>JANAVB010007399.1:14382159-14702878 GCA_029216955.1 Iris pallida
CCAAGCAATTCTCCACCAACGGAACACCGACAAGATTAAATATGTCTTGCTGATGAAATCAAGAACAAGTCAGGAAACATTTCAGATGAATTTGATAAATAAGTCGCAGAAACTCACCTGTGTGGATTTGGTATCGGCTATGGAATCAAAAGTGAAGGCGTGATCTAGGATAGAAATACTATCTGACGATATCTTCTGCACAATCTGATCCCCTTCCACCCCCTCGTTGTTCAGAGGCCTCATCCTCACAATCACCTGGTAACCGAAAAACTCAGGGAAAACATCAATGAAACCCCGCAAAATTTGGGATTCAGCTAGTAGGAGCAGCTGATGTAATAGTTTCTCGCATGAATTATTCCAGAAAACCCTAATTTGGTACCAATACTAGGGGTTTTAGGACCTGAACACCGGAATTTGGAAAGAGCATCAAAAAACCCCTAAATGTGGGGTTCCATCATAGTAAGAGAAGCTGATATACTAGTTACTAGCACGAAATTATTCCCAAAAAAATGCTAATTTGGTACCAGAGCTAGAGTTTTTTGTCACCTGGACACAGGAATCTAAGGTTTTCAGATGAAGAACATCAATAAATCCCTAAATTTAGGGTTCTCGTATGTAATTTGTCAGTACAACCCTAATTTGCTAGGGTTTCTGAAACTGGACACTGAAAAACATAGGGTTCGGCTAAAGAACATCAATACAAACTAAAGAAACACATAAATTTAGGGTTTATGCACGAAAGGTTCAAGACAACCGTGATTTGCTAGCAGAGCTAGGGTTTCAGCTAAACAACAACAATAACCCATAAATTTAGGGTTTCTCGCATGGAATCGTTCAAGCAAACCCTAATTTGCTACCAAAATAGGGTTTCTATACCTGTACACCGTAATCCGTGGCGAGCGACGGGGGGACGTCATTCTCCGGCAGGGTCTCCAGATTGAGCTTCCGCTTGAGCGGGTTCGGAGGTCGTGGAGGGAGCCCGAGCTTGAGCTTAGAAGGGGAGGTTTTCCCGAGCGGGGAGGGAGAGGCCGGGTTCGGATCGACGTTCTCCTTGGCCGATCGAGGTGATCGGTGGCGGCCGTGAGAGGAGGGAGGAGGAGGAGTTAGGGTTTCGCAGGGTGAAACCCTAGCGTTCCTCTGGTGGAACGGGAGTGGGGATTTCATTCTTCTGGTCGAAACCCTAAAATGGCGGAGGAGGAGAGGAGGAGGCCCTAGTTGTGGGAGAGGAGGGAGAAGAAGACGTTGAGTTTGGGAGGAGGGAGAGTGATTTGAAATGGACAGGGATAGATTGGGTATTTAAATTTTTCTATTAATTTTTATGTAGGTGTTTTGTTTTTTTTGGGCGAGATGTGTATTTGAATTTTTTGGACCATAGAGTCAAACTATAGAATAAAATGAAAATATTAAATATCCACAGATCTCAAGGAGAGAGGCCTAAGATTACATTTCAAATAACGGATCCTATTACTTCTTACCATTCAAACAAAAATAAAAATAAGGTCTCATTTGTTTCGTGGAATCTTCGGTTTTATTTTTCCATGTTGCTAAAAGAATTGCGCAGAAAAGAAAAGTAATTTCTAGTACAAGAAAAATTAGGAAAGAAAATGATTCAATCTATCCAAGCAAGGAATTATTTTTCCACATTAAAGTATTCATTTTCATTTCCAAATTTTTTGACATTTCCAAACATAGGAAAAAAATATGAGTAAAAATTGTAATTTTTCAAAGGAAAGAAAATACCAAAAAATTCCTTGTTACTAACAAGATGCATTGAGATGTTCCAATTGCCACAAGTCCTGCAGACTTAATCCAGGTTATCCAGTTGCAAGTTGAGAGAGTTGGATTAGGTGACTTGGGGGTGCAACACATGACAGTGTGCTAAAAATGTGCCCTACTCGACGGCATAATACAAGTCCAATTAAAGCGCCCAGATAACGGGACTGCATGTAGCTAGGAAACCTATTCATGTACTACTTGATCAATCTAGTCATTATCCTAGTCAGATTCAGTATGAATCCCTGACCGTGGTAACCAGAAATCCATGTCTTAGACATGATGCAAGACGAGACATGTAGCTTATACAAGCACAAACACCCACGGTGTCAAGACAAGAGTTACTTAGCAAGTCAAGATAGCCATCGCAACAACATATCAAGATTATCATGTTAGGTTACTTATCAAGTCAAGATGTCACAACGGACCACCATCAAGAATTATCATGTCAAGTTACTTGTCAAGAGTGCACCACGACGGGTCACTATCAAAAATTATCATGTCAAGTTACTTGCTAAGAGTGCGCCACAATGGGCCACTATCATGTCATGTTACTAGTTACTTGTTAAGAGTGCGCCTTAATAGGCAACTATCGTGTTCTATCCTTACATTATCATGAATGAGAGAAACTTGTATAAAATGGCTAGTAACATATTCTTGAAGCTAAGAAAAAGGTCTACAACTTTCATGTTGGGAGTTGGAAGAAATTTTGGCCACAAATCAACCAAATGGGACATAAAACAGCCAAAATAGGCACTATACGGTACTATGCATCTATGCAGACTTGTACTAGGCGCCCAGGCACTATGCAGCCATGCGACCAGCACTATGCAGCTATGCGGCCAGCACTATACGGTACTATGCAGTTATGCGGCCAGCACTATACAGCTATGCGGCCAGCACTATGCATCTATGCGGACTGACACTATACGGCACTACGCAGCTATGCGGCCAGCACGGCAGCTATACGGCCAGCATTATACGGCACTATGCAGCTATGCGGCCAGCACTATGCAGCTATGCGGTTGGTACTATGCAGCTATACGGCCAGCACTATGCAGCTATGCAGCCAGCACTATTCATCGTCCCTGTCAGAACCAGGACAGATGAACATAGAAGATGTCAAAATCTTATTTTGGCCATAACTTACTCAAAACAAGTCAAAATCTAACTTTTCAAAGGTCAAAATTGGGTAAAATCGAATTCTCTACAACATAGAATAATCAAAACTTAAAAATAATAAAGTTTGGTAGATCAAAACCCAAGAAAACCGAAAAGGCTACTGTAGAGCCTAAAAATCAAGTTGTGCCATGTTTGTACTACTCAGCAATCAAGTTGTGTCCAAAAAATCAAGTTGCACCACTACGCAAGTTGCGCCACATATCAGATTGTGCATAATCACATTGTGGCTAAACCTACATGGTGTCTGACAGTAATTGCCATCATTAACTGACAGCACGTTAAACAAAGAAATCTCTTCGAATCCTTTAAAGCGTGGCGCTCGAGACGATTTATTGTCATTGATGACAGCTGTTCAGCGTGCTCTGCAAGTTGTGCCTAGGTGCAACCTGATCGAACTCTCCTTACAGACTGACACGTAACATGCTAGGCGCAATGTCACTCCTCGTTCCTAGTATACGTATTTTTAATACATGTACTGCTTAAATGTATTTATTTAATATTTATCATGTATTGTTTTGTATTTAAATCTCTTTAAATTTATGTTAATTAAATTTCTGTAATTAATTTTCTGTATTTTACTTCCTGCTTTTATTCTCTGCTTTAGCTTACTTTAGGTTTGGCCTAGGTTGGTTTATTTTCGGGTTATGGTAGTTCATCATGAACCGAACCCACCTACCACCACCCCTTCCATTTAAAGCCCCCAACTCTTTCTCTCTCTTCATTACTCTCCTTCACCATTACTCTTCTTCCTCATTACTCTCTCCACCTACCAAACCCATAGGCAAGTACATCTTGCTTCTTCATGAGGACCCATTTTTATGGTTCCATTCTCTTCCCCTTGTGATTCTAAGAGAGTTTAGAACTTGGCATTTTTCGTTTTGAAGTTTTATTTTTAGTAGATCTAGAAATTAGTTATTTTCGGATTTTTGTGGTTTTGATCTATCAAACTTCTTTGTTTTCAAGTTTTGATGGTTCCATGTTGTAGAAAATTTTATTCTACCCAATTTTGACCTTTGAAAAGTTAGATTTGGACTTATTTTGACCAAGTTATGAATTTTGAATCTTTGGGTTCAAACCTTGGAGTTCTTGCTGATTGGAGAAGACAGTGAGCAGTGTACGCGAGCTTTTTAGCTTGCGCCACTGAGCTGCACGTGCTCTTTAGTGCAGCGTGGTCTGACTTGCATAAGCTGCCTTTTGGAGGCGTATGACTTGCATACGCTGCCTTGATGAGGAGTCGTATGGAGTACATACGCTGCCTTGATAAGAAGTCGTATGGAGTACATACGCTGCCTTGAAGAGGAGTCGTATTGAGTCCATACGCTAGCTTGGCCTGAGCGTAGCTTGACCTGAGCGTACGCTGACTTGAGCATAGCTTGACTTGAGCGTAGCTTGACCTGAGCGTACGCTGACTTGAGCGTAGCTTGACTTGAGCGTACGCTGACCTGAGCGTAGCTTGACTTGAGCGTACGCTGACCTGAGCGTAGCTTGACTTGAGCGTAGCTTGACCTGAGCGTACGCTGACTTGAGCGTAGCTTGACCTGAGCGTACGCTGACTTGAGCGTAGCTTGACCTGAGCGTACGCTGACTTGAGCGTAGCTTGACCTGAGCATACGTTGACTTGAGCGTAGCTTGACCTGAGCGTACGCTGACTTGAGCATAGCTTGACCTGAGCGTACGCTGACGTGAGCGTAGCTTGACTTGAGCGTAGCCTGACCTGAGCGTAGCCTGGCTTGAGCGTAGCCTGACTTGAGCGCAGCCTGTGTATATTGATATTTTATTAGATATTTAACGTCCATTTTATATCCTTACGCCTTTTGGCATAAAATTGATATAATCATGATATGTTAATATTTCTGTTAAATATAGATTGTTACATGAGATGTACCATGTGTCGTGAATTGAGTTATAGATACCCCAATTGACTGGAATTAAACCCTGGGAGTTGTAGACTTGACCCCACTGAATATTAGTTGACTTTCATGCCTTGTCACCATTGATAAGGATTGTGACCTTGACTAATAATTGATCATGCGTTCCTAGTTGGAACTAAGAGACTGGCTAGTCGTCTTATTAAATTGAATGAATAAGACACATTCATATTAATTATGAACTATTGAAATCGACTGGCTAATCCCGAATATTGGCATACAGGCACGTGCAGGCTTCAATTCATTTATTATTTATTTATCTTACCAAAGAATCATGTGTACTTTATGGTCAAGGCATGATTACTCCGTGGTTAGTTTTGATTGTTGCATTACGCTATGTAAGACCTATAACCTGACCGCACTGGTATCATTGTAGAGTTGCGCATATCGTACCCCATACGAAAGTACTCATTCTGAATGACCATGATCCACGGCATGGTACATCACTCAACGTAGAGACTATTAAGTTAAATAAAATAATGATTACATGGAGAGAATGGATTCCCGAGTTCTTACATGGCAGCCCTCTTGGGACTAGTAGTGCCCGACAGGCCGGTTGGTCCCCACAGATACTGTAAATCTGCCACACGGACAGGGAGCGGTATCTGGTTATATTATCTATTGAATATTGTATATTAATGACGGGCGTCCCGCTGGGACTCGTCTAATTCATGATTGGCACAATTGATTGACTGGGTAAACTAGCCTTGCTTGTGCATAGTAAGAACTGAGAAATCCTTTATTGCATAATTCCAGGATAACTTGGGACTCACAATAGCAAGCCGTAGTAGTTGCCTGGCCGTTTAAATTAATTTGTTTGTGTACTGTACCTACTCTGTTACTTAACTGAGATGATCAGAATGTCAGGACATGACGGGCCAACTTCTGTCCTTGTTTGGTTGGAAGGTTGGTTCAAAGTGTCGTGATGTTGTGTGAGTCCTAGTAGATAGCAGAGATCTATTATCATATTCTCTTATTACTGGCTTCATTCCTCATATCGTGCTTCCTTGCAATACTTGCTATTAGAGGTCTAACCTCTCTGGTTTTGTATGGCCAGATTTAGAGCCAGTCCCCGAGGATCCAGCTTACTTCTACCTCCAAGATGGTCAACACTAGAGGGATGATCGCAGGAGGACTCGAGTGGGTTTCTTACTTCCCTGCCGTTTTGTTATCTACTTTATACTTTGCCGTTTAGCACCGACATGTTAGTCGGATTGTCTTGTACCTACTTTTGCATAATTGTAACTAAGTCAGGCTGCAGCTGCTAACAATTGTGTATACTTACTACATCATCTGGCTGTATTTTGTAAAGCCATATATCAAGAACATTTTGACTGTGCGTTTGGGACGCCTTACTGCTTTATCTCACATGTTCTCTATTTCTGTTTCTTGTTTGAATGATTGAGACAATAGAAGTAAAGTGACCATAGGGAGACTTTCATGTAGTATGCACCTCCTCGTCTTGTAGACAGCATTGATCGTATTATACGGTATTCATCTACCCGTAATACGTAGCTGGCTGAGTCATTCCCCCGCTCTCCAGTATTCTGGTTCTGGGGCGTGACAAGGTTTTAGTGGTGGCCCATGCAGGTCTGATTTCAGACTTGTGGGGTGTTTAATAGGATGTCTCAATCACACATGTTTCCCCTTGATCTCATGATTCGTTACTCTCAACTCTAGCTTGACATTCCAGTATCCTTTGACTTCATTGATCCTTCATGTCCGGTCGTTTGATTGTTCTCTTGTCCCTTTTCTTAGGGGCACCTCGTCCGCACCTGTCAGAGCTGGACAGCAACAACATGGACAGCAACATGGACAACCTGACCATATTGGTCAGCAACAAGAGCCGGTACTAACTCAGAAGGCTACCCAGGAAGAAGTGATAGTAGAAGCAGCAGCTGGACCACAGTATCCGGATGTTCCACCACCACCAACAGTTCCACCTACCCTTGTGGAAGTAGATACACCAGCCCTTCTAGAGATTATGAGAGGGATGATGGCTACTCAGCAACATCAGATGTTAGCCCAACTGCGCATGCACGCTCAGTTGCAAGAGCAGAACGTACTACTCAACCAAGGGTTGCAGACAGCTTTGGAAAGAGGGGCAAGGCCGGATTCTGGAGCATCAACCAGATTTTGCAAGTTCAACCCTCGCCGTTTTGAAGGAACGGAGGATGCCATCTCAGCAGATGCATGGCTTAAGGATATTGAGGCTATTTTGATGGCGGCTAAGGTACCGGCAGAAGAACGTGTGGATCAGGTGAAGTTGTTACTTCAGGATCTCGCACGTGATTGGTGGGAATCAGAGGAAGTAGGTATCAGACGTCCCATTGCTTGGGACGATTTTACAGCAAGATTCAAGACGAAGTACTATAGAGTTGTGGCGCAGTTTGAGCTACAACAGAAGTTTATCAACCTCAAGTAGGCCGGCAAGACGGTAGATGCTTATGCAGCGGAGTTCTGCAGATTGAGTAGGTTTGCCCCAGAGATGGTAGCAACGGAACGCCAGAGGGCTATAAGGTTTCGGCAAGGGTTTCATCTTGAGCTCTTGCAATTGATAGAAGGGCACAATTACCAGACTTTTGATGAGATATTGACGGCAATCCGAAGGCATGAGATCACCATTCAGAGGATCACAGTAAGGACTGGAGGTCAGAAGAGATCTCACAGTCAGATTGAAGGAGGAGGGGGAGCAGCGCCCCGAACAACAGTACCATCCCTTGGCATTCGCATTCACGATGTGGCAATGTGAGGGCGAGCACCACCACCCAGGCAGCAGCAGCAACAGAAGAAGAACCAGCAACCCCCAGCGGGCTGTACTTATTACGGGAAGATGGGGCACACTAGAGATGTGTGTCGGGTATTGAACGGACTGTGTTTGATATGTGAAAATCTAGATCATCGAGTTACCACATGTCCTATGAATTCGAGGTCAGGAGGACCAGGGCAACAGTTTCCTACTCTGCCAGCACCAGGGGCAGGGCAGTATCGAGGGCCAGCAGTGGCAGTGAGACCATTGGCCCAGCGTCCGTTAATGTCGTAGGCTCAGATGTTTCGGCAGCAGGGACCGCCGAGACAGCAACACCAGCATAGACCAACCCAGCATCATCAAGGAAGGGGCCAACAGCAGCACCAGGCTAGGCCACAACATGGGAATCAGCAAGGAGGTCGAGGGCAGGCATTCACTCTGTCCTTGGAGGAGGCATTAGCATCGGGAGATGTTGTGGCAGGTAACATTCTCGTCGCCTCATATCCCGCAATAGCATTGTTTGATTCGGGAGCATCACACTCATTTATATCTGCACAATTTACGACACGGCTAGGAATGGAGTTCGAGGCATTGCCAGGGAGGTTGAATATACTCACTGGCAATGGGCTCGTAGGAGTTAGTAGAGTTATTCTAGCATGTAGTATTTTAGTTTGCGGGCATTCCTTACCCGCCCGGTTGATAGAATTTTCTGTTGGAAATTTCGACGTTATCTTAGGCATGGACTGGCTGAAAGACAGTCATGCGACAATAGATTATCGTAGAGGGAGTATATCTTTTAATATTCCAGGCATGAAGAGGTTCACCTTAGTCAGGTCAGAGGCAACTCAGCAAGAGCAGGGAGTAGTAACAGCAATGGAAAAAGTTCAAGTTCCGAAGGTAGTTGAAGAATTTCTAGACGTATTTCCCGAAGAACTTCCAGGTCTACCATCGGTTAGAGATATTGAGTTCAGCATAAAATTGGCACCTGGAACTAAACCAATATCAGATCGGGTTTACAAAATGGTGGATTCGGAGCAGGCCAAGGTGTATCAGCATATAGAGGAATTGAAGGAGAAAAAGTTTATCCAAGCTAGCATATCACCATGGGCAGCACCAGTGGTACTTGTGGGGAAGAAGGATGGATCATCCAGATTATGCATCGATTACAGAAAGCTTAACGCGACGACAGTGAAGAACAAGTACCCACTACCAAGGATCGACGACTTGTTTGATCAGTTGAGCAGGGCTAGAGTTTTCTCCAAGATAGATCTTCGTTCAGGGTACCATCAAGTGAGGGTTCGAAAGGAAGACATTCCCAAGACAATATTCAGGTCAAAGTATGGACATTATGAATTCTTAGTAATGCCGTTTGGTTTGACCAATGCTCCAGCTATATTCATGGATTTGATGAACCGCATCTTTATGCCATATTTAGATCAGTTTGTCGTGGTGTTTCTTGACGACATTTTCGTATACTCTGCTAGTGAAGAGGAGCATGAAGACCACCTCAGGAAAGTATTACAGGTTCTGAGAGAGAACCAGTTGTATGCCAAGCTCAGCAAGTGTTAGTTTTGGTCGGATCATATTTCATTTCTGGTTCACATCATATCAGGAGCTGGAGTAGCAGTGGATCCCAAGAAGGTAGAAGCAGTAGAGAGTTGCCCAGTACCCAAGGCCGTAGCTGATGTACGGAGTTTCTTGGGATTGGCAGGATATTACAGAAGGTTTGTATCAGATTTTGCAAGACTTTCAGCACCCATGACCCGTTTGACACGAAAGGATGTACCATTCGTCTGGTCGGCAGAATGCCAGGCATCATTTGAGGATCTGAAGCAGAAGTTGATATCAACACCTATCCTTACATTGCCAGTTGGGCCCGAAGATTTTACGGTATATTGTGATGCGTCAGGTAAAGGACTTGGATGTGTCCTTATACAACATGGGAAGGTGATAGCGTATGCATCTAGGCAACTTTGAGACCACGAGAAAAATTATCCAACTCATGATTTGGAGTTGGCGGCAGTAGTATTTGCTTTGAAGTTATGGAGGCATTACTTATATGGTGACCGAGTGGACATGTACACAGACCACAAAAGTCTGAAGTACATCTTTACTCAGAAGGAGCTGAACATGAGGCAGAGAAGATGGTTAGAGCTGATCAAGGATTATGACATGGAGCTTCAGTATCATCCAGGCAAGGCTAATGTGGTAGCAGACGCTCTCAGCAGAAGAGGCAGCGCATTTATGTTGACAACGCAGAAGCACATCTTAGAAGACCTTCAGGAGATGGGCATCGAAGTTATACTTCCTAATAATATAGGAATTCTGGCGAGTCTACAAGTTCAATCCGACTTGGTAGGCAGGATCAAGGCAGCCCAGGCACAGGACCCAAGGATTCAGAAGCTTAGGACAGAATGTGAGTCATGGCTCAGAAAAGAGATGCAAATCCACGAAGATGGTACGCTTAGGTTTGGATCGCGTCTATGTGTACCTAGTGGAGATATCAGACAGGAAGTTATGACAGAAGCTCACAGTTCTCAGTATTCTATACATCCTGGAGGGACCAAGATGTACCAAGATATCAAGCAGCACTTCTGGTGGAACGGGATGAAGAGGGAAATAGCTAGGTTTGTTTTCCGTTGCTTGATATGTCAGCAAGTAAAGGCAGAACAGCAGAGGCCAGCTGGATTATTACAACCGCTTCCTATCCCGGAATGGAAGTGGGAGCATATTACTGTGGACTTTGTGATCGGTTTACCGAGATCACCAAGTGGTAAAGATTCTATTTGGATGATAGTAGATCGGCTTACAAAGGTAGCACACTTTCTTCCTTTCAGAGTAGGGCAATCTACAAAAAAGTTGGCAGAATTATACATGCAGCAGATAGTCAGGCAGCATGGAGTCCCTGTCAGTATTGTGTCAGACAGATATACCCGTTTCACGTTACATTTCTGGAAGAGCTTACATCATAGTCTGGGCACCAAGTTAAGATTTAGCACGGCCTACCATCCACAGACGGACGGACAATCATAAAGGACAATTTAGACTTTAGAAGATATGTTGCGAGCTTGCATCCTAGATTTTGAAGGATCTTGGGAAAGCCACCTGCACTTAGTTGAGTTTTCATATAACAACAGTTATCAAGCCAGTATCCAGATGGCGCCATTTGAAGCACTATATGGTAAGAAGTGTAGGTCGCCACTAGCATGGGATGATATCGGGGAGAGGAAGATGCTAGGCCCAGAAATGATTGTCCAGACAGTTGAATTGGTTAAAGGAATTAGAGAGCGACTTCGAGTTGCGCAGGATCGACATCGTCATTGGGCGGACCAGCATCGTAGACCGCTAGAGTTTTCTGTTGGAGACCACGTGTTCCTACGGATCTCACCTACCCGTGGGGTCATTAGATTTGGCGTTCGTGGGAAGTTGAGTCCGTGATACGTAGGACCATTCGTTATCCTTGATAGGGTAGGCGATGTTGCTTATCGTTTGTCCCTTCCACTTTCGTTACGAGAGGTGCATGACATGTTTCATGTATCTCAGTTACGAAGGTATGTATCGGACCCAAGCCATATCCTTGATCATTCTGAGTTAGTTGTTGGTACCAACTTGTCTTACGAGGAGCAGCCTGTGTCCATCTTGGACCGAAGAGAGAAGATACTCAAGAACCGAACAATTAACCTTGTCCGGGTTGCTTGGGGTCATCACTCTTTAGGAGAGTCAACGTGGGAACGTGAGGATGATATCCGATCACGGTATCCACATCTGTTTGACTCACAAGATATATTTCTTCCCGTGTACCTTGATTGTCTTAACTCCGCATGCTAGTCGCCCTATGAGTAGAAATTACTTGATATCGTAGATTGATAAATATAGATATGTTACTTGCTATGGATATTGTATAATGATTGCTTGCTTAAATTGCTTGTACTAGTTGGCCTTGATATTCCTATCCTGCTTGGATTTGAAATTTCGAGGACAAAATTTTTCTAAGGAGGGTAGAGATGTCACTCTCCGTTCCCAGTATACATATTTTTAATACATGTACTACTTAAATGTATTTATTTAATATTTATCATGTATTGTTTCGTATTTAAATCTCTTTAAATTTATGTTAATTAAATTTCTGCAATTAATTTTCTGTATTTTATTTCTTGCTTTTATTCTCTGCTTTAGCTTACTTTAGGTTTGGCCTAGGTTGGTTTATTTTCGGGTTATGGTGGTTCATCATGAACCGAACCCGCCTACCACCACCCCTTCCATTTAAAGCCCCCAACTCTTTCTCTCTCCTCATTACTCTCCTTCACCATTACTCTTCTTCCTCATTACTCTCTCCACCTGCCAAACCCATAGGCAAGTACATCTTGCTTCTTCATGAGGACCCATTTTTATGGTTCCATTCTCTTTCCCTTGTGATTCTAAGAGAGTTTAGAACTTGGCATTTTTCGTTTTTCGTTTTATTTTTAGTAGATCTAGAAATTAGTTATTTTTGGATTTTGGTGGTTTTGATCTATCAAACTTCTTTGTTTTCAAGTTTTGATGGTTCCATGTTGTAGAAAATTTTATTCTACCCAATTTTGACCTTTGAAAAGTTAGATTTGGACTTATTTTGACCAAGTTATGATTTTTGAAGCTTTGGGTTCAGACCATGGAGTTCTTACTGATTGGAGAAGACAGTGAGCAGTGTACGCGAGCTTTTTAGCTTGCGCCACTGAGCTGCGCGCGCTCTTTAGCGCAGCGTGGTCTGACTTGCATACGCTGCCTTTTGGAGGCGTATGACTTGCATACGCTGCCTTGATGAGGAGTCGTATGGAGTACATACGCTGCCTTGATCAGGAGTCGTATGGAGTACATACGCTGCCTTGAAGAGGAGTCGTATGGAGTCCATAGCTAGCTTGACCTGAGCGTAGCTTGACCTGAGCGTACGCTGACTTGAGCGTAGCTTGACTTGAGCGTAGCTTGACCTGAGCGTACGCTGACTTGAGCGTAGCTTGACTTGAGTGTACGCTGACTTGAGCGTAGGTTGACTTGAGCGTACGCTGACTTGAGGTAGCTTGACTTGAGCGTAGCTTGACCTGAGCGTACGCTGACTTGAGCGTAGCTTGACCTGAGCGTACGCTGACTTGAGCGTAGCTTGACCTGAGCATACGCTGACTTGAGCGTAGCTTGACCTGAGCGTACGCTGACGTGAGCGTAGCTTGACTTGAGCGTAGCCTGACCTGAGCGTAGCCTGGCTTGAGCGTAGCCTGACTTGAGCGCAACCTGTGTATATTGATATTTTATTAGATATTTAACGTCCATTTTATATCCTTACGCCTTTTGGCATAAAATTGATATAATCATGATATGTTAATATTTCTGTTAAATATAGATTGTTACATGAGATGTACCATATGTGTCGTGAATTGAGTTATAGATACCCCGATTGACTGGAATTAAACCCTGAGAGTTGTAGACTCGACCCCACTGAATATTAGTTGACTTTCATGCCTTGTCACCATTAATAAGGATTGTGACCTTGACTAATAATTGATCATGCGTTCCTAGTTGGAACTAAGAGACTGGCTAGTCGTCTTATTAAATTGAATGAATAAGACACATTCATATTAATTATGAACTATTGAAATCGACTGGCTAATCCCGAATATTGGCATACAGGCGCGTGCAGGCTTCAATTTATTTATTATTTATTTATCTTACCAAAGAATCATGTGTACTTTATGGTCAAGGCATGATTACTCCGTGGTTAGTTTTGATTGTTGCATTACGCTATGTAAGACCTACAACCTGACCGCATTGGTATCATTGTAGAGTTGCGCATATCGTACCCCGTACGAAAGTACTCATTCTGAATGACCATGATCCACGGCATGGTACTTCACTCAACGTAGAGACTATTAAGTTAAATAAAATAATAATTGCATGGAAAGAATGGATTCCCGAGTTCTTACATGGCAGCCTTCTTGGGACTAGTAGTGCCCGACAGGCCGGTTGGTCCCCACAGATACTGCAAATCTGCCACACGGGCAGGGAGCGGTATCTGGTTATATTATCTATTGAATATTGTATATTAATGACGGACGTCCCGCTGGGACTCGTCTAATTCATGATTGGCGCAATTGATTGACTGGGTAAACTAGCCTTGCTTGCGCATAGTAAGAACTGAGAAATCCTTTATTGCATAATTTCAGGATAACTTGGGACTCACAATAGCAAGCCGTAGTAGTTGCCTGGCCGTTTAAATTGATTTGTTTGTGTACTGTACCTACTCTGTTACTTAACTGAGATGATCAGAATGTCAGGACATGACGGGCCAACTTCTGTCCTTGTTTGGTTGGGAGGTTGGTTCGAAGTATCGTGATGTTGTGTGAGTCCTAGTAGATAGCAGAGATCTATTATCATATTCTCTTATTACTGGCTTCATTCCTCATATCGTGCTTCCTTGCGGTACTTGCTATTAGAGGTCTAACCTCTCTGGTTTTGCATGGCCAGATTTAGAGCCAGTCCCCGAGGATCCAGCTTACTTCTACCTCCAAGATGGTCAACACTAGAGGGATGATCGCAGGAGGACTCGAGTGGGTTTCTTACTTCCCCGCCCGTTTTGTTATCTACTTTATACTTTGTCGTTTGGCACCGACATGTTAGTCGGATTGTCTTGTACCTACTTTTGCATAATTGTAACTAAGTCAGGCTGCAGCTGCTAACAATTGTGTATACTTACTACATCATCTGGCTGTATTTTGTAAAGCCAGATATCAAGAACATTTTGACTGAGCGTTTGGGACGCCTTACTGCTTTATCTCACATGTTCTCTATTTCTGTTTCTTGTTTGAATGATTGAGACAATAGAAGTAAAGTGACCATAGGGAGACTTTCATGTAGTATGCACCCCCTCGTCTTGTAGACAGCATTGATCGTATTATACGGTATTCATCTACCCGTAATACGTAGCTGGCTGAGTCATTCCCCCGCTCTCCAGTATTCTGGCTCTGGGGCGTGGCACGCAACCTGATCAAGCGCAGTTTGACTCATTGACTGAAGCTCGTGCAACCTGACAAAGCTGAAGCAACTAACGTTCTAAAGCAGGATGATGTGACGTACATGCCACCAATCTCTCAAAACGTGTCCACTACTCTGTACACGACCATGCACATCTCAATCATACGATGTCACGCGTCTAAATACAGTTAGTGCACGTTCGAGTAATTGAATGGAAGTTGGCGCAACCCGAAGTCGCGCAGTTCGACCACGCGTACATCAGAATAACTGCTAAAACAATTATTTCCAGAACTCTATAAATAGAGTTTCCAATCATTACCAGAGGACCAGAGATCAAGAGTTCTTGCAAAAGTGCTGCTGCATTCTATAGAGGTTGTAGTCTTCAAATTCACATAGTCCAAGGGATAAAGCGATTGTCTTCTGATAGAATTCCTAAAGTTGTACTTTCCCATAATTCATTGTACTTTGTACGATTCTTTTCAAGTTTGGAATAAACTTTTTTTTTACAAACAAAATGACGACTCTGCTGGGGACGACTTTCTCCTCTGACGAGAAGGTGACAACTCAATGTGATATCGCGTCAATTGGCAAGATGCAGAAGACCCTGGTTGTTCAAGTCAACCAGACAGCCTACGAGGATATGATCAACACCAAGAGCACTCAGCGCACTGTGGCTATTGCCAAGAACAGAATGCGCTCGGTGTGGACTCCTAAGCCTTCCACAGTTTTTGTTGCCCAGGCGCAACCCATTCACTCTGCTGCCAGGACATAATCTGCCTCTGTTGTCAAGACGCAATCTGCTTTTGTTGCCAAGGCACAATCTGCTTATGTTGTCCAGGTGCAACCCATTCACTATGCTGCCAAGGCACAATCTGCCTCTGTGGCGAAGGCGCAATTTGCTTCTGTAGCCCAGGCGCAACCCATTCACTCTGCTGCCAGGGCACAATCTGCCTCTGTTGCCAAGGCGTAATCTGCTTCTGCTGCCAGGGTGCAATCTGTCTCTGTTGCCAAGGCACAATCTGCTTCTATGGCCAAGGCACAATCTGCTTCTGTGGCCCAGGCGCAACCCACTCACTTTGCGGCCAAGGCACAATCTGCCTCTGTGGCCAAGGCACAATCTGCTTCTGTGGCCCAGGCACAACCCACTCACTTTGCTGCCAAGGCACAAATGGTCTCTGTTGCCCTGGCGCAACCCAAGGAAAATAGCCTTTTGACTATTCCCTCTTCTTCTCCAGTTCTGAACTTGGAGAAGCAATGTTCTAGTGCTAGTGCTAGAAAGAACAAAGGGAAGGGCCCTTTGGCACTTCCTCAACTTGTGCAACCTGCACCTACTGTGGTTCAACAACAAAACAGAGAGAAACGCTTTTTAGCTAACCCTTCACAAAATAAAGGAAAGCACCCTTTGGTCTTTTCTCAATTTTTTTAGGTTTATGACTCGGAGGAGAATATCTCAGACTGTACATTTGCACCAGTCAAAACAAGAACTCCCTTGAACATAGATTCCTCTATTCTTAACAGAGGTCTTCAAATTTCTGCCAAGGAGAATAATGTTGATCAAAGAGGCATCATGCCTACCCCTATGGTAACTACTTAAGATCTTCCAACCTTGCTTATCTTAAGATCCAAGCAAGGAAAATTGCTGGTATCTCAAACAGATGCACCAGGAGCAGAATTATCTGATTTGTGCGCCTATCTCAACAGGCGCAATCAGTATCAACCTCGATAAAATACAAGCATCCTATGCCAAAGGCCAACTTGCGCCAAAAATACATTTTTGAAGTGAAAGACCCAATCACTTATGCTAATGAGTTAAGTACTTCATTGTACACTCAAGGAATATGACATCTCAGGAATAGGAACCATGTCTCGAATATCATCAAGGACTACGTTCCTGCAACTTCTTTCCGTCCTGTTAACGACCTCCGTGAACTCTTGATACAGAAGCGAAATGTTGCGAATCCATTCCGTCCAGCGATGGTCCAACAATAAGAACATCATTGCGACCACCATCATGAAGTTGTCATCAAATGCTGCTATCAGTCAGCCAAGCAGTCCATCTTTGACCGTTTGAATTATGTTCAGACTCCCAAACCAATCCTAGTGGACGAAGATAAACTTCTCTATGCTTCTGTCAACATGGCATCTCGAAGCACTGGGGGTGGAAAACGTCCAAGACGTAATACGTCCCGTAATCCTAGTCAGCAATACTTATATCGGATTCATGAATCCAGTGAAGGGATCTTTCAACATACCAGATCGAGAAATTGGGATTTAGACCGAGATGTCTTTAATCAGGAAGATCTCCCCATCGCTCATCTGAGAGAGGATTCTTTATCTGATTTTGACGCAGATAGTGAAAGCTCTGAACAAACTATCTCGTCAATAGTAGCAAGAGAAGTGACAGCATATGTCGTTACAGAAGACCAAGACGCTTCTAGTTCAGCCAGTCAAGAACAATGAATTGCTGTACTGAAAGACAAACTGAAGACCATGGCTGAAATGGTCGCAAGTATGCACACCATAATCGTGGCTCAACATGCAGTGCCACCGGTTATGAATCCTGCTACAAATCCTGAGCTCATAGCATCTTCTGTGCCTGTCAATGTTGGTATGGGGGTACCATCTCCCCAGGTTGCTTCTGTACCGATTCAAGTCGCTCCCAGTCAGTCTGGTACTGAGGGTGGTAATTATCATGCTGTTCATCCTCTTAACATCTCGAATCAATCCACCAATCCCCAGTCATCTGTCACGACCCGCACCCGCTTTTCGGATACGAGACGTGTCCAAGCCAGCCTACGCCGCAGAGTCGGCGGTAGAACGCTGTCAAGCCTGCAAGAAGATAAATGCTCAAAGATAAACATTTGATGCTCATTCACAAATCTACATTTATTACAACATCTACAATTAAAGAAAATACAGGTTTTTACAATTAATGAAATTAATACAAATGCTTTTCTATTTCTAGGTCGTCTTCAGCATACCCAAGTTCTCCCAGTGCTAAGAGTGATAGCGGCTTAACCTGAAAAATGTTGGTTATCCAGTCAGGATTGGAACAAGTACACAAACCGACGACAGTGCAAAACACAATAGAATTTACAAGACACGAAAATAGCATATGAGAAATAAAATCTGGAAGATAAATGATGTCATAGCACGATTAGAGAAATAAACTAGGAAAAACTAATAAAAGACATCTATCTAAGTGGTGTGAAATATCCTTTCGCCATGTGGACGGCTAGGGGGTAAAATACGGCTCACCGCACGTGTCGTGTGCGGCTGCTATCGTTCAAGATTAGACATATTGGGAAATTTCTGGGTAGTCCACATGTATACTAAGATATTTCCCCTTCCGACAACTCCGTGTGACGAGCGTGTCAACAAGCAGCAAGATATATGTATAGACATGAAATGAAAAGACTACTATGAATCGAAAAGCAATCAGAAAGTGCACTTGCCTGAGGTCCTTAGCTGAAGAAACCAAAATATCATACCACTCAATGAGCCACAATCAATCAACACATGTAGAAGTCTCCGGATGCTGAAATAAACAGTACCAACGTTCTCAGAATAGTCAAATTAGCTAGGATTGCCTGTCCTTAAGTCCAATTCTGGACACGGGCAAAACGGTAATTTCGGGCAAAAACTATGTCCGCCGTTGGACCCGCTTTGCACCGAAAAGCGTGCCAGAGTCAACGGTCTCTAAAGTCGTCAAACTACATGTCTACGGATCCAGTTTTCTGATACGAACCCAACCGTATGTCCAGAGTGGGATTCCGGCGGGCCGTGCACAAAATCGCCCATTGAGTGGGACCGCGGGGCCCGCAAAACGGTGATTTTATCCACTGTCTCAGAATCGGACCAAACTTGGCATGCAAGACCAGAAAAACGATACGGTTCTGTTGGCGCAAGTTTTGTCTCGATCTGATGAGCGTGCACAAAGTTATGACCGAATTTGCATTAGACGGATACGGGGCGATTTCGACGGATACGCTTCGAATTCGTCGCGCACACGCGACCAATTTGAATTCCGTCAAAGCACACACGACCACGAAGCTGTTACGCAGCTTTCGATCCTTTCGGTGCGCGACCACGTCGTCCAGATTGGCGTGACGCACGTCGTGTGGAGCAATTTCTAGTTTTTTGAAAACAGATTTTTGACGAAGTTTACATATTTTTATTTCTCTGTATAAAGCAAATCTTGACAAACTTCCTACTGGACTTTTCTATCCCTACATGTTGTGATTAACTATTGTTTAGAAAGTTTCCTGATTCGAGGAACAGACTGGTGGGAAAATCGATGCGAAGTTGGGTGTTTGGGGCTGTTACAAGTGTCCTGTTCTAACAGGTTTTTCGTCAACTTCCACTCGCTTTTTCTCGAGTATCGGATTACTAGAAATTAAGCTACTTGATAGGGATTGAAGAGGGTTATAATAGGATCTTACCAGAGGAAGCGGCTCGACGATTCGTCGACCGAGCGCGGAGATAACCTTCTGCGAAGTTTCCTCCGCCGACTACTGCTGCTGTCTCTTGTTCTCTGTTGCGCGCCTGTGCGCGTGGTTCGGCCTGCGGTCGGCCACCACGGCAGTGGCTCGGCCCTACTCCGGCGTCGCGCGGCTGCTGGGGTGCGCCTAGGGTGGAGCGGCGTTGGTGTCGCCTCGAGGAAGCTAGGGTTTGGTTGCTTTGTTCTCGATCTCGCTCTCTCTCTGTATATAAGCAGTTTTGGACTGCTAAGTAATAACAGAACCAAGAGGGCTCTGCTCACAAGCTGGGTTGGCCCATGAGTTCGGGTGGGTTGTTGGGTTTGAGGGCTCGGGTATTTAGCAGTTGTGGGCGGGGTTAGCTGGCTCGGTCGGGAATTCCCTGGCCTGGGGAGAAGTTGGTGGGAATGGAGTTTAGTTAAGGGCTGGTTCGAGTATTGTGGTGGGGGGAATTGGCCTGGGCTGCCACTGCTTATTATTCTTATATATCTATATATATATAAATAGCTATATACAATTACACATGTATAATAACACACACATATTCATATTTATTTATTTGTATATACACCTACACATTGTTCATCTATATATATCTACATCTTATATATAACATATATATATTTATATATAAATACACATATATAATATATATTTAAATATATATACGCGAACACACATATAACTTTGTATAACTCTATACATAACCATATATAATATATTTATCTATACGTTCACATATATGATTTATATACGCACATGTATATATTATTTATATATATACCTGTACATATATACACATATATTATAATATTATCTATACGCACAAACATACATATATGTATCTATATTTACATATAGTTATATACAAATACACAAAACCACTTATATAATATATACTTCTATATACGTACAATATATTTATATAATATGTATATATACCTACACTCATATATATTAAACCTTTATATATACACCCATGCCTTTGATAAAGAATAATATGATGATAACTATTAACAATAAATAATTTATATTTACAACCACAATAATAATGTTAATGTTATGTACCCTCAACATAATAATAATAATAATAATAATAATAATAATAATAATAATAATAATAATAAGAATAATAATAATAATAATAATAATAATAATAATAATAATAATAAAATTCGATAAGCCAATAACTAATTATTTATAAAATCTTGAAAATCACCATAAATAAAATAAATAACAAATATTTTAAAATTTTCGGGAAGGGGAGCTACAAATCTACCCACCTTAAAAATAATTTCGTCCTCGAAATTCTAACTCATAATATGCCAAAATTTAAAAAAAAATTTTAAAAGTAAATCCACTATTACCACAATATCCTCGAAAATTTTAATAAGCATGACCTTCGTCGCTCCGAGATAAAGGACATAAGGGTAAGGAGGAATAATCGAGGGCAATTATGAGGTTTCAACAGTGATAGAGAGTTTTTCGACGGTGCAGGTAAAAGGATGTTTATGAACCACTGACTTGTTTGCTAGACTGGGTTACTCTGCTCTAGTCAATTGTTAAATCGAAAATCCTTCGTATCTTGGAGGGTTGCTCAATCCGTGCAATACGGAAATTCCGTTTCCCGAAATTCTAAATAAGGTTCAAAAATAAAACGAAATTTGAGAAATCAAGGTTATGGTCTTAATGGATTCTCTATTTGGACATCAGTTATTGGTTGGATGAACATTGGATTTCAGTCTACATGGACTGGACAAGATTCCAATGGTAAAACTATTCCTACCAGGTTAGGGTAACCTAGAATAGGATTTCTTCCAAGTGGTTGAGCTAGTTGCTAGTCAGGTTGGTTAGCTAGGTCCCTAAAGTTCAAAATGTGCCTTCAGTGACCTTGGTGTTTAGGTAGCACATGAGGCCTCAATTTGTAGCACCCTAGTGACACGTGCGTAGTGGGCTTCGAGTAGGTCACAACCATATACTGGGTCGAAAGGATTGAGTCGGGGTTGAGGCTCTAATGGAAGTCGAAAAGTATAAGGGGTAGGTGCTATGGTAAGGGTTACCGCTAGTCCTTTTAACCTAAAAGTCGTACCATAAAAATAGAGTACAAGGGGACGGATTTGAGTGGGACATGATATACCTAAATGAAGGTGGACTCGTCTAGATCTTGCATGTGAAGTTTGTTGGGAGGTAACAGCTGGTCTCGTGCTCCGAATATTAATGGCACGACCGGAGACACAAAATGATCTAAATGGAAAGTGGAACTCCATAGGGCACTAGTTATCATCTTAATGGAAATCATTCTGATCAATCGGTAATCCTGGCATATCCTAAAAGTTGTAGAAGACTTACAGTCTACCCACCTTAGAGGCTAGGATGGTGGTGGCAAGGTTCCTGTCACAGGGCTGGCCGATGGTAACTACACTTGCATATGCCATTATCAAAGTCATGGGGATACTATCTATCTATCAATTTCGAGCTTTTGTACTTCTAAATCAATGAAATACAAAACCAACAGGGAGTGCAAGGAAGGGGTTACTGAGTACAATTACGTGATTCAAGGGCGAGGGTATTATTTCAAGAGGGATTGTCCAAGCAGTCATGGATGAGATCCTAAAGACATCTATATCTCAGTCCACGTAGGGTAATTAGATGAAGAGCGAATCAAATGCATCATGGTTGATCAGACCGTAATACAATGATTCTGTTTAGATAATATATTAGCGGGCGTCCCCAATAAACATATGTCTTGAATCAAGCTCGATAAAAAGAGTAAGCTTGCAAAACTAGGCTGTAATAGCAGCATTTATCAAGAGAGTCAAATTACGAGTACGCGAGATTTTTGAAAGAAGGAATAAGTAGTTCGAGTTTTGAGAATTCAAATCCTTACCCGGTGTTATTGCCTATACAGTCAACCTATTATCTTCTATCCATAAGGCCTTGGTCGACTAATGGGTTATGGAATTCTAATTCCTATAGTCTGGATGAACCTGTTATTGTCAGTCAATTACCTTGTTAATAAAACACAAGGGCCACGGGTTGGGAGACATGCTACTCGACTTACAGAACTTACACTAGTATTGTTTCGGATCTTAGGGTCATACAGGGCAGTCTCTATTCTCTATAATATCCTAAAATTGTAATCACATCTGAAATCGTTTTACCGAGAATTATGCCTTCCTCGTATACTCTGGCTACGGTAAACCCTTGGTTCCGTGATTCAGGGATGATAAGCTATCATGTACTCTACTTTATATTGTCACAAGGGTATCTAAGATCTAAAGAAGTCAACGAGAACCTAGTTTCTGGAATGTTCCATAGACTATGATTCTTCGAAACGATTTCAATTCTATGGGTTGCGCCTCGCCAGTGCGCTGCTGGCTGGCCCTTGCAGTCGTAAAGTTTATTTTAACTATTTTCCTGAGACTTCAAGGATATCTAAGGGTCCAATCTATTTGACTAGGATAGATAGTGTAACATCTGCTTATAATTCTCATTCCTTAAGGTAAAAGGTTGGTCGAAAAGAAAGGTCTGAAGACAATTAAAATAATAACATCCTAATCTTGATTTCATAAGTGTTTCAAATGGTTGAGGGGAAAGTCTCAAATAAATCTACTTCGAGATTCGTATATGATTAGCAGGATTAGGAATTATAAACCAGTTTCTTACGACAAAATAGAATTTAAATAGGCAGTTCTAACTTATGCTATAAAATTTACATCTAATAAAGCAAAAGAAAGTTAAACATTTCATCAAGATCAAAGCCTTAATTCTAGATAAGCCTAACTAATCAAGTGAATGACAGACTATCATTGAAGCATATCATCGTATCAAAAGCAATAATGTATCTAGCAAGCTATCCAAAATCAATAATTCCTTATCTAAATGACATGGCCTGTCTGGCAACCTTAACTACCCAACGGTCAATTTGAATAAGGGACTCCTAGTCCTAGTTATTCTCCTAAATTATTTTAATCCTATTTGTGAATGAGCATTTCTTGAGGGCAGGCTCGCAATAGTACGACTAACGTACCATCACGAGTTCGCAATCATTTGCGAAGTCGGACCTGCATGGGCCACCACAAAAACTTGTCACGACCCGCACCCGCTTTTCGGATACGAGACGTGTCCAAGCCAGCCTACGCCGCAGAGTCGGCGGTAGAACGCTGTCAAGCCTGCAAGAAGATAAATGCTCAAAGATAAACATTTGATGCTCATTCACAAATCTACATTTATTACAACATCTACAATTAAAGAAAATACAGGTTTTTACAATTAATGAAATTAATACAAATGCTTTTCTATTTCTAGGTCGTCTTCAGCATACCCAAGTTCTCCCAGTGCTAAGAGTGATAGCGGCTTAACCTGAAAAATGTTGGTTATCCAGTCAGGATTGGAACAAGTACACAAACCGACGACAGTGCAAAACACAATAGAATTTACAAGACACGAAAATAGCATATGAGAAATAAAATCTGGAAGATAAATGATGTCATAGCACGATTAGAGAAATAAACTAGGAAAAACTAATAAAAGACATCTATCTAAGTGGTGTGAAATATCCTTTCGCCATGTGGACGGCTAGGGGGTAAAATACGGCTCACCGCACGTGTCGTGTGCGGCTGCTATCGTTCAAGATTAGACATATTGGGAAATTTCTGGGTAGTCCACATGTATACTAAGATATTTCCCCTTCCGACAACTCCGTGTGACGAGCGTGTCAACAAGCAGCAAGATATATGTATAGACATGAAATGAAAAGACTACTATGAATCGAAAAGCAATCAGAAAGTGCACTTGCCTGAGGTCCTTAGCTGGAGAAACCAAAATATCATACCACTCAATGAGCCACAATCAATCAACACATGTAGAAGTCTCCGGATGCTGAAATAAACAGTACCAACGTTCTCAGAATAGTCAAATTAGCTAGGATTGCCTGTCCTTAAGTCCAATTCTGGACACGGGCAAAACGGTAATTTCGGGCAAAAACTATGTCCGCCGTTGGACCCGCTTTGCACCGAAAAGCGTGCCAGAGTCAACGGTCTCTAAAGTCGTCAAACTATATGTCTACGGATCCAGTTTTCTGATACGAACCCAACCGTATGTCCAGAGTGGGATTCCGGCGGGCTGTGCACAAAATCGCCCATTGAGTGGGACCGCGGGCCCCGCAAAACGGTGATTTTATCCACTGTCTCAGAATCGGACCAAACTTGGCATGCAAGACCAGAAAAACGATACGGTTCTGTTGGCGCAAGTTTTGTCTCGATCTGATGAGCGTGCACAAAGTTATGACCGAATTTGCATTAGACGGATACGGGGCGATTTCGACGGATACGCTTCGAATTCGTCGCGCACACGCGACCAATTTGAATTCCGTCAAAGCACACACGACCACGAAGCTGTTACGCAGCTTTCGATCCTTTCGGTGCGCGACCACGTCGTCCAGATTGGCGTGACGCACGTCGTGTGGAGCAATTTCTAGTTTTTTGAAAACAGATTTTTGACGAAGTTTACATATTTTTATTTCTCTGTATAAAGCAAATCTTGACAAACTTCCTACTGGACTTTTCTATCCCTACATGTTGTGATTAACTATTGTTTAGAAAGTTTCCTGATTCGAGGAACAGACTGGTGGGAAAATCGATGCGAAGTTGGGTGTTTGGGGCTGTTACAAGTGTCCTGTTCTAACAGGTTTTTCGTCAACTTCCACTCGCTTTTTCTCGAGTATCGGATTACTAGAAATTAAGCTACTTGATAGGGATTGAAGAGGGTTATAATAGGATCTTACCAGAGGAAGCGGCTCGACGATTCGTCGACCGAGCGCGGAGATAACCTTCTGCGAAGTTTCCTCCGCCGACTACTGCTGCTGTCTCTTGTTCTCTGTTGCGCGCCTGTGCGCGTGGTTCGGCCTGCGGTCGGCCACCACGGCAGTGGCTCGGCCCTACTCCGGCGTCGCGCGGCTGCTGGGGTGCGCCTAGGGTGGAGCGGCGTTGGTGTCGCCTCGAGGAAGCTAGGGTTTGGTTGCTTTGTTCTCGATCTCGCTCTCTCTCTGTATATAAGCAGTTTTGGACTGCTAAGTAATAACAGAACCAAGAGGGCTCTGCTCACAAGCTGGGTTGGCCCATGAGTTCGGGTGGGTTGTTGGGTTTGAGGGCTCGGGTATTTAGCAGTTGTGGGCGGGGTTAGCTGGCTCGGTCGGGAATTCCCTGGCCTGGGGAGAAGTTGGTGGGAATGGAGTTTAGTTAAGGGCTGGTTCGAGTATTGTGGTGGGGGGAATTGGCCTGGGCTGCCACTGCTTATTATTCTTATATATCTATATATATATAAATAGCTATATACAATTACACATGTATAATAACACACACATATTCATATTTATTTATTTGTATATACACCTACACATTGTTCATCTATATATATCTACATCTTATATATAACATATATATATTTATATATAAATACACATATATAATATATATTTAAATATATATACGCGAACACACATATAACTTTGTATAACTCTATACATAACCATATATAATATATTTATCTATACGTTCACATATATGATTTATATACGCACATGTATATATTATTTATATATATACCTGTACATATATACACATATATTATAATATTATCTATACGCACAAACATACATATATGTATCTATATTTACATATAGTTATATACAAATACACAAAACCACTTATATAATATATACTTCTATATACGTACAATATATTTATATAATATGTATATATACCTACACTCATATATATTAAACCTTTATATATACACCCATGCCTTTGATAAAGAATAATATGATGATAACTATTAACAATAAATAATTTATATTTACAACCACAATAATAATGTTAATGTTATGTACCCTCAACATAATAATAATAATAATAATAATAATAATAATAATAATAATAATAATAATAATAATAATAATAATAATAATAATAATAATAATAATAATAATAAAATTCGATAAGCCAATAACTAATTATTTATAAAATCTTGAAAATCACCATAAATAAAATAAATAACAAATATTTTAAAATTTTCGGGAAGGGGAGCTACATCATCAGGGGATGCTAATGAGACTGTAAAACTCTTACGCATCCAGTTCGAGGCCTACAAACAGAAGGATGGTTTACAAAGACTTGGAATAAAACAACCTTATCCTGTGGAATGGAAGGAGGTTTAATTTCTACCTAAATACAAGCTTCCTACCATTATGCTGTTTGATGGCAGCACTTCTCCAAGTCAGTATATTAATCACTTTGAAGTGATGACTGATCAATTGTAGCCAAATGATGCTCTTCTCACTAGGGTATTCGTCGGTTGTTTAGCCAGTGCAGCATATGACTGGTACCGTAGTTTGCCTAATAGCTGCATAACCTCCTTTGCTGGTTTCAAGCAAATGTTCTTGGAATAATTTTATGAGGGGGTCAATGACATGACTATGTCTGTCCTTATTAAAATTAAACAAAGACATAATAAAACTACTGAAATTTTTTATCACGACCCGGTCCCAATTTCTTGGGTCGAATCGGATCATGCCCAGCCTGCACCGTTGTTGAGACGGCGGCAGTAAGCTGTAATACTCATGCAGGTAATCAACAACACAAATTCAAATTGTCACAACTTTAATAATCCGATAATTAAAACTTGTCCAAACACAAAGTTTTCAATACAACCCACAACTGAAATAAAATAATTGTCTTCCACAATAACATAAGCTGAAAATAAAACTAATTGGCAATCTCCTCATCATCATCCCCTGGTAGAACAGCCGGGTACAGTTCAGGATCATAGTAACTACTAATCAATAGCTCTGCATCATCAACAGGACCTAAAAATATAGTCTCCAGTCAGGAGGGAGCAAAGTACAATTCATGATATTTTAACAATTGAAATAATAATAGAATTATGCATTTCTAAATAATTTGAAGTAAATGGTTTTTCAACAGTTAAAACAGTATGATGTGAATAGGCAATGAATATGACCGAATTAGGTTGTATAGTTGTATCCTATTGATACGATATGGCTTATCCCCATGTGTATGAGGGGTAAGCTAACACAGTCATTATACTATTTTGGATGTGGTCATACTCATTACACTACTCCCCCAGTACCCAACGGTTAAACAGTCAATGCTCTCAGAGAGAGTTCCGTGTTGCTTCGTGGTTTAAATTTGCAGTAAAACTATTACTAAATAATTGTAAACTACCACAAACTGTACTTGCCTTGTTTATGACTGGAGTAAAATGTCGGTACCGGAAAGAAACTCAAGTTCGTCCTTGAAAATCCTACAGTTTGAGAATCCTGTCTTAGAACCAAAAATTGATACCATCTCTAGGTGTGCTAGTTTCAATTTCTAGAAGTTTTGTCCTAGTCCAGTTTTATGTTATTAATAAGAACTACCGAAACACATCTATCGATGCAATTTACTAGTTTATAAAATTACGAAAGAACAATCAATTTATCTTTTATTGGAAAAACTCGCACTTTTTCGATTATTTAGCAAAACTTTATGTTTTGTAATATTATATAATGAACTAAGGTTTTTCTTTTAGATGAGAAGACGTGAATTTGTTAAATTGCAAACTTATAATTTTTACTAGTTATTTAATGTGAGAAAATGCTATTAATTTTCCATTTCAAAAATAAATAGTCATTTTATTATTCTACGTGTTTAAACTAATAAACCAGAAAAGAAAGATAAAAAGTTACGCTATATTATTACAGGGCCGCAGAAAACAAAGAGAAATATTGGGCTTATGCCCTTACAGACCATTTTCATTAATTTAAATAAAAAGAAAACTTGGTTAGTCTCTAAAAATCCTACAATTTAATTACAAAATAAAATAATAATTTAAATTAACTTGAATTAATTTACGAGTCTCAGATATTGGTCCAATCGTCAAATATAGCTAATGCCTCAACGTCCGGTAAAATCGGTTTCGTTTGCACTTAGCCAGGGCCCATGGACCGGTATGGTCGTCGCCCGATAATCAAAATCAAGTTTAATAAATCTTTTGCAAAAGCCGGTTTTGGGAATTATAGATTTTATAGAAAATTTTCTTTTAAAATATTTTCTGAAAATTCGGACAGCATTCCCTCTGTTTTCGGGATAACCCAAAACTGGGAAAAGTGTGCCATAATTTCCTACAAATTATCCCAAACCAAATTTTTGTCCACAGAAAATATTTTTGAAACAATTTCGAAAAATCCGAAATGAATCCACAGAACCATAAAGAACCAGAACCAAAATTCGGAAAAATCCAATTTAATCCAAAATTCCCAGAAACTCTTTTCCGAGAGATTCTCGGAAAATTTTCCAATCCAACATAATACTAAACCACAGAAACATTTTTCGAAACCAACAAAACAATTCCAAAACCAACAGAACAAATCCGAAAGAATTTCGGAAAAGTCCCAGAACGTTACGTCTAAGAATTACCGATTTTCCGAGGGAAATTCGAGGACCAATTCTCATCACAGACTACAAAAATGGGAACGGGCAACGAAAATATACCTTGGGTTGCTCGGCTAGAGCTCTCAGAAGTGAAAATAGAGAAAGTATCCAGTGGAACAGAAAAGTCGCAGGCTCGGGACCGAATGAGGACAGCAAATCGGAGCCCGAGGGGTTGCCGAGGAAGTCTCGGGACAAAAATGGCAGCGGGGAGACGCTGGACCGAGGCACGGGGCGCACGCACAGGGAGGTACGACGGGATCTGGGCCAGAGCGGGGCTCGCCTGGGCTCGGCGGACGGCGCCAGAGGCACGGCGGGGATTGCCGCGAAGGGCGGGCCTGGGCGGTGGCCGGGAAGAGCTAGAGGCGAATGTGAGGACCCTGATTTTTAGGAATTATTATTTTTATTTTATTTTATATTATTTCTAATTATTAGGTTATATTGTATATTTAATTAGGATTTTATATGTACTTTTGTGTCTTTGGTTATTGGAGCACATGACATGCCTATCTCTTAAAACGTCCTTTATGAGTTTTGTAGTAGACATGGTGACCTTGAGTTTGCTATATCATGTCCCATCCAATTTTGCTTTTCAACATTCCTTTGACTTTGCGCAATTTTGGGCCAACTCAGGCCAATTTGAGCCATTGACGTAATTTTAAGCCAACTTCCAATTTGCTTTTGGGACTTGACATAGAACGAAACCGTATGACCCAATATATGGTTTTGACCCATGTTGAGTCTAGAATTCATATGCCTAGGGTGCACCATCCAATCGAGTTTTCATGTGCTACTTATTTGCAAATGGCACACGAGACTCATTAAATTAATTTTTCGGGTCCAATTCGACTAGTAATGCTACTCGGACCCTAACCTAGTCAACCCTACTAGTTAGAGCCTAATTAGGAGTACCAAAACCAAGTATATATATATATATATATATATATATATATATATATATATATATATATATATATATATAAGAGAATTTAAGAATTAAATTGCAGCCATATGTAATATTCTCTTATATCTTTGACTCGGTCAAACATCTAACCAAAATAGGAAACCTATTAATAATAGTATGATTTGGAGAATCAAATCCTATCCAAATTAGATCAAACCAAAGCCCATGCACTATATATATATATATATCTATCAAACCCTAACCATCCCCCTCTCTCATAACCACCCACTACTCCACAAATTCTCCCCCAAACCTAGTGGCCACCACTCCAAACCCGAAACCCTAGCCGACCCCCTTTCTTCACAAAATATAATTTCTCTTCGATTTTTTGCGCCAACCACCACCACTTGGACGTCTCTCTCAACATCCTCTTCCACCCTAGCAACTATAGGAGCAACCTTGCGGCCGTTAGAGAGGTGCACGACGCGCTACTTGGGCCGAAACTTCGTCGAATCGAAGTCTGAAACGTCACAGCAGGTTAGTCGAATTGTAGATGATGTTTCATCCATTTTTTCTCATCTTTTTCTCCTCAAACCAAATGAGAGTTACCATTATGTGTCTAGTCCAACCTCTGATCGCCGGATCCCCTAGTTCCAAGCGGTTTGTCCGTGGCGTTGATTCTACGACAGGGTATCCAGAACTGACGAATTCTGTTGCGGTCCACTTTTCGCCTATCTAAGGTCAGTTTATAACTTTTTTATATTTTTATTCAGAATCTAGACGTCGAGACCTTTCCGACGCATATCTGAAAGTTAGGTTTTGCATCCGTTTGCTATTTTTAAAAATTTATGACATTTGTCATATCATTGAACTCCGAAAAATTCTGTTTTTCTTGTGTCCAAAAGTGTCAAAACTCCATGAATCCATATTAAACTTTATGTTGTGCAAGGTTTAACATTATAAATACTATTTTAACTAATTTTTGTGATTTTATAGAATTTATTATTTTTATTTTATCATTGTTTCGGAAGTAAATTAATGGGTCGATTTGAGGAAGTCTTATGTAACATTGACATAAGACCTCTTGTGAAAGGATTTTCCTTTTGAAAATATAATTATAGCAATATATATATATATTTATAGATAAATTTCAGAATTTAAATATATTATTTTGTTATAATTGTAAAGTATTTACGAAAGGATTTGGTACCCATATGTACTTATATAATAGATGTAGTATTGTAGCAACGTTATGACAACTAGGAGTCATAAATACTCATATAATTTATATATGGTATATTGATATAGAATAATAGATGTAGTTTGACGACTTTAGAGACCATTGACTTTGGCACGCTTTTCGGTGCAAAGCGGGTCCAACGGCGGACACCGTTTTGACCCGAAATTATCGTTTTGCCTTTGTGTCCAGAATTGGACTTATGGGTAGGCTATTCTAGCTATTTTGCTCATTCTGGGACTGTTGGAAATGTTTGTTTCAGCATCCGGAGGGGTTTGCGGGAGTTCAGGTTTTGTGGCTCTTTAATTGCAGGACTTTTGCTACCACCAGGCAAGTACACCTTGCCAAGCTTTACAGTACTTACATGCTATTCTATACTGCTATTCTTTTGTGTTTCACTTGGTACATATTCCTCTTTCGCTTCATATCATGGATGCTTTTTAGTTTTACGTGCACGTAGATTATTACTCTTTCTTTTCTCTTGTTACTAGCCATATTTTCCTATCATGTTCATGTCTAGTGATAGTATTGCTTGGCCTCTGTCGTGTCCCTTTGACATAATTGAGATGGACTTGACTTGTTGACATCTTGACTTGACTTGACTTGACTTGACTCGTAGTTCTAGGCGAGGACCTTGTGATAGACGATGACTATACTTGACTACTCTCTGTTGTGAGCCCCACTGAGCTACGATAGAGACTTACTATAGGTTGTGAGCCCCCACTGAGCTGTGATCTATAGGACCGTGAGTCCCCAGTGAGCTGCGGTTTACTCCGATTTATTCTTAGTCATGTTTATCAGCACGATTCTTGACGGCATGCCACTTCATTATATTTTATTCTTGTACTACTCTGCAGTCTTTATTTCTTGTACTATTTCCTATCCTTCCTTGTATGTTAATTACTGTACAGTAGGCATGTATATTATATGTCTTGCTAATCCTCTGAGGACCTGGTGATCTCTCCAGGTATTAGTTGATGGCACGGTACACTGATGGATGATGTTTGCTACACCGAGACTTCAGGTATACATAGTGTGTTATTATCATATCTTCCGTATTTCAATTTTGTCCTATATTTGATTCTTGCTACATTATAGCCTAGTCTTGTACAAGCTTCTATTTTTCTCTAGCTTGTTCATGATAAATGTGTTATTGGGGATCCACTCTTACATATTTATCTAATCTAGAATCCGTGTATCATGGCCTGATCAGCCTTACTGCACTTGATTCATCATATTTATCATTATTATATGGATTGAGATATAGTTAATCTAGAATAACCATACAGCTTATACGTATTCGAGCTGGGCTGGAGTCCTCTCGATGCGTAGCTGGCATGTACATGTATCCTAGGCCTACGTATTTTGGGACTGGGGCGTTACATGTTTTTGTGGTGGCCCATGCAGGTCGAGTTAGCCGTTTCGGTTACGTTACTGTACCGAGCGGGCCTGCGGACATGACTAAACCCTTAGGAATCTCAATCCACAACTGTCATGACAATTCTTTTAGAAATTTTCTACCGCCCTTGAACTTCGGATTTGCTATCGATTACTCTTCCCTTGCTTTCTCGTAACATTGCTTCTCGTCCCTTCCAATTTCGGAGTGACGAATAATCGTGCCATATAGGATTTATAAAAAAAATTCTTAGGTTATAGTGTAAGATAGTCGGCTTATTGTATTGCGATTGCTTGATATATAATGGGGATTAGAGATGCCATATGTCATAGGGCATCATGTGTTTGATGAGGTAGTTTGACCAAAGGTGGGTAGACGTCCTCAGTATAGAAATAAATATATGATCATGCTAGGTTATGCTCTTATGGTAGTCACTAGATCAAGAATATAGTGATAGTTTTAGTATAGAGACTGACCATCTAAAAGAAGAACCTAAGCATAGCCTAACCTAACCTATTACCATTATGCCATATCACTTGTAAATTTAGAATGAGACAGATAGGTAAGTATCACTTAGCTTGGTCAGGTGTAAAGAGACTTATATAGTTGTGGTAAAAATATGGTTAGGAGGACAAGCCTTCAACATAATCGTTGCAAGACCGCCAAAACCAAGAAGAGCGAGTAAACATAACCACCTATAGTTTTACGATATAGATATTACAAAATTAAATTGGTTAGGATTGATTATTACTTGAGTTATTTGGAGAGACCGTAGTGACCTAGCGTATCTCTTAAACTATTCCTAGTTACACTAGCGCGGTTTTTCGTTACTAAGGGTCCTTATTTTAATTTCGAGGACGAAATTCTTTTAAGGTGGGTAGATTGTGAGGACCCTGATTTTTAGGAATTATTTTTTTATTTTATTTTATATTATTTCTAATTATTAGATTATATTGTATATTTAATTAGAATTTTATATGTACTTTTTGTGTCTTTGGTTGTTGGAGCACATGACATGCCCATCTCTTAAAACGTCCTTTATGAGTTTTGTAGTAGACAGGATGACCTTGAGTTTGTTATATCATGTCCCATCCAATTTTGCTTTTCAACATTCCTTTGACTTTGCACAATTTTGGGCCAACTTAGGCCAATTTGAGCCATTGACGTAATTTTAAGCCAACTTCCAATTTGCTTTTGGGACTTGACATAAATCGAAACCGTATGACCCAATATATGGTTTTGACCCATGTTGAGTCTATAATTCATATGCCTAGGGTTCACCATCCAATCGAGTTTTCATGTGCTACTTATTTGTAAATGGCACATGAGACTCATTAAATTAATTTTTCGGGTCCAATTCGACTAGTAATGCTACTCGGACCCTAACCTAGTCAACCCTACTAGTTATAGCCTAATTAGGAGTACCAAAACCAAGTGTATATATATATATATATATATATATATATATATATATATATATATATATATATATATATATATATATATATATATATATATAAGAGAATTTTAAGAATTAAATTGCAGCCATATGTAATATTCTCTTATATCTTTGACTTGGTCAAACATCTAACCAAAATAGGAAACCTATTAATAATAGTATGATTTGGAGAATCAAATCCTATCCAAATTAGATCAAACCAAAGCCCATGCACTATATATATATATATCTATCAAACCCTAACCATCCCCCTCTCTCATAACCACCCACTACTTCACAAATTCCCCCCCAAACCTAGTGGCCACCACTCCAAACCCGAAACCCTAGCCGACCCCCTTTCTTCACAAAATATAATTTCTCTTCGATTTTTTGTGCCAACCACCACCACTTGGACATCTCTCTCAACATACTCTTCCACCCTAGCAACTATAGAAGCAATCTTGCGGCCGTTAGAGAGGTGCACGACGTGCTACTTGGGCCGAAACTCCGTCGAATCGAAGTCTGAAACGTCACAGCAGGTTAGTCGAATTGTAGATGATGTTTCACCCACTTTTTCTCATCTTTTTCTCCTCAAACTAAATCTGAGAGTTACCATTATGTGTCTAGTCCAACCTCTGATCGCCGGATCCCCTAGTTCCAAGTGGTTTATCCGTGGCGTTGATTCTACGACAGGGTATCTAGAACTGATGAATTCTGTTGTGGTCCACTTTTTGCCTATCTAAGGTCAGTTTATAACCTTTTTATATTTTTATTCAGAATCTAGACGTCGATACCTTTCCGACGCATATCTGAAAGTTAGGTTTTGCATCCGTTTGCTATTTTTAAAAATTCATGACATTTGTCATATCATTGAACTCCGAAAAATTCTGTTTTCCTTGTGTCCAAAAGTGTCAAAACTCCATGAATCCATATTAAACTTTATGTTGTGCAAGGTTTAACATTATAAATACTATTTTAACTAATTTTTGTGATTTTATAGAATTTATTATTTTTATTTTATCATTGTTTCGGAAGTAAATTAATGGGTCGATTTGAGGAAGTCTTATGTAACATTGACATAAGACCTCTTGTGATCCTTTTGAAAATATAATTATAGAAATATATAAATATTTATAGATAAATTTCAGAATTTAAATATATTATTTTGTTATAATTGTAAAGTATTTACGAAAGGATTTGGTACCCATATGTACTTATATAATAGATGTAGTATTGTAGCAACGTTATGACAACTAGGAGTCATAAATACTCATATAATTTATATATGGTATATTGATATAGAATAATAAATATAGTTTGATGACTTTAGAGACCATTGACTTTGGCACGCTTTTCGGTGCAAAGCGGGTCCAACGGCGGGCACCATTTTGACCCGAAATTACCGTTTTGCCCCTGTGTCCAGAATTGGACTTATGGGTAGGCTATTCTAGCTATTTTGCTCATTCTGGGACTGTTGGAAATGTTTGTTTCAGCATCCGAAGGGGTTTGCGGGAGTTCAGGTTTTGTGACTCTTTAATTGCAGGACTTTTGCTACCACCAGGCAAGTACACATTGCCAAACTTTACAGTACTTACATGCTATTCTATACTGCTATTCTTTCGTGTTTCACTTGGTACATATTCCTCTTTCACTTCATATCATGGATACTTTCTAGTTTTACGTGCACGTAGATTATTACTCTTTCTTTTCTCTTGTTACTAGCCATATTTTTCTATCATGTTCATGTCTAGTGATAGTATTGCTTGGCCTCTGTCTTGTCCCTTTGACATAATTGAGATGGACTTGACTTGTTGACATCTTGACTTGACTTGACTTGACTCGTAGTTCTAGGCGAGGACCTTGTGATAGACGATGACTATACTTGACTACTCTCTGTTGTGAGCCCCACTGAGCTACGATAGAGACTTACTATAGGTTGTGAGCCCCCACTGAGCTGTGATCTATAGGACCGTGAGTCCCCACTGAGCTGCAGTTTACTCCGATTTATTCTTAGTCATGTTTATCAGCACGATTCTTGACGGCATGCCACTTCATTATATTTTATTCTTGTACTACTCTGCAGTCTTTATTTCTTGTACTATTTCCTATCCTTCCTTGTATGTTAATTACTGTACAGTAGGCATGTATATTATGTGTCTTGCTAGTCCTCTGAGAACCTGGTGATCTCTCCAGGTATTAGTTGATGGCACGGTACACTGATGGATGATGTTTGCTACACCGAGACTTCAGGTATACATAGTGTGTTATTATCATATCTTCCGTATTTCAATTTTGTCCTATATTTGATTCTTGCTACATTATAGCCTAGTCTTGTACAAGCTTCTATTTTTCTCTAGCTTGTTCATGATAAATATGTTATTGGGGATCCACTCTTACATATTTATCTAATCTAGAATCAGTGTATCATGGCCTGATCAGCCTTACTGCACTTGATTCGTCATATTTATCATTATTATATGGATTGAGATATAGTTAATCTAGAATAACCATACAGCATATACGTATTCGAGCTGGGCTGGAGTCCTCTCGATGCGTAGCTGACATGTACATGTATCCTAGGCCTACGTATTTTGGGACTGGGGCGTTACAGCGAAGCTTGGTCGGCGGTCAGGAGTTCGGGTAGCTCCGATTTGGGGGTTTAGGGTACGGGAGAAAATGGGATGAATAGGAATGGGGAAAAAGTGAACATATATATAGGGAGAAGGAGCCGTTACTTGGAAAGGGAGGGGAGGAGACAGCCGGTCACCGGCGGTGACGGTTGAGGAAGGCGAGGGGGTCGGCCAAAGAAAACCGAACTCTCGGTTCTCAAAAATTAATAGAGAGTTAAATTCTCTCTCTCCCTCTCATGAGTTATGAAGAGGTTAAAGCCTTAATGGGTTATTGGATTTGGGCCTAAGGCTTAAAGGGTTATTACTAATGGGCTAATGGGTATTTAAGTTAAATGGGTTAACAACCAAAGCTTAATGGGTTTGGGCTTATAACCAATGGGCTTGGTTATAAGAGAAAAGGCTTTACATGACATGGGTTAAATTAATTGGGCTATAAAATTATAAATAATAAATGATTTTCTTTAGAAAAAATAACTAAATATTTTGTAACTCTAAAATTAATTTTTTAAAAAATGTTTTTGGGTTCGGGTCTGGGCCTGACAATCAAAAAGTCCAAGTTTAGTTATTTTGAAAATAATAATAATAATACTAATCTTAAATATTAATTTAACAAACACACATTTAAATAAAAATAACTGGGAAAATTGTGGGTTTCATAATTTTATTGAAAGATTCTGCCATGAGGCACTCAAAATGCCCCTAGGAACTCTATCTGCTGTAACAATAGACACCTGTAAGTCAAACTTGTTGCCTATTATCAGCATGTGGACAGGATCAACACAATTCCAAGATTGGCCTTCTTTCATTGTAAATGCCAAAGCTGCGAAGGTTAGTGATGAGAAGTTCAAACAGTTAGGAGTTTAAATGGCTAATCCTAACCAAGATGAACATCCTACATCCGGTAGCAATAATCGCCAAAACAATCGCAAGGGCAAGGAAACGTTGGCCATCAAGCTCAAGGGAAAGAAATCATTGGCTGTCAATGTTGCTCAGCTTACACCCACTCCATCAGCACCACCACAAAAAGCACCTCGTCCAAAAGAAGAGTACTCTTTCGATGAAGATGATATCATGAGCATCTTCGATTGCTTGATCAAAAGCAATAAGCTTCAACTGCCGGAGGCAAAACGGCCAGAAAAAGTTGGTAAGACTGACTACCTTAAATATTGTGTTTATCACAGGTTTATAGGGCATCCAACTCAAGCATGCTACGTGCTCAAGGGCAAAATCCAAGATATGGTCAACTCTGGTGCAGTTACCCTCCAACAGGATAAGAAAACTGTGACGGCCAATGTCATCTCTGTGCAATTTGGTGACTTCCCTCCGCAACTAGTACAAGATGGTGTCGTCCCCATTTCGAGGGCTACTCTTGAGATCGTGAATCTTCCACCTCCCCAAAATGAGGGTCTTGTTCCGCTATCCACTGATAAAGAAGAAATCATGTGGATTCATCCGGATCTAGTGGCGGACTTTGAAGCACCTTTTTCTTCCAATCAAAAGAAGCGTTCTAAAACTAAATCAAAGAGCTGCAACATGGTATCCTTTGAACCTATAGCAGAAGAAGAAATTTTAATCGGCACCAGATCTGGAAGACCTTACCTCCGAGAGTATCCCAAAATTCAAGAGAATCCTGCTCTATCTCCTGAGGTTATTCCCGCATCATCTTCTCCTGTTGAGAATATACCATCTACATCTTTACCAGTAGTAGAACCAATTCCTTCCAAACCAACATCAGCAAACAAGGAAAAGCAACATGTCTGCTTTGATAAAGCATTGAAGAAGTCCTCATCTCTCGGACTTGAGAAGCCGTATAATTTTGACATACTGTCTCAATTGGCTAACACTCCAGCAAGATTGTCAATCTTCGAACTCTTACGTCTCTCAAAAGAGACTCGAAAAATGCTGAGTGAGGCCTTGATGCAAGCTGATACTTGTCTTGCTCTCCTCAAGAAGCCTGAAAAGGAGCATGTCATTTGTACACATTGTCATAGTATATTTGAACTAATGCCCAACATCACCTTTACACAAGATGATATGTTGTTAGAAGACAATCGTCATGATCGTCCTCTCTACTTCACGAGATATGTGGACACCATGAAAGTCGATCGAATTCTGATTGACACAGGGTCTGCACTTAGCATCATGCCGAAGACTTTGCTGGACGCTTTGAAGATCCCGATGCACAACCTTTCTACAACTATCACTACTATCTTAGGGTTCAATCAAGGAAGAAGTGAACCTTTGGGGAAGATACGTCTGAAACTTCAAATCGGCAATCTTCATACGAAGGTGACTTTCTATGTGATTGATAATAATGGCTCATACAATGCTTTGTTGGAAGACCATTCCTCTACGAACACAATATTGTACCTTCTACTCTCTACCAATGTTTTAAATATATGGATAGCAATGGAGAAGTACATAAAGAAGTTGCAGACTTAAATCCTTTCAGGGGGGTTGAAGCATACTGCAACGATTCTTGTATGTACGAAGAGGAATTCATGAAGGTGGTATTAGCAATGGACACTGATGAAGAACAGAAAGGCGTGCCAAATGACATTCTAGCGATCCCTATCAAAGGACGTACTTCCTGTCCTCAGTCTTTCAAGACATTGACTATTTACCTTCCTTCTCACAAGAAGTAGCCTCCTGGTGTTAAACAGGAACAAAGGGAACTCACCTCTTCTGAGCCACTTGTAATCGACCTTTGTCGTAAAAAAACCCTCCTTCCTTCTCGTTCTTCTTCTCCTCCTCTGGTTATCAATCTGACTAAGCCTTCTAAGGCTAAAGGTCATATTATAAATGATGATATAAAGATCAATAAAGTAGCATCTCCTTTGTAGTATACTGATGTCTCTTATCATACTCGATGTTATTTGGATATGCAAGATAGCTTCAAACCACTTACAATAGGAGTCGTACCATCTCTCCAAAATATGGTATCATTTGAATCAATACAAGAATCGTTCTTCCTAGTTCCTTCTCGAAAGAAAGGCGAAATTTCTATACTTTTTAGTAAAAGAATAGAAAAAAAATCATGCCTGACAGCGATAATGAAAAGGATGATACATGAAGGCTATAACTACGTCGTTATAGTCCATAATCCAAGGCAATCATCCGTAAAATGGGCTATGATTTCAAAACTGGCCTTAATTATGGTAGAGGAAGACGAACTCCTATTTGTACTCCTGCTACACGAGGAAAAATGATACCATATTATAGTAAAACAAAACGTGGGCTAGGCTATACTTCACCGGTTATAACTCCACAAGCCTCTGAATCTGATAAAGGTGAACGCTCTAATTCTTCAGATTCTATTTCATGGGACTCTGACACCAATATTGGTCATGTCCATCGGGTGATAATATCTTCTAATATGGTGTCTGTCGAGTTCTCAGAAAATGATGAGGATGATATTGAAGAAGCTCCTAAAGCAGATCCTTGGGCACAAAGGATGGACACTCAGTAGAAACTCCATTTTGAACAACGAGAACCATCTACCGAAGATCAACTAATCCAGATCGATGTTGGAGAGAAAGGTGTACCACGACCGATCTTCATTAGCAAGAATCTTCCAGAGGATGATAAACAAGAACTGATTCACCTCATTCGTGAATATATCGATGTCTTCGCCTGGAGCTATGAAGATATGTCGGGTTTAGATCCTCAAGTCGCAACTAAAAAACTTAACATTTTACCTAATGCCAAGCCAGTCAAACAACAGCAACGTCGATTCAAGCCTGAGATGATGGATGCGATAGATGATGAAGTCAGAAAGCTTATCGCTTGTAGTTTTATCAGAGAAGAACAACATCCTGACTGGGTAGCCAACGTTGTACCAGTCTTGAAAAGACCGAAAAAGTTCGAGTGTGCATAGACTTTCGAGATCTCAATGACGCTTGTCCTAAAGATGAATTTCCTCTCCCAATTACTAATGTCATGATCGAAAATACTTGTGGATTCGAACGAATCTTTTTCATAGATGGGTTTTCTAGATACAATTAAATCCGGATGAATCTTGAAGATGAAAAACATACTTCATTCCGTACTCCCCGTAAAATATACTGCTATACAGTCATGCCTTTCGGTCTTAAGAACGCAGGTGCAACTTACCAGCGGGCTATGAGTACTATATTTCGAGATTATTTACGAAAGACCGTCGAATGCTATGTTGACGATATTGCTGTCAAGAGTCGTCTAAAGGAAGATCATATCCAAGATTTAAGAACCATATTCAATCTAATGTGCCAGCATCAACTCAAAATGAACTCCATCAAGTCATTTTTGGGAGTCTCTAGTAGCAAATTTATCGGATTCGTCATTACCTCTAAGGGTATACACGTTGATCCCGAGAAGATCAAAGTCATTCAAGAGATGCGTCCTCCACGCAACCTAAAATAGCTACGAGGATTCCAGGGTCGACTTGCTTACATTAGGAGGTTCATTTCGAATTTGTCTAGACGTTGCAGACCATTTATTCAGTTAATGAAGAAATGTGTATCTTTCATTTGGACAGAAGAATGTCAACGAGCATTTGATGACATAAAGCGATATTTGATGAGTTCACCGGTCCTAGTACCACCGATCTTAGGAATACCCTTCTTGATGTATGTCCGGGCGATGGACCATTCACCGGTAGCTTTGCTGGCTCAGAAGAACAAAGAAGGTCATGAACAAGCTATCTACTACCTTAGTCGGACGATGATTGGAACTGAACATCGTTATAGTCCGGTAGAGAAGGAATGGTTAGCCTTGATGTTTGCTATTCAAAAGACAAGGCATTACATCATCGACCAAACCATTTATGTTATTTCCCGAGTCAATCCTCTGCGGGTCTTAATGAAGAAGCCCAGTACACTCAATTCTAGGCTTGCTACATGGGCCATATTATTAGCACAATATGACATGGTGTATGTTCCACTAAGTCTGTGAAAGGCCAAGCACTTGCTGATTTCTTAGCAGCTCATCCTGTCCCTGAGACATCTAAACTCTATGATGAGATTTCAGACGAGACATTAGAATCAAATATAATCTCAGAAGAATTTCCTATTTGGCGTTTATTCTTCAACGGAGCATCTAGAATTGGACCTGGAGGCACCCTTGTTGCTGGAGTGGGAATTATTCTCGTTTCACCAGATGGATTAGCTATTCAGAGAGCTTATTCCTTAGATGAGTCGTGCTCTAACAATGTGGTATAATACAATGCCTTGCTCATTGGACTTCAGTTAGCTAAATAACTAGGTATTGAATATCTCAAAGTATATAGTGATTCTAAGCTGATTATTAATCAGGTTAGAGGTGCATACAAAGTTCAACATCAAGATCTAGTACCATACCACGAAGCGACAATTAGAATAGCTTCCTCGTTCAAAGGGTTCTTCATCGAACATATATGCCGAGCATGCAACACAGAAGCTGATGCCTTAGCTAACCTAGCAGCGGTCTTGGCAATTCTGGTCAAAAGACAACAAATGGTTGTTATCTCCAATAGAGAACTATTTTGTATTAAAAACAACCATAACATTGAATTCAGTAATTCAACTAAAGTCAATCACTACAAGAATAAAGGCTTTTCTTGACGGGAAAAAATTGTCAAGAAATGGGTATCTTGACGGTTGCAGATCCGTCAACTAGGCCAGAGTCAAGAAAAGACCTGCCTTTTCTTGACGGTCGCTGGCATGGCTTTTCTTGACGGGTTTTGGCCGTCATATGAAGTAGTTTTTTTGATTGTTTTTAGCCGTCAAGATAGCAGTTTTTAGAAACCATCGATATAGACGAAAACTTTTCTTGACTCCGGCCTAGATGACGGCTATTAGCCGTCAAGAAAAGTCCTCCTGCTGCAGGATTAAGTTAATTATTGACGTTTTATAACCGTCAAGAGAAGATGAAGCAAAATTTTATTTATAATTATATATAATGAATCAAACACACATAATATCAATAATCCAGAAGATATACATACATCAATAACTATAAACCCCAAATTTTATATTATTAAACTGTATATTGTTTATACACCACAAACTTTCAACACATCCAACACACGTCCATCCACAAACATCCAACACTTGTCCAACAACAAACATATTCAACCAAAATATGTACTTTTTATACAGCTTAACATCCAAAACTGATAATTATACAAATAAAACCAAAATAGGTGGCAAATTCGGTCAGAGCACATCCCTCCCATATTCACAGCACCTTCATTTTCCATGTAGTTCCTATAAGAAGAAGAGAAATAAATTTAATCATTTATGTGCTCATATTTGTATAGATTGATAACTGGAAACAAAATGAAATGACCACAAGGCTTACAAGTCAACATAGTAAACAAATTCTAGCCTCAAACTGTTCACGAACAATTACAAAGAGATACATAATCAAATATAATGTAACATTGAATTTCTTTGGTTTAGCGCATTAAATATAATTCTTACAATTATAGTATGATATTGAGTTAGTTTATCATTTGGGTATAATTCATATTTGTGTGTATATATATATATATAGGTGAGTATCAAGAACTGATACAGTAATGGAATTTGGATTGAACAATGGTAATGATGACTGAAATATATATAAATAGGGACTGCCAATACTAGTATGGACTGAATAATTATAATATAGAGCTGAACTTGATGATAACAAAGTCTGAACTAACATGTTCCTATAGGACTGAACATGAGATGTCCCCACAAGGACTGGATAAAGGAATATGATACTAAAACTGATACAGTCCATGGAGTAGAGCCCTTAATCCATTAACATGACTGATACAATAGGTAAACAAGGGACTGAACCAATACATTCAAAAATTAACTAAAGGACTGAACAAAGTTAATAGGGACTGAACTCAAGCATACATCCAATACTCGAGCCCCCTATTTCAGTTCACTTTAGTGAATAGTAGGCAAAGGGATAGATCAGTTTAAGACTAAAACAAAAAGGTAAATGGTTATTCAACAATCAAAATAGGACTGAAATAAGTTACACTGACCCTAAAGTTTCGAGAACATGGGAACCAGCCAAGGGTTTCCAGAACATGGAAACAATCAAGGTAACACTAACCCTAAAATTGTCAGTAGTTGGCAAAACAAATCCTTTGGCATTAAATCATCAGGCTTACAAGAAACCTCAAAGAGCAGTCATTGTTAAACAATGGAAAACTTGGGTCCACAGGCATAAAATTAACTCATGAAACTATGGCAAAAGCATTACCAGTTCCAGCCAAGTATTTCTAGACCTGACAACAATCTAGAAACATGACCCTAAAATTGTCATTCTCTCGAAAAAAATATTTTGTTAATAGCTCCTTGGGTTTCGGAGAAGCCATAAAAAAAAGCCAATGGGCCATATAAATCTGCTAACCCTACGACAACCTAAATAGAAACTTCTCTTGAATTCATATTATAACAGGTTGAGTTTTGGGCAAAGTTTTTTTTATATGTATTACGGAGGGGTCGGATACGGAGCAAGAGGAGCCGACATTGCCTCTCTGAATCTGTCTTCAGAAACTGTGCATTCTGCAGCATCAAACAGAGGAGCCCTGTGTCCATCCTCCACTCTAAAATGTATCCACACATAAGAAAACTAAATCAGAAACATGAATGATATATATACAAGTATACAATGCAAACAGATTGAGTCTTATTGAGAAATGAAACAAAACTCGAAACTATCATCTACACATTGCTACCAACAACTTCAGATTGTAAGAGAAGTTTTGACCAAAGATTGTAAATGTCAAAATATGGAACAAATTTTAGATGCACCCCTCGCGCTACAGTATCGATTTACAAGTCCAATCCAGTATCTCCAATTAATGTCTCATAGATCAATCCAGTATCTCCAACTAATGTCTCATAAAATCCCCACAAAAATTATCCATTTTATAGTTCACCATAAAAAATTGGTTAACTATAAACATCTGAGAAAAAAAAAATGCTTCGGCAACTTTCCTATAAATCAACCAGATAAGGCAAAATGTTGGGGGTTGAAGACAGCATAACAAGTAACCTTTTAGCACAACAAGCTCAGTTCCATTAAACATGTAGCTTGGAGAACTAATAACCACAAACTCAATTCCTACACAAGAATTTTTCCAATCAATCAAAGAAAAAAGTGAACATATTGATAAAGTTTTATATAAAAAGGGATACCTGTCAGAAAATATATACATGTTCCCTATAACTCATAAAGGTAAATTCATCTCTTGTGCAATCCCAATAGCTCATAAATTAACATGTATGCGTAAATAAGAAGACAGAATTAAAGGAAAAAAAATTACAGAATAAAGATAGGAAGGAGATAAATAAATCGACCTATTGAAGATTTATACATGGGAGGCTTTCCAGGAGGTGGTGCTCAAGTAGGGTTTAGTGTAGGATGATAGTATACCGAATCCTGCATCCACAATCTGGTTAGTATGTCTAAGCAGAAACTAGTTAGGGATGTAATTAGAATAAGAGAGAAATACCTCAGGCTTTGGATGTTTAGCTTTCTCCTCTTTTTCTGCACTTATTCTCCTCCGAGGGGGGCCTAAGTGGCTGTGAAGAAGGTAGTAGACGTTATGCAAAAGAATACAGTCTCTCTAGGGCAAAGTAAAAAAGTTTATAAAACTAAACCAAAAAGAAAGAACTTAACATCTCAATCTCTGATACATGTGAGCAAAGTAAAAAAAATATAAAGCTTGTTCTTTTGTAACCCTATTGATTTAGATAGCAAAGTAAAAAATATTACGCACAAAAGGTACAAATAGTAGCTTCTTACAGCAACAAAACTACTGTGTTAAAATAAATCACATTTAAGTTATGGATACCAGTTTCTTACAGCAACAAGTAAACCTTGTTTAGACATACAGAGCATGCAAGGACTAGTATGGAGGAATTATAGAGAAACTGGAGCTGGTAAAACTGACATACAGAGCAGCACTTGCACTAATGCACTTCTCAAGCTAAATATACCAAAATGACTAGCCTCCCTTAACTAAGCAACACAAGTACTTCCGCACACCCAAGTCCTGAGAAGGAAGGGAAAAGAATATTAAAGAAAAAATACGACAAAAGGTATATATAAGGCATACACTTAGTCGCAAAAGATTTCGACAAAAGGCAAATTAACCAATAAGAATATAAATAATTGCACTAGATAAAACCACACACATCAAAATAGTATAAACCCTTAGTTTGCTTGCACAGTATCACTTAGTTGCTTGCTCAAAATAGCAACAAAGCAACTAAAATGTATGGCTTATATAAATAGTATAAACCACACTGGGAAAAGCCCTAGCGATACTGAGCAAGCAATCACCAAATGGCCAATCAAAATATAATGATACATAGTTATGTACTACTCAATCATTCAACAAAAAGATGAGAGCCTATAATCAATTTTACAACAATAGCAATATGTCATGGTAGTGACATTGAAACATTGTGAAACGGAAGATTTACTTTATTTCTCCACAACGGTTGGAATAATTAACTCAATTAAAAAAAACTCGTAGTGACATTAAAAACATTTATGAACATGCTTAGATTTTTTGAACAAGAAAACATCAAAATGGTTTTATGTACTTCATCATGTCATACAATTGAAAAAAAAACTCTTAAAAGACCTTAGAAGATGTATTGCTCAGAGAAACAGAACTTTAGGCATGGCACATCTTCAACACCATTCTCAACCTTGTCTACAATACCTATTCATTTTTTTCCTTCAAGTCGACCAAGTTTAATGGTTTCTACGGTTATTAAGGATTTAAGTCTCAATAGTGCATAAGATTTATATAGGTAAAAGGCCATGAAAATGTTTGAGTATGTGCATATTACCAACATACGGTATATAGCAGTACATTGTACAAGTGCAATATGCCACAATTGAAATAAAGAGACTTCGTTTTCAATAGACTGTTGCTATAGTCTATGCAATTAGCTAAAGGTTAAGCATTCCAGACCAGTATTACAAAATCATTTAAAAAGAATAAATCAAAGGAAATGAACCTTCAAAAAGTAATCAACTTACATGGGAGGAGCACTAGCTTGATGAAAGTCCCATATAGAAAAGCACCATCAGAGACTTTAGTTAGTATACAACAAGAGTAAATCTGGTGGAGGCCTAGTCCATATTTAAATGGATTCCATAGAGAAGAGATGTATACAAGAAACACATTTATCAATTACCACAAGATCCATATAATCTATTAACAGAATTGAAAACGATGACATCACAAACAATCCATGTTAATTGTAACCACAAATTGCTAGAGCAATAAGAGCTAATTGATGTAGCTAATTAATGTAGCATGATTTAGCATCATGCTGATTTGTCTGCTGCAAGAATAAACAAGCATCCAAAGCAGAACATGCATGAATATACAAGAAAAGGTTGAACCTGCAATCTTCCAACAATGTCTACTATGACCATATCAAAATATTTTCAGTGAATAAGTGGAAAACTAGAAATTAAGAAATTTTGGGCATCTTAAATTAGAAAATTGGTACTTTTCTACTATTAGAGCATTTGATCAAACACCTTGTGGGCGCAGGATTCCGAGTAGCTTATCAATGGAGTTAGAGAATCTCCTGGACCATGAATACGAGATGAGCAAGAACAATGCCTAGGATGTAGAGCATTGGAAAGAACAGGCAGTGCAGACGCAGTTGCTGTTCTTTTGCCCGTCGAGCTCCATGTACCTTCTCCAGCTTGTCCCGAAGAAATGAGAGGCGAGTGTCAGAGAAGGAGTGGGATAAGCATAGAAGGAGGTTAAGAAACCTGGGACTACGCCCGCCTCAACCTCTTATAACCATATCAAAACCCTAAAATTAGAGGAAGAGGAAATTTTAGCATAAATTCACTCCATGCATAGAGAAGGAAAAAAGAATACCCTCCATAGCCCAAATGGAGCCATCCTCGAGTCGTTCTTCGAAGCCGGCAACCCCGCAGGAGCACCTCCACTCCTTCTATGCTCAGTGGCCGACGCTTCTTGAGGCCCTCGTGACCCGATCGACCAATGACACGTCATGCCTCTCCATCACCACCGTCGTCTCCTCCCCTTCCGCCGCATCCTCCTCCTCTCCTCCGTGCACCACATCATGAAGGAGATCTCCGCACGGATGGAGAAGTTCGCCCGGTCATGGGCGGTAGGAGTAGAGGAAGATGGCAGAGAAGGAGAGGAGGAGGAGAAGAAATGGAGAGAGAAAGAGAGGAAATAGAGCATAGTTGTTAATTAGGGCTACTTCTGAGAGAGATTTTTTTTAGAAATCGGGAAAGATCGGGAGAATTAGAGGATTAAAAAGAACCATAGACCGTCATCAAATATAAAAAGTTTAAAAAATTTACTATAATGGCAGTTAAAAAAATTGTGCCAATTTTTTTCACATATATTAGTTGACGGTTATCACCAACCCGTTAATAAAAAAAATGGTATTTCTTGACGGATCCTCTAAAACTGTCAACTATTATACTATAAAATTATTAAATTGACATAAAATAATGCATTTCTTGATGTAAGGTAAAAACCGTCAAGATAACTCCTTTTCTTGACTTTTTTACGACCGTCAAGAAATAAACCGTCAGAAAAAGGCATTTTCTTGTAGTGAATGTCATCAGCAAAGATTAGAGAACACCTTTCATCGACTTTGTAGTACATGATATACTACCTGAAGATCCTAAGGAAGCTACAAGTATTCGCCGACGATCGCTTCGATTTTATTATAATCATACCACCAAAACTCTCTTTCGATGAACTTTTGATGGATTACTCTTAAGATGTCTTACTGGTGATGAAACAAAGCAAATATTATGCGAAGCTCATGACGGTGTTTGTGGAGCACATCAGCCCGGTCCCAAATTACAGGATCGTATCCGACGTATGGGCTACTGCTGGCCCTCTATTGTATCAGATGCCATTGACTATGTAAGAAAATGTCGAGCATGTCAAATTCATGCAGACTTCATTCACCAACTGTCAGAATTTCTTCACCCGACTGCTGCCTCATGGCCCTTCGAAGCTTGGGGGCATGGATGTAATTGGTCCTATCAATCCTCCTTCGTTTAAAGAACATCGATTTATCTTGGCTATAACCGATTACCTCTCTAAATGGGCTGAAGCCATACCTTTAGCTGAAGTGAAGACTAACAGAGTTATCAACTTTATCAAACATCATGTGATATACAGATTTGGCGTACCTTGTCGGATCATCCATGATAATGGACCACAATTTGTCAGTCAGAAGTTTACTAGGTTCTATGATGACCATCGAATCAATAATATTGCTTCTACGGCCTATATTCCCGTAGCTAATGGGTTAGCTGAAGCATTCAACAAGACTATCATCAAACTCCTCAAAAAGTTTGTCTCTACTAAAAAATGTAATTGGAGTGAGAAGCTTGGAGAATGTCTATGGGCTTATCGTACTACAGTCCATAATCCCACAGGTTGTACACATTTTTCTCTGGTATATAGATGTGAAGCTGTCTTACCGCTGGAAATTCAAATTCTATCCTTGAGAATTGCCATTGCTAATGAACTTACTACAGAAAATAATGATCGTCTTCGGCTTCAAGAATTGGAGGCGCTCGATGAGAAAAGGCTACTAGCTCAACGACATATCAAATTATATCGGGCCCGTATCTCAAAAGCTTTCAATCGCAAAGTTAAAGTGCGAACATTTCAGAAAGGCGAGATAGTTCTTACGGTCAGACGTCCTATGACTATGACCCACATGAGCAAAGGCAAATTCGAGGCAAAATGGAAAGGTCCTTATGTGGTGAACAAGGTTTTCTTGAATGGAGCCTACCAATTAACAGAGATGGATGGCAGAATTGCTATGATGCCTATCAATGACAAATTTCTTAAGAAATATTATATATAAGAGCAAACTGTTTTCATACAGAGAAATGATGTAAATAAAACTCATTTTTAGTCGTATTATTTAAAATCAGAAAAAAGGTACATAATATCAAGGACGAGGATGAGGACCCGACCCTTCCTGGTTAAATACATAATTTGCCAGCAATTCAAACATCTCGTTGTCTGAACACACCAGCAACTCTCAGGCAGATGTCCTCACAGCTTCTTCTTCAGCTGTCTTTCCAGGCTCCACCAACTTGGCAATTAGGTCCTGCTCTGGTGCAGGAACAGTCGAGTCTTCCCTCACTGCTTTATGAGGAGGCACCGGAGGATCAACATGAGGCGTCTCAGTCACATCTTCAATCTTCGGAGTGAGCATATCTTCGAAAGATATTCTGTACTGAGAGAAAAGAAGTTGACAACATCTACAGAAGTTATGTTCTATTTATAGACAGAATGATTAGATAATCGACTTCGAGAACCGATGCAACTTTTCCACCTTGAAAGAAGTCCAACTGTTCATTCATTCACTTTTTCTCCCTAAACGAGTCCGATTGTTCACTCATTCTCCTCCTCGAGAACCAAGGTGACTGTTCATTTGTTCAGTTTCTCTCCCCTAAGAAGTCTGACTGTCCATTCATTCATTCACCAGTCTTAGCATTTATTGTCTTTTATTTACTTTGTCGTAAATAAAGCCATAGATGATAAATCCTCAAATCTAAAACAGAAAAAAGAATTCACGTCCTCCATACCTCTGAATTCTAATATCTATGTCAGCAACTTGTCACGTCCCTATCACCTCTGACAAACTTGTCTATTGAAATAACAATATTTCCAACGTTATATTCTGCCACGTCCACATTACCTCTGAGCAGATATAATAAATATCGTTATTTTCTAATCAAGAAATATATCACGTCCGATACCTTTGAATATATTTTCTATTCTATTACTTATATCTATAACAAGGTATGCAACAAGTAATAGAACTACAGAAAAAACTTCTCATTTCATTTTCTTTTGATTAAAATATTCAAAAAGATACATCATAAAGAAAAAGATAACAATTTTGGTCATTTTAATCTGAAGAGTAAGTGATGAGATCCATGATCTGCTTCTTCAAGGCTTTAGCTCTTTCGGTACAAGAATCCAGCACCCGTTGCCTGGCTTCAACCCTTCCTTACTCTGGGTCAAATGGGTGCAGAGCGGCTGTTTGACGAGCTAGTTCTTCGTTTTGTAGCCGGTCAAAGTCATCCTTTTGACGCTTCAAAACGTCTAACTAGTTGATAGTAGCATGATGTAACTGAGTTTCTTTTTCTACACCATGCTTGGTGGCTTTAAGCTCTTCTTGAAGCCGGGCGATTTCAGCCTCCAGATCAAAAGCTTTTTTTTCCTTATCTGCAGCTGCAGCTTTATGACTCTCGGCAGTAGAAGCTACTTCAAAAATCTGGACATCCAGCTTAGAAGATTGTCTCGTAAAAGCCAGTAAAAAAGCTTCAAAATTGGTTATATTAGTTTCAGCCTCACGAGCCATAGCTTCGTATTCTGCATTCACTAGCAGCTCAACGTCTCCTCTTTTAAGGTCTTTATAAACCTTAATCGACTCCTCCAGTTCATCCAAAATATGCTCCAAGAAAGTGGCATGAGCCTCATCTCCTTGGCTGCGGATGCCTCCAATTAAAAATGAAGAGGGATTTCTGACTGTGCTGAATGAAACTTCCTCTATCTCCATTACCCGATGAATTAAAGGCTCCAAATATGTGAAGAAGACTTTAGTGAAGGAAGCCACCACAAACTTATTAGTCGCTACAGCACTTGGGGTGGCTACCACTTCTGCCAAAGTCTCTACAACTTTAACAGGTGGAGGCGCTTCATCTTATGCACTGATATGGGAAGAGCTCCCTTCTCCTGCTGGGTTTTCTTTGTCCAAGGGAGCCATCGTTGAGCTGGTGGTTCTTGTAGGTCCTTCTGTAATTTATATATGCCATTTGTTAGAGCGATGTACGATGTTGAAGGAACTAAGATAAATAGATCATGTTTAGAAATTTACCTGAGCCGGGCATTGCATGTGGAGTCTCAAGAGGTCTGGATGGTTCCATCTGAAGCCTCGACATAGTGTCCGCAGACACCGTAGCTTGACTACTTCCAGCCTCTGATTCAATTTGAGGTGGCAGAGCAATTGGAGTCTGAACTACTAACTCTTCAGTGTTTACCACTCCGGAAGCCTCGGGTTGAGTTATACCTACTTCTTCAGGAATTCTGGGTTCGTCGATTCTGGGACTAGCATGCCCTTCACCGACAACCAGGTTTTTCTTACCCTCAGCAGTTGACTGGCCTTCATCGGCCGATAATTCTTGAGGTGATGGAAGATCCACTAAAATCTGTCCCTAAGCGGTACTATTACAGTCATCATCAAATGATTCATCACCATAGTCGCAATCTGCTAACGCGTCTATCATCTCTCGATCTTCTTAAGAGTGAGTAGGACCTTGAGCTTTTGGAGAATTTATCACTCTTTCTTGAGGAGACAGATCTTTCTCTGGAAAGATGGTTACCGGAGTAACAAGAGTTGGTGAAGGAATCGTTATCCCCACCGTAGCAAGTATGGTAGCGGGAATACTTTCCACCAAAATATCCGATCTTGGGGCCTCTACAATCGTGGCCAAAGGCTGGATATATGCTGAAGGAGTCACTGCAAATAAAAGAATCAGTCAATGTACATCTTTAAGAGAAAAATATATATCAATGTATATCAAAATCCTGATATTACCTTTCTGAGGTGGTAAATCTTACTCCAGATGGCTGGTAGATTCCGTCGATGGGGAAGGGACAGAAGACGTACCAGTTCTCCGAAGAACTTGTCGGTTCACTAATAATTTTCTTCTGACTCCCCTACGTAGTGATACAACCAATTCCTCAGCAGTTTCGGTGCGATCGTCATCCAAATCGATCAAGGCAGTAGATGTTTCTTCTTGAGTAACCCCTCCTTGTTTTTGAATAGAAGAAGGAGTGGCCTCCTTCTCTCTGAGAGAGGTACCAAGGAGCATCTGTTTAGACTGAGAACGAGTTATTCTCATAGTCGTTGGCTCATTTATGACTAATGAGGTCTTTTGCTTCTTTTTTTGAGCTCTAGGCGAAACAGGGCTATCATCAAGTTAAAGGAGGGCCGTTGTCTACTCCTTAGTTTTCTTTTTCTTAACCCCTTGGCAGGAGATTTCTCTTTCTGTACCTTTAAAGATACGTCCAAAGGATCATGTACCTCATCCGGATAACTCTTGACAATAGAAGCTTCATGTGGTGGATCTACGGGATCTTTATCCTCTACATCTCGAAATGATTGTGCAGTGTGTTCTCCTAATCGAGATCTCTTGTCACTTGCAAAGCTATGAGCGAGATGGAAGCTTTCGATAAAAATGTTTGCCGAAGTATAAAAATTTGCATATGTATATAACATACGCGGACCTTGCTGAAGATTATAGGGCATGGAAAATACAACTTTCGTGTTCCTGGCATTATAATATCTCCAAGCCCTAGCCCCATCAATCAGAAAGCCTTTGGCCTGCAGACAAGTAGTGGCATTACCCACATGTAGTTGATCATAGCCAAATTGTCGTACAAATCGACTTGGCAAATATAGCTCTAAATAGCAGTCTTCCTCAAATCGGTAAACTAAGTAAGATGGACGGATCATCTGTAGCCATGAAAAGATGGGTGGACTTAGGCGGAGTGATGCTGCATCCAGATCCATCAATTATAGAGGGATAGTCTCATATCCGTGAGGAGGGGGGACACACTGAAATCTTTGCGCAGATCCACGATTAAATGCAAACTTGCATTCCGAAAGAGCAGTGTAATTCCAACGAGCGTCGGAGTAATGTCGGATGAAATCTCCACCGACAGTTCCCATATCGGGATTCATCATACATGGATGGTGAAGCAATAACCATCCGAATAAATATGTGTAAGGCATCTCAGTGCGAGGAAAATCTTGCATCGCCGTCTTATCATGAAGCATGGTATGCACAAAAGAACACAATCCTGCGTTTAAACGGCAAGTCATTGCCGATAGAAGATCCATTTTATACCCAAAGACGAGACGTACTGCAGCAAACAGAACGCCTCGGTGGAACCTATCAACTGCACTGGCTCCTGGAACTATGAAGCGTCGCAGCCATAAAGAAAGAAAACCTGCTAACTGGGCCTCTTTAGACATGGATCTATAATCCTGTCCAAGATAACTTTGGATGGTGGTACCAGCTTTAAACGGATGCCAGTCTTCATCTAGTCTGATATATTCATATTTGTGTTTCTCCATCAAATATTGCACGTCGCTTTGACTGAGAGGCTCAAAGAAACGAGGATCACAAGCTTGGCTCTCAAGTGGCTTATCCTCCCACGCATGGCCCAGAAAGAGGTACAACATCCATTTGGTAATATAACAAGTACATGTAGTGACACTTTTATAGTAGAGGGAGCATATCTTGTAATGATACAGCCGTTCTTGAAAGACAGCGATCATCTGAGGATTGTCTTCTAACATAGTATCCAATTCTTCATTGGTGGGCACGTACTCTTCATATGGATTATCACCTATTGGAAGATGAGAGAGAAATCTCATCTCATGAAGTGCAAATTCCATTTCTCCAACGGGGGTCATGAAAGTTCCAGTCTTATCGTTGTATCTCTCTACTAAGGCCAGAAACATATGAGCATTCTGGCGAATGCCGTAGACTGTGGTCCAGATGGCATCATAAAGTTCTAGTTCAAGGAGTTTGTCCCTGAACTGATCCAAGATCCAGGTGGTTAAGCTGCTCCAGCATTTCATATCTGGGTTAACTAGACCTGTCATACTCATGGCGCGATCTGGATATCTTCCTTCAGCCTTTGCGAATGTATTTGCAAAGATGGGTACCCTGACTGGAAGGTATAGAGATGAATCCTCGGGAGGAATACAACCAGGTCTTAAACCTCTCAAGTGAGTGCTATATTTCTTAGAAGTGTTGTAAAAGGTGTCCTTGTGCTGTAGACCCATTCTATAACAAATTATTCCGACTCTGGCTTGTTGGATTGGAGTCAGGTCCCATGACATTCTTTGGGGGTAACTCGCAAATTCATATTGAGACAAAGCCATATACCTTGATATTTCTGTGAGGTACATGATTCTGTCTCCACATTGGAATATTCTATCTTCTTTCTTTACCTTAGGTTGGGAAGTCTTCTTGATGGCATCCCTAAATAAGAAAGCATGCTTCTTATGGATCATACCATCAACACTCTCTAGGGGTTCTCCGTTCATTAAACTCAGCAGAGTATGGCTTTCTTGGGCCACAAGAATAGTCTTTCGCGCTTCAGGGCCGTCATACTGAGAAAATGAAACATGGGATAAGTTCTCTTTATACACTGGGACATTAAAGGCTTAAGCGAATCTCTCAGCATGAGGATCTTCCCTGAGGTCAACTGCAAAGAAATAGATAAACAAAATTTAAAATTATGCTGAAAAATGTACAAGAAACAAAAAAAGTGCGCAACAGCCAAAAGTACAAAGAGCTACGTTGCGCTATTCTTATGATGAGCGACGAATAGGTTGCGTGACATCCTAGGTTGCGCGATAATTAAGTTGCACGACATCCCGGGTTGCGTGACATCCTAGGTTGCATGACAATTAAGTTGTGCGATATTCTGAGTTGTGCGACATACTTGGCTGCACAAATAACTTGGTTGCACGATATCCTTGGTTGCGCAACAACTGAGTTGTGCGACAACATGCGCAACACGGTCCGTAAGAATAAACTATGCTCAAACAAGCAACTGCACCCTAATAAGGGTTGGCACAAAGTCTGTGATGCACCAAACACTCTAAAAAGAGGGGTACAAGTCATTCAAATTGAAAACCAAGTTGGCCACCATGTTTAAAGTCGTTCGTTCTTGGTCACCTTCCAAAGCAGGGTTAGCCGTTTCTCATCGTGAAGAGGGAGGTGCATACTGCAGCATACGGGTCGCTAGAGTACGGGTCGAGGGTTCAGCAACACCCTTTCCTTTATCGGCGGCAGTCTTCTTGGGTGCCATTACGTTAAGAAGATGATCGGAGGGAAGATCGAAAGAGCTCGAAGAATTCTCTCTGAAGATTAAAGCAAAGGTAAAGAGTTAAAGTCGGTTAACAAGGAGTTATTTATAGCCTAAATAGAATCTTAACAGTCACCCCAAGCTGCGCATAAAATATCATAACAGCTCGCAACAAACTGCGCGAGATAGGCGCAACTCGACTCAGTAATTGTCATAATTCAAAGTATTTCGAAGTTTTATGATATTTCAAAATTCAAAAACTTTGAAGGGGGTCTTGTAGAGCCTAAAAATCAAATTTTGCCATGTTTGTACTACTCAACAATCAAGTTGTGCCCAAAAAATCAAGTTGCGTCACTGTTATGAAGCCCAGAAATCAAGTTGCGCCACTGCGCAAGTTGCGCCACATATCAGATTGTACCTAATCATATTGCACCTAAACCTACGTGGTGCCTAACAGTAATTGCCATCATTAACTGACAGCATTGACAATTGACAATACGTTAAACGAAGAAATCTTTTCGAATCCCGTAAAGCGTGGTATTCGAGACAATTTGCTGTCATTGATGACAACTGTTCAGCGCGCTCTGCAAGTTGCGCCTAGGCGCAACCTGATCAAACTCTCCTCACAGACTGACACGTAACATGCTAGGCGCAACCTGATTAAGCGCAGTTTGACTCATTGACTGAAGCTTGCATAACCTGACAAAGTTGAAGCAACTAAGGTTCTAAAGTAGGATGATATAGCGCACATGCCACTAATCTATCCAAATATGTCCACTACTCTGTACACGACCATGCGTATCTCAATCATACGATGCCATGCGTCTAAATACAGTTAGTGCACGTTCGAGTAATTAAATAGAAGTTGGCGCAACCTGAAGTCGTACAGTTCGACCACGTGCACATCAGAGTAACTGCTAAAACAATTATTTCAAGAACTCTATAAATAGAGTTTTCAATCATTATCACAGGACCAAAGATCAAGAGTTCTTGTAAAAGTGCTACTGCATTCTCTAGAGGTTGCAGTCTTCAAATTCACATAGTCAAAGGGATAAAGCGATCGTCTTCTGATCGGATTCCTAAAGTTGTACTTTCCCAGAATTTATTGTACTTTGTTCGATTCTTTTCAAGTTTGGAATAAACTTTTTATTTTTTGCAAACATCTACATACTTAGATCTATAAAAATCTATCCGTCCAAATTGAAAACTCAAAGTTCTAAAGATGCTTAGAATCATGTAGAGAAGAAGATAAAACAATAAAATGGAAGATCCATCATGAAGCAAGTTGCACTTGCCTAAGCTCTCTAGGTTGGTGGGAGAGTAATGGAGGAAGAAGAAGAAGTAATGAATGAAGAGAGAGAAATAAGGGGTGGTTGGACTTTAAAGGGGGAGGGTTTAACATGTTGAACCAACCATCAAAATAAACTAAAACAAGCCAACCAAAGCAAGTCAAGTTGGACCAACCCAACCCAGGGTCAACCCTAGTTAAGATACATCAAGGCAAGCAATAAATAAATACGAAAATACAGTAAATAAAATACGGGTCAAAATCTGTATACGTACACTGGAATACGTATAACGGAAAACGGGAGTGACAACTCTACCCACCTTAAAAGAATTTTGTCATCAGAATTTAATCAAGAGGCTAAAGATGTCGGGACAAGCTATACTAAAGCATAAGCAATCTACGACTAGCAACCAATCAAGCAATCATTCATACAAGCAAGAAATTTAAAAGCATAAGGCATAAGGAAGACATTATACCTTATGAGTCAAACAAGTGTGGATATCGCGAGCGGATATCATCCTCACGCTCCCACGTTGACTCACCTAAAGAGTGGTGACCCTAAGCAACACAGACAAAACTAATAGTCTTGTTCTTGAGTACCTTCTCTCTTCGGTCCAATATGGATACGGGTCTTTTCTCATACGAAAGGTAGGTACCAACAACCAATTTCGAATGATCAAGGATATAGCTCAGATCTGGGATATATCGTCGTAATTGGGATATATGAAACACGTCATATATCTCACGTAACGACGACGGAAGAGGGAGACGATATGACACATCACCTACTCGCTCGAAAATGTCAAATGGCCCTATATACCTAGGACTAAGCTTTCTCCGTACGCCAAATCGAATGATGCCATGGGTAGGCGAGATCCTAAGGAACACGTGGTCGTCGACTGAAAACTCAAAGGGATGTCGATGAGAATCGGTCCAATGGCGCTGGCGATCTTGGGCAACTCGAAGATAATCTCTGACTTGTCTGACCACCTCGATAGTCTGTGCAACCATCTCTGGACCATGCATCTGCCTCTCACCTATATTATCCCAGGCTAACGGGGATCTGTACTTCCTGTCATACAGTGCTTCAAAGGGTGCCATCTGGATACTGGCTTGAAAATTGTTGTTATAGAAGAACTCTACTAGGTGCAAATGATATTCCCACGAACCACCGAAGTCCAGCGTACAAGATTGCAATATATCTTTAAGAGTCTGAATTGTGCGTTCTGACTGACCATCTGTCTGCGGATGATATGCTGAACTGAACTTGAGATGAGTCCCCAAACTCTCTTGAAGACTCTGCCAAAAGTGCGATGTGAATCTTGAATCTCTGTCTGATATAATACTAACTGGCACTCCATACAATCTGATAATCTGCCTGAGGTACATCTCTGCTAGCTGATCCATCGACTGACCAATTCTGAAAGGAAAAAAATGAGCTACCTTCGTGAGACGATTAACTATAACCCAGATAGCATATCTTCCAGCTGGGGATTTAGGTAACCCAGTTACAAAATCCATGGTAATGTGCTCCCATTTTTATTCTGGGATCGGTAAAGGTTGAAGAAGTCCAACTGGTCTCTGATGTTCAGCCTTAACTTATTGGTAAACTAAACATCGGAAGACAAACTGGGCTATCTCCCTCTTCATGCCATTCCACCAGAAATGCTGACGGATGTCTCGGTATATCTTCGTGCCACCGAGATGAACTAAATACTGAAAACTGTAAGCCTCTGCCATGATCTCTTGTCTGATATCACCACTGGGTACATAAAGACGCTTTCCATGACAGAGTGTACCATCTTCATGAATGCATAACTCGGATCTTTGTCCTGCTTCACATTCTGCCCTGAGCCGCTGTAGCTTGGAATCTGCTGATTGCGCCATCTTGATCCTCTCAACTATACTGGACTGAACTTGCATGCTGGCCATCAATGCCACATTAGTAGGGAAAATTATCTCTATCCCCATCTTCTGAAGGTCTGCTAATAACTCTGGTTGTGCTGTTAGGAAATAAACTCTAGCTCTTCTGCTCAATGCATCTGCTACTACGTTGACTTTCTCGGGATGATACTGCAGGTTGATGTCATAATCTACAAGTAGCTCTAGCCATCTTCTCTGACGCATGTTAAGATCCTTCTGAGTAAATACATACTTAAGACTCTTATAGTCAGTAAAAATCTCCACCCGATCTCCATACAAATAATGCCTCCACAACTTAAGTACAAAAACCACCACTGCTAATTCTAAGTCATGGGTTGGGTAATTTCTCTCATGATCACGAAGCTGACGTGACGCATAAGCTACTACCTTACCATGTTGCATCATTACACATCCCAATCCTCTGCCTGAAGCATCATAATAAACTAAAAATCCTCCAGTCCCTTCTGGAAGAGTAAGAATGGGGGCCGTCATTAGTCCTTGCTTCAATTTCTTAAATGAACCCTGATACTCTGTTGTTCAAGCAAACTGTATATTCTTGCCGGTCAACTGCGTCATGGGGGCTATAATCTGAGCAAAATCTGATACGAACCGTCAGTAATAGCCGGCCAATCCTAGGAAACTTCAAACTTCTGTGACGGTGCTAGGAACTGGCCATGTCTATATAGCCACTATCTTTTGGGGGTTAACTTTCACTCCACCTCTGGTGATGATATGACCTAAGTACGAAATACGATTAAGCCAAAATTCATACTTATTGAACTTCGCATACAACTGGTGCTCTCTAAGAATCTGAAGGACTATACGGAGATGCTGCTCATGCTCTACCTCATTCTAGCTATAGACCAAGATGTCGTCTATAAATACTACCACGAACTGGTCCAAATAATGCATGAAGATACGATTCATGAGGTCCATGAATACGGTTGACACATTGGTCGCTCCAAATGGCATAACAAAGAACTCACAGTGTCCATATCTTGATCTGAACGCTGTCTTTAGGATGTCTTGCTCTCTAAATCTGATCTAATGGTACCCCGATCGTAAGTCAATCTTCGAGAATACTGCCGCTCCACTGAGTTGATCGAATAAATCATCTATCCTTGGTAGAGGATATTTGTTCTTGATTGTTACAAAATTCAAGGTATGATAATCAACACATAATCTTGACGTACCATCCTTTTTTTCACAAGAAGCATCGGAGCTCTCCAAGGCGATCCGCTAGCACGAATGAATCTCTTGGTTCTGAGTTCTTCAATCATCTTGTATAAAATCTCCAACTCTGAGGGTGCCATCCTATAGACTCTCTCTGACACTGGTGCCGTCCCTAGAATCAAGTCGATAGTGAACTCTATCTCTCTCTCTGGGGGCATGCCTGGAAGCTCTTCGGGAAATACATCAGAAAACTCTTCTACTACTCTGGGAAATCAAACTGCCTCTGCTACCGCCATCCGTAAGACTGGGGGAGAAGGTTCAACTTTGCCTCTGGAAAGAAAAAACTTCGGTCCGCTTGGAATACAAAAAATAATCCTGCCAATATGGCAGTCTATTCTAGTATACTGATTCTTCAACCAATCCATTCCTAGGACCACATCATAATCGGCAATCGAGAATTCTATTAACCTAGCGAGAAACTCTATACCGCTAACTACGATTCGACACGAGAAAAACACTCTATCTACTCCCACAAGACCATTACCAGTAAGTATATTGAGCCTTACTGATAATGACTCGGGCTCCAGTCCTATCCGTGTAGCGAATCGTACAGACATAAATGAATGAGATGCACCCGAATCAAATAATACTGATGCTGGAAAAGAGTTGACGAGAATGGTACCTGCCACCACCTTACCTGATGCCAATTCTTCTGCTACTGACAGAGCCATAGCCTAACCTTGTCCTTTTGGTGCTCGTCCTCTCTGCTGGAAACCTCTCTGCTGGTTCTGAATCTGAACCTGGGTATACTGTTGAGCATGAGGCGGCAATGGCCTCAGAGGTTGGTACTGTTGCTGCACTGGTGCTGGACCCCTAACCGATGGACTGGTTAGGTTTGATGACGATGAACTGGCTCTACTCGGACAGGACCCTATCTTGTAATCTAGTGCCCCACAAGCCAAGTACAATCCCTGTGCTCTATGACACTCTGATACTACATGCCCTGGCTTCCTACAGTGAGTGCAGCCTATTACGGAAGACTGCTTTTGCTTCAGCTGCTGAGGATACGTTGGTGTCGAGTGCTGAACCTACGAAACTGTGGTCGCCCTCCTAGGGGTTCCAATAGTCAAAGCCCTAGCTGTCGGGGCTGGTGCTGATGACTGGGATATCTATCTATGAGATCTCTTTTATCCTCCGCTTCTATCTATAATCCTCTGCGAAGTATATTTGTGCCTCTTTGCTGCTCGCAAGACGGTATCAAACGTCTGGTGCTTAAACTACTTCACTGATATAATGATCTCTAGGTGGAGTCCCTGCTGGAATCGATACGCTCGGTCTAACTCGGTTGCCACCAAGGTGGGAGCAAACCGACTAAGTCTAAAAAACTCGGCCGCATATCCATCGACCATCCTTTCCATATACTTGAGATGAGTAAATCTTGTTTGCAGATCATACCAAGCTACTGCGTCGAAATACTTTGTATGAAACTTGTCACTGAATACCGCCCACAAAACAGGCATCGCCAAACCCACTGCTAGCATCGTCCACCAGGTGCGGGCTAATCCTAATAATTGTAGGCGTACAATAGCCACCTTCTTATCCTCAGGAATCCTAGCTGCTTCCAGGATAACCTTTGTGTCCTGAAGCCATACATCAGCAGCAATAGCATTTTCAATTTCGTTAAAGAAAGAAGGGTTCAGGCATTTGAAGTTGTTGGCTGCATTGTTTCCTTGGTAACCAACTCTGTCCATGGCATTTTGTACTGTCTGGTGCAGGGCATCGCCACGACGATCTTATTATACAAGCAATTCCCTAATAAGCCCTACCATGGTTCCATTATCAGGCTCTGCAGGCTGAGCTGGCTGAACTGGTGGCTCTGGATCCCCAGAATGCATGACTCAGAAGGATGTTCCAGAGTGTTGGGCTTGATCTTCAGGTTGCTGCTGGTTCATTGGAGGTGCTCCGTCGGGCTGATCGACAGGACCAGAAACAATGTCACTGAAGAATGACAGAGAAAATAATAAGGAAGGACCAAGGTAGATCGAGGATATAAGCATGTGATCAGGTCAAGATTTCAGAAAGATTAGAAGACACGAGTAAAGATCAAGGACGAGTGCTGATTGAGACATCTATTCGGTAAAACCCCCACACATCTTGATTTATAAGACCTGCATAGGCCACCACTTAAACCGTGTCACGTTCTAGACCCAGAATACTGGAGAGTGGGGGATAGACACAGCCAGCTACATATATAGAAGTGAATCCCACATCTCAATATGGTCACGGCTGTCTAGATGCATGAGGGTTTATCTATAAGTCAACAGTCATTTATGATCAAGCACAAGCCTACTGTCTCAATTTCAAGCAAGTAAATACATGTTACAAGATGGTAGATCATCAAACATACAAAGTAAGGTATCCCAAACATTACATATTCAAATGATCATGAAGCTAGTCATACAAAATACGAAGATTAGCAAGAGTTTCAGTCATACATGATCAACCCTAGGATTTGTTAATCATGTTACAGTCCGTAGGCAGATAGAAATAAAGTTTCAATATGAGCTAACACTTACTCGGCGGCTAAATGCCTCAAAAGAATGATTTTACAATTAGAGTGGGAGAGCAAAATAAACCCACTCATTGCTAGAATTTCTTCTAGTATTCACCATCTGGCTAGAAGGCTGAAAGATCCTCGGGAGCTACTCCAAAATATGGCCATACAAAACCAGCTGGGTCAGACCCCAGAAAGAGCAAGTGCCACAAGGGAGGCTTCACGTAATAACTAAAACCAGCATAATAGCACATGATACATAAAGGATAACGAAAAACATGAGTTAGAGAAAACATGGTGATAAACGATACAATAACTAAATGACTATTCCAGTAACCAAGTTACAACCCGTAAACCAAATAAGGACCGGGGTTGTAACCCTTCACCTGAACAGAACTTAGTCTCTAACTAATTATCGAATAAGTAAAGCATAACAGTAATGGGCTGAAGAAACCATGTACTGGCCTTATCTAGGCAAGACTAGACTATACTTCATCCATCAATCACGACCAAGCAATGAGTACGGCTTGATACTGTCATGACCCGCACCCTGGATAAGGACATAAGTGCGTAACACTGCCCAGCCTACTCCGTAAAAATGGCATAGAACGATGTAGTTCTGCTAGCTAACAAACAGTATATATATCCTGTTATCTCCGTACGGAGGGTATAATATGAAATACTGATATTCTCAGTCACAAATCTAATAGAAAGAATCATGGCACGAAATCAAGATAGATATAAATCACAAAGTGTAATATCCAGCTCAACAGAGAGAAATAGAGTCATAAAGTAATATAGTTATACACTACAACAGATATGAGATATGATAGCATGCGCTGAACGCTGTAGAATGCATATTATAGCATATTCCGTCCGCTATATATGCCCCCACTATAATAACCCCATGTACAAGAACGCTATAAAGTTATAGCGTTCACGAACGCTATTCATGGATTATAGCATTCATTGACGCTATAGACAATGTATAGCATTTTGAAACGCTATATGATAGTTATAGCAATTAGGAACGCTATAGAACTTTAATAGCATTCATGAACGCTATTAATATATTGTAGCGTTCATGAACGCTATAGACATGTTATAGCACTTACAAACGCTATATAGTTTACATAGCCTTTGCGAACGCTATAATTCATTAATAACATTTGTTAACGCTATAAGAGCCTTCGAACTTCACGTTCTAAAAGTCTTCCATTAACTGCCTACCGAACATTCAAGGAAAGAAAACTTTCAGTTTGCTGCTTTTCTATTAAGCCAACATATGAATCTCAGGTTTATACAGACCAAAAGCTATAGCTAATCATCTGAACTAACATTCAAATCCCACATGAATTTTTAGTTCCTAGATAAATAACAATCGATCTAAACTGGGTACTACTTACAATTTTGTCGAACAATTCTCCCCCATCTACATATTCAAGAACCATGTAAATCTTAGTTTTGCTTGCTGATACCTGCGGCTAGATGCAGAGGATAAAAGTTATCAGTCATTTGTGTTCTCATTGTCTGTCCTCAATTGAAAAGAAAAACAACAATATCAAAAGAAAATACATGAAAGTTCACATGATCCAGTGTTATGTTCGAGCCAAGTCTCTTACTCATCAGTCCGCTCGTGCTGTGGCTCTTCTTGTCCCTCTCCCCCTCTTTTTATGCCCCTCGAGTATCTTCTCCTGCAGCGAGGCCATCGTTGTGGCCCACGGGAAGTTCCTCGGGATTGAGAGGTGAGCGTGCTGCAGCCCTCGATCCTGGCATGGGATGGCGGTGACCAGCGCCCACAAGATGAACAACAGCACCGAGCTTATCGTGAATATCGGGATGGCAAACCCCACGGTGCCCGATACGTCGGCGAGCTTCGGAGGGCTCAGGCCGCTCCCCATGGACTACAGCTGCCTGGCGGCATACCAACTGTGAGAGACGGACCAGGAGAGGGTTCGCAGGTGGTGGCTCTGGCCACGGCGATACGGGTCACGGCTGAAGGACCGATTGTGTTGGTGGTTCGGAAGAACCAGGTCGGTCTCGCCGAGGAGGGAGTGGTCGCCGAGGGACTTCCTAGAACGCAGAGCTTATGGTTGCCGACGGCGGGGATGACGATGTCTAGGTGCCCGAACCAGAGGCGGACGCGGTCGAGGCCATCACGGACGACGTTGAGGAGGTCCAGCCACTTCAACAAGGGGTAGTTCGTTAAAGTCGTCGTGGAGGAGGATGACCGCGTGATCGACCTACATGGAGTCCGTGGTGATTTGGGTGGAGCGGTGGAAGGAGGGTTTTAGGGTTTGGGAATAGCAGGAGAAAAAGAAATTAGAGGAAGAGGATGACGTTTGGGGAAAAAGAAAAATATTTGGAGGGGGTAAAATATTTGGAAACGACAAAGGAGTTGATGCTTCTTCTACCGGGCGAATAGTCTGGAGGAGGGGGTCAGATGTGCGGATGAGGGAGGGAGAAGCTGTGACTTTTGAGTTTTGGGGAGAGAATGTTAGGTTTTGGGGGGAGAAGTTGTGACTTTTGAGTTTTGGGGGAAAAAAAATTGGGACAGGTTTTTGCAGCAACTAAAAGTTTAGTCGCTATGTATTATGTAGAAATTACCGACTACTTAGCAACGCAAAATTTTAGTCGTTGATAATTGCAAAAATTTAGCAACAATCTAGGAACGACCTGACGATTAACTCTATCTCATTAATTAAACTTAATTATCAATAACTAGAAAATCAGTCGCTAGTTTGTCGCTAAGTTAGCAATGAAAAAGGATTAGTCGTCCAGTTAGTCACTAAATTACCATAATTTTGTAGTGACGGTAGCGATTTAATTTCTGAATATCTAACGGACGGGAACGTCGCTATCGAGAACGCTATAAATTATACAGCAAAACTGGATCGCTCCTATAGCAGTCACAACATCCTATAACTAATTTTTTTAAATATCAAAAAAAAATTGTGTTGCTTCTTCCATGATTGGAACAGTAGATAGTTCAATTGTGAGTATTCGATTAACTCGGTTAACCGAACCGAATTACCAAATACCAAATTCGACCGAAAATCGAATAACAAAAATTGAAACCAACCGAATATCCCGTATCGAACCAAATCGAACGGAATAAATCTGTTCGATTTTCAGTTTATTTGGTTTAACCAATATTTTAGTTTATTTATAATTTTTTTTGTCAATATATAATTACTAAATATACAAAGATATATTTCGTATATATATTAGTAAAATTTTTTATTCGGTTTACTAGGGTAGAGGAATTTTATATAAAATTTCTGAAAGGTTAGTTTGATTTGAAGAGTATTCTGCAGACTCCTTGGCATAATTTTTTTTACGGTAACGATTTAATCCCATTACGACGTTGTAACTATATAGCATCTAAAATGTGCTATAGTCTTTTTTTAATCATGTAAAATATATAGAATACGATGTTGCTCCTAATCGAACTGGATACCTTACTTTGACATACGGGCATAGCAACATAAGCAGCATCCAGAAAAAATTATACCTTTAACAGCGTTCATAACACGCTATATAAACTTCTATTAACAGCAAAATAGCTGGGAGGCATAAACGTTATAGATAAACTGCTATTGTATAAACTTTTAATAGCACTTCACAATGAACGCTATGGATGATGATATTATAATAGCAGGGAGGCTCGAATGCTATAGATAAACTGCTATTGTACGCTCTTTTAATAGCACTGCAGAATGAATGCTATTGATGATGACATTCTATAGCAGGGAGGCTTGAACGCTATAGATAAACTGCTATTGTATGCCCTATTTGTTGTAGTGATACAATATTTGTAATAGTAATATGCATAGAGTAGCAAGCTGGAGACAAGGTCCAGTCCAAAATCCTAGTCTAACTGAGTAGCAACTAAAGCCTCATCAGCCGGGACTAATCCCTGCTGGACCAGGGTCTCCAAATCTATGTCCACTACTTCGTGAGGATCATAGTAGGTACGACAGTCCTCCTCACCGTCATTTGTAATATTTTGTCAACATATCCAGCCAGTATGTGTCACCGCCAGTTTTCAGAAACAGGAGTATTTTTGTCATTTTATATTTTTGAATATTTTTGAAATTTATTTTATTATTTATGATATTATTTTGGGGTTAAATTTTATTTTATTATTTATGATATTGTTTTGGGATTATTTGAGTCGGGTTCGAATTTCAACTCAATCCGACTTGAAACGGGGACCCGGGGGTAGTTTGACTCTAGTGGGACCCACACACTAGTTAGACATGGCCCACATGATATTAATTTTAGTCCACATGATATTAATTTTAGTTAGTAGTTAGACTAATTATTTATGGATAGGTTTAGTTTAATTAGAGACTTAAAACTAGACTAAATTGACCTCAACCTTTAACCCATTCCTAATTTAAATCAAATAGATTAGTGGAGGGCATTTTGGACATTCAAATAGGGGACACCTCACCCTTTTTGGGCAGCCACCTATGGGAGGGATAAGGAGTGAGTCACTCCTTCATTCATTTGTTTTCATCTACTTTCTCTCTCTTGTTCTTCCCCAAATTAATTTAGAGATGAACCTCCATTGATTTCATCTCCAAATCTACCCTTTCTTCCACCAAATCTTCTTCATTTCTCCTCTACTCCATGGTTAGAGGGTGCTAGCCAAGTTTGGGAGGATTCGGAGGTCGTTCGTGTCCTTTTAGAATCTCTACGTGTCGGTGTCGTGTCGGAAAGATTTTCCTTTGAATCTCTCTTCCGGAAGGTATAATCTCTTATCTAATCCATCCCCACATGCATATAGAAATATTTTGAACCCATAGGAATGACCCCCATGGTTGTATCTCCATTTGTGTCCATTTCGTGTCCATTTCGAGGTCATAGGAGTGTCCTTTGTGTTATGGTTGTGTCCATGTAGGAAAATCCCAAATTTGGACACACTATGTGTTGTTGTTATATATGAATGAATTATTACATGTTTAATCTCATATTTTTGTATTGGAGATGTGTTCTATAGTGTCTCATATATATATATATATATATATATATATATATATATATATATATATATATATATATATATATATATATTAGTGTAGAGAGTGAGTTCTTGATATATTATGTTATATACTTGTGTTTCTTTTGTCTCAAACTACCTAAATTCATCATAATATTTATCCACGTTTTTAGTAGCAATAGCAACTTAGAAATGTCATAACTTTTAGCTTAAAACTCCGATTTATCTTCCTTTTTTTTAAAAGAACCGTATCGAAGTTAGCTTTCCAAATATATATTTTAATAAGCCAAATACGTTCTGAAACTTTCTGTAAAATTATTTGAGGGTCAGTTGTACGAAAGACGAACGCGTTTCGATGTTTTTGTGATTTCGGGAGCTTCCGGACACGAAAATGCGATCCGTTTAAAATTTCAGAAAGCTAACACAAAGATATATAACATACTTTAATCCTAGAATTTAATGAATTCTTAATTTGTACAGTATTGATTTTAAGTAGAAGATTACTATACGACATATGCATTTTGTATATCCTTGTATGTACAAATATGTATGTATGCATGTGTATATATATGTGTGTGTGTGTTAAGAGAATGTAATATAATATAGAGTATGCATAAATAATATAATGTATGAAAGTATATAATGTATTCAAATATGTATGTATAGGTGCATGAATGAATGAATGAATGAATGAATGAATGAATGAATGCAATGCATGAATGAATGGATAAAATGCAAGCATGTGGGCAATGCAAGGTATTGAAATATGTATGCAAGTATCCATATGTAAGTAAGTAACGTAATCAAGTATGAATGTATGCTATATATGAATACCAATATGATAGGAATGTATGATGCCATATTAGCACTTAGCACTATGTTCATATGTTAAAACTCCCTTCTACATGTTGACAGTAACCCCAAGCATGAATACACATAAAACCTACTTACTGTTATGAGTAAACCCTTTAATGTATAAATAAACCCTTTTGTTATGGTTAACACCCACACACACATGCTAAACCTATGCTTTACATGTTATTTCTTCTATGTGACACAATGAATCCTTGCTAAATGTTATCCTTCTAACATAACCCCCTCATATTTGAACACATTGTACTGCTATGTACACATTGCCATATCCACATTCATGTATCACTCACTCCTTGTCTTTATGCACCTTGCTTGTAATAAAAATATACATATGAATATATATATAATGTGTGTTTGATAACTTGTGTAGCTTTGTGATTTTGTGTGAGTGTTAGTCTAGGCTTGGTTAAGCCTAATGAGACTTGTTAGTCTAGGTTTAGACCTAGTACTGCCTAGTTAACCTAGTTTGACTAGTACGGTTGACCAGAGTTGACCAAGAGTTGACTTTGACCTAGAATGACCTAGAATCATGTAGAATGTATAGTAGAACTTTATTTTACCATTTTGGACTTGTTGTGACTTGTGCTATTCTAAATAGGAGCCAGATACCTCTCCTCGGACAGTATATTTCCTTTAGGCATTCAGATAGAAGGCGAGTACATTCTCTGATCTTTTCATACTGACCTGGATTATATTCTTGCTCTAGATTACTCTACTTGATGCTGACACGTATCTTCACGGATTAGTACTATACGGATCCTTTCCTGAGATGTTATCCCTCTACGGGTGCATCGGGTATTTCATGCTCATGTACTTTATCATGTGCATCAGGTACTCCTTGTACTCGTACTAGTTCATGTATTTACATGTTCTCATGTGCTTTCATGTGCTTCATGTGCTTTCATGTGCTTTATCATGTGCCTCATGTACTACTCATTACATGAGTTCACGTATCTTAGCTTTATTCATGTGCCTATAACGTAACTCGAATGGATCCTTATGTATTAATTGGGGCAGGGTGAGTAGAATTGGTTATGTGAACACTATCCCTAGTAGCTGTATTCATGTGCCTCCTTAGTTGTATTCATGTGCCCCTAAGCCGTTTACATAACCATATTGTACTCTAAATCACGTAGCCACTTACAGTCTCTACTATAATGTATTTACTTTCAGTTATAAAATATCTCCTCTTTACTCGTACTTCCTTTTCAGCACTTCCTGTATTTTACTCTATTGTATGCTTTATACTCCTAACCTGTTATGAACTGTTTTGAGAGATATGTGCTCGCTTCCGTCCTGACTGGACCTGTTAATAAATTTTACAGATAGCTTGGAGGTTATTGCTAGCCTAGAGGTGACACAGTAGAGGTCGGAGTAGATAGCTAGAGTTTCTTCTTTTATTTTCAGTTGTCTTAAGTTGTATTATGGATTACTGTATTTGAGCTTTGAGATGTATTTCTGGATTTGTGTATCTTAGACACTTAGACTTCTATCTGCTGTATCTCTTTTGGATTTCATATTTTGTCTATTTTTTATTATGCTCTACCTTAGATGTGATTGAGTTTAAATTCTGCTATGTCACCCCCATTCGGGGAGTATAAACTGTTTAGCCTTATACTGTTAGATACATGAGACCTAGGACAGCGTTTTACCGTCGACACTGCGGCGTAGGCTGGACGTACCCACTTCTCGTGCCCTTATTCTAGGGTGCGGGTCGTGACACGTTTTTACTGGTGGCCCATGCAGGTCGAGTTTGTGTAGTGATATTCGAACTAGAGTACCACTACAACCTGCAGTAGAATTAGGATATATTTTTGAAGGTACTCAATCACAGTTAGGATTTCTTGAGAGATTCCTGGGACGATCCTTGAGAATCTTATTTTAACTTCGATTTGAAAAACTCTTCTTCCCTTGATTTGCTTTATCTTTACTTTCTGTTGTTGAACTTGATTTTGATAATGATTGTGGAGTTTTGAATCTTGATATTAGCTATTGCATCCGAGTTTGTATTTATATGATTTGATGGATTATTGTTCAGTTTTGAATCTTGATGTTCGTTGATAAATTTGATTTTTGGGTATCCATTGTTGATTTAATTTAATTTTTGTCAAGATGAAATCATATGGGCTAGGTTATCTAAGTTATGGAATCTAGTCTTCTACAGTCACATTATCCAGCATGGTGAGGACATATAGTCTGATTTTGGATATATTTTTCGGGTGTGGGAATTTAAGGTTTTTGCAGCCAAGCTAGCGGCATCGCAAAAATTTTAAATACCATGATTCTAGAGGTATGTGCCTAAGTCGAGGACTCTGTGATTATCGTAGCCTTGCTTACTAGTTTGACGAGAATTTAGAGTACCATGATTTTGGATAGACGCATATGATTATCAGATTGTACCTTAAATATTTTTGAACATGTTTTCTCTACTTTTCTTCCAGTCCTTCAAAAAAAATTATTATTTGTTTGTTTTTTTTTGCTTCTTCTCATTATTTAACTTAGGAGTAGGTTTAGTTGTTTTTATAAACTCTTGTGTAACTTCTTGATATGAGTTTCTTCTTAATACAATGAACCGATGATTTTGCTAGACCTTATCTTGTAATTGATATTATAGTTCTGGGTTTCAAATGGTTCCTTCTTTAAACAGATAAGCAAAACAGATTTTATCGTTATTACTTTCTTGCTATTATTCTTGTATTAAATAATAATAATAATAAAACTGTCTTGATTACGTCAATCACCTACTTTGCAATCTTGGTAGAAATCTAAATGTTGGTCTTGATGTAGAATTTGATTTTTATATTGGGACATGAGAATATATATATGGTGGACACAGACTCTTTGCCTGACACGTATGCATGCTGCACTTTGATTTCCAACCTATCTAAATATATATTAATATGTTGTTGATGTTTAAATTTTTTAAAACCCCAATATTTCTGATACAGTACAGTAACAGAGACTGGTTCTCTGCATTTCCAGTTAAAATTTGTAATTCAAATATAAATTTCATGTTATTAGTTATGTTTACATCACTGCACATGTATGTTATACATAGGGTTTCAATTCAAAAAAAATTGGTTGAGTTTTGTGTTTGAATTTGTCAAATCTAAGACTGTGTGCATATTAACCCTTAATACTGGATTCCAAATGTTTAGTTCAATTGCTATTTTTTTTAAAATGTAATATTTTGGAGCTATGTACATTGTTGTATGTAGGGATATGATGTTAGGTTTATACTCTTACATGTTAGGTTGTGATAAACATTGGGTTGGTTAATATTATACTGGTTTAAATGTTAGCTTATTTCATATTCTTGTATGCAAATGCTGAACTAAAACTGGGTCTAACCTTTCATTACTAAAGCTATAACCCTGTATAGTGACACCCACACTCTAACATAGTATACACTGCCATGTAACCTAACCCTTCCTCTCTATGTTATGTTCATATATCTATATAGATATATATAGAGTTTATGCATACATGTTATAATGTATATAGATACATAACTAAATCTCTACCTCTTTATATATACATATATACATGGTTAGCCATGCATGTTATGAGCAAATGAGTTGTGTATTGTAGATTGTTTAACCAATATGCCATGATTAGTGTAACTTGATAGTTATTGTTTGAAAGCCAAATCCTTCTATGCACTTTCATGTATATTTCACATACACACACACCTATTATCTAACCATATGAACATGTCCACATACACCCATACACACACGAACTACATAACTTGTACATAATGCTAGCTTTTCCCTCTCTAACGCTATATATATAAATATATTGCGATTGGATTTCCATGCAATTGTCTTTCATTCTTTAACTTTAGATTTTAATTTTCTTGATTAGTACCCCTTATTAGATAAATGGTAGTTAACTTTATTTTATTTTGATAAGTACCAGTTTTCATATAGGATGGTAGACTGCCTTACAGTCTTGATGATTGTTATTTTTATATCTTTTCTAGTTTAGCACCCTAGATTGCTTGTGTGTTTTGATACCCTATGACCGTTTTGGTTTAGCATTACTAGTATACCTAGATGAGACTTTCACTAACGCCGTATGCCATGACCCTGTATGTCATCCTTTTAAATCGTATGATTATTTAAGTTCTGAGACTTTGATTATGGGGGTTTTGACCTAGAAGGAGTATGAACATTTTAATTTCGAGGACGAAATTTTTCTAAGGTGGATAGACTTGTAACACCCAGTTTTCTAAAATGAGGGTAATTTTGAAATTTTATAATTTTAATCATTTATTGATTTGACATTTAAATCATGATATAATTTTTGGTAATTTTTAAATCATTTTAAAACTATTTAAAATCATGACTTGTGATTTTGATATTTTGCTAGTGAAATCCTAGAGACTGTTTGACCTAGAGCCTAACCATGCGATTAGAAAGTTTTAATGTCATTTTTGGCCTAAGGATATTTTGCATTTGACCTTTTTGAATTATTTTGATATTTATTGCGTTGTTGATTGTTGATTTTGACCTTTGATATGTGTGATTTTGTGATGGTTTTGTGTCCGTAGCGGACACGTATCAGTTTTTATTTACAAATGTTTGATGTGCCTCAAAGAGATTTTTTTTATTGCTGATTTTTTTTGAAAAGTAGTTGAATGAGATTGTTTTCTGCATGTGTTTTCTGTGATTGCTTTGTTTTAATTTCGAGGACGAAATTTTTTTAAGGTGGATAGATTTGTCACCCCCAGTTTTCAGAAACAGGGATATTTTTGTCATTTTATATTTTTGAAATTTATTTTATTATTTATGATATTATTTTGGGGTTGAAATTTATTTTATTATTTATGATATTGTTTTGGGGTTATTTGAGTCGGGTTCGAATTTCAACTCAATCCGACTTGAAACGGGGACCCGGGGGGTAGTTTGACTCTAGTGGGACCCACACACTAGTTAGACATGGCCCACATGATATTAATTTTAGTCCACATGATATTAATTTTAGTTAGTAGTTAGACTAATTATTTATGGATAGGTTTAGTTTAATTAGAGACTTAAAACTAGACTAAATTGACCTCAACCTTTAACCCATTCCTAATTTAAATCAAATAGATTAGTGGAGGGCATTTTGGACATTCAAATAGGGGACACCTCACCCTTTTTGGGAAGCCACCTATGGGAGGGATAAGGAGTGAGTCACTCCTTCATTCATTTGTTTTTATCCACTTTCTCTCTCTTGTTCTTCCCCAAATTAATTTAGAGATGAACCTCCATTGATTTCATCTCCAAATCTACCCTTTCTTCCACCAAATCTTCTTCATTTCTCCTCTACTCCATGGTTAGAGGGTGCTAGCCAAGTTTGGGAGGATTCGGAGGTCGTTCATGTCCTTTTAGAATCTCTACGTGTCGGTGTCGTGTCGGAAGGATTTTCCTTTGAATCTCTCTCCCGGAAGGTATAATCTCTCCTCTAATCCATCCCTACATGCATATAGAAATATTTTGAACCCATAGGAATGACCCCCATGGTTGTATCTCCATTTGTGTCCATTTCGTGTCCATTTGGAGGTCATAGGAGTGTCCTTTGTGTTGTGGTTGTGTCCATGTGGGAAAACCCCAAATTTGGACACACTATGTGTTGTTGTTATGTATGAATGAATTATTACATGTTTAATCTCATATTTTTGTATTGGAGATGTGTTCTATAGTGTCTCATATATATATATATTAGTGTAGAGAGTGAGTTCTTGATATATTATGTTATATACTTGTGTTTTTTTGTCTCAAACTACCTAAATTCGTCATAATATTTATCCACGTTTTTAGTAGCAATAGCAACTTAGAAATGTCATAACTTTTAGCTTAAAACTCCGATTTATCTTCCGTTTTTTAAAAAGAACCGTATCGAAGTTAGCTTTCCAAATATATATTTTAATAAGCCAAATACGTTCTGAAGCTTTCTGTAAAATTATTTGAGTGTCAGCTGTACGAAAGACGAACGTGTTTCGATGTTTTTGCGATTCCGGGAGCTTCCGGACACGAAAATGCGATCCGTTTAAAGTTTCAGAAAGCTAACACAAAGATATATAACATATTTTAATCCTAGAATTTAATGAATTCTTAATTTGTACAGTATTGATTTTAAGTAGAAGATTACTATACGACATATGCATTTTGTATATCCTTGTATGTACAAATATGTATGCATGCATGTGTATATATATATATGTGTGTATGTGTTAAGAGAATGTAATATAATATAGAGTATGCATAAATGATATAATGTATGAAAGTATATAATGTATTCAAATATGTATGTATAGGTGCATGAATGAATGAATGCAATGCAATGCCATGCATGAATGAATGGATGAAATGCAAGCATATGGGTAATGCAAGGTATTGAAACATGTATGCAAGTATCCATATATAAGTAAGTAACGTAATCAAGTATGAATGTATGCTATATATGAATGCCAACATGATAGGAATGTATGATGCCATATTAGCACTTAGCACCATGTTCATATGTTAAAACTCCCTTCTACATGTTGACAGTAACCCCAAGCATGAATATACATAAAACCTACTTACTGTTATGAGTAAACCCTTTGATGTATAAATAAATCCTTTTGTTATGGTTAACACCCACACACACATGCTAAACCTATGCTTTACATGTTATTTCTTCTATGTGACACAATGAACCATTGCTAAATGTTATCCTTCTAACATAACCCCCTCACATTTGAACACAGTGTACTGCTATGTACACATTGCCATATCCACATTCATGTATCACTCACTCCTTGTCTTTATGCACCTTGCTTGTAATAAAAATATATATATGAATATATATATAATGTGTGTTTGATAACTTGTGTAGCTTTGTGATTTTGTGTGAGTGTTAGTCTAGGCTTGGTTAGGCCTAATGAGACTTATTAGTCTAGGTTTAGACCTAGTACTGCCTAGTTAACCTAGTTTGACTAGTACGGTTGACCAGAGTTGACCAAAAGTTGACTTTGACCTAGAATGACCTAGAATCATGTAGAATATATAGTAGAGCTTTATTTTACCATTTTGGACTTGTTGTGACTTGTGCTGTTCTAAATAGGAGCCAGACACCTCTCTTCGGACAGTACATTTCCTTTGGACATTCAGATAGAAGACGAGTACATTCTCTGATCTTTTCATACTTACCTGGATTATATTCTTGCTCTAGATTACTCTACTTGATGCTGACACGTATCTTCACAGATTAGTACTATATGGATCCTTTCCTGAGATGTTATCCCTCTATAGGTGCATCGGGTATTTCATGCTCATGTACTTTATTATGTGCATCAGGTACTCCTTGTACTCGTACTAGTTCATGTATTTACATGTTCTCATGTGCTTTCATGTGCTTCATGTGCTTTCATGTGCTTTATCATGTGCCTCATGTACTACTCATTACATGAGTTCACGTATCTTAGCTGTATTCATATGCCTATAACGTAACTCGAATGGATCCTTGTGTATTGATTGGGGCGGGGTGAGTAGAATTGGTTATGTGAACACTATCCCCAGTAGCTGTATTCATGTGCCTCCTTAGTTGTATTCATGTGCCCCTAAGCCGTTTACATAACCATATTGTACTCTAAATCACGTAGCCACTTACAGTCTCTACTATCATGTATTTACTTTCAGTTACAAAATATCTTCTGTTTACTCGTACTTCCTTTTCAGCACTTTCTGTATTTTACTCTATTGCATACTTTATGCTCCTAACCTGTTATGAACTGTTTTGAGAGATATGTGCTCGCTCCCGTCCTGACTGGACCTGTTGATAAATTTTACAGATAGCTTGGAGATTATTGCTTGCCTAGAGGAGACACAGTAGAGGTCGGAGTAGATAGCTAGAGTTTCTCCTTTTATTTTCAGTTGTCTTGAGTTGTATTATGGATTACTGTATTTGAGCTTTGAGATGTATTTCTGGGTTTGTGTATCTTAGACACTTAGACTTCTATCTGCTGTATCTCTTTTGGATTTCATGTTTTGTCTATTTTTTATTATGCTCTACCTTAGATGTGATTGAGTTTAAATTCTGCTATGTCACCCCCATTCGGGGAGTATAAACTGTTTAGCCTTATACTGTTAGATGCATGAGACCTAGGACAGCGTTCTACCGCCGACACTGCGACGTAGGCTGGACGTACCCACTTCTCGTGCCCTTATTCTAGGGTGCGGGTCGTGACAGGATGGAACGAACACAATCAACTAACAACAGTTCACAAAATAGGATAAAAGCTGCAAGACTGTAAATAGAGAGTATATACAGGAGTAATGAAAATGTACATATAAGTATCATGGCAAGGTAAGTTGTAAACTAGAGCTAGAATAAGGACAAGTAAAACTGATCATGGCATGTACAAGAATCATCTATCTAGGTGTGTGAGTACTAGCTTCGATATGTGGCCGGCTTCGGTCTGAACAAGGTCTAATGATCTAGCCATTCATACGTGAAGTGTAGGATTGGCATTCACAAGGTCTACAAGAATAAACAAGACGGATATTGACTACACATCTACACTAATACTCCCCATCTCCGACTGGTAGAGTGGGTCCAAATAAGACACGTGACGACACGGGATTCCACGAGAAGAGAGCAAGTTTCCTCGAGAATCTGTGTCTATATACTACACAAGAACTACAAGGGGCTTGCACAAGATACACCAAGATAACAACGAATAACATCTCATATTGGGATCCATGAATACCAATCCGTGTGACATATGTGTCAAGAACAAGTATATCTACACTAAGTACATGAATTATAACAGTTATCGTAAATTGGAAAAGTTATCAGAGAATGTACTCGCCTGTAATATGATGGAAAATGTCAACTGAGTCCAATACAGTGCTTCGAGGACCTAAAGAAGGAATGTTGTATCAATATAATGTTCTGGAAGTAAAAGCAAGTCAAACTAAGTTATACTAAGTCAAACTAAGTCAAACTAGGTCACATGAAGTCAAACCAAGTCAAACTAAGTCAATCTAGGTCAAAGGTTGACCTACAGTTGACTTTTGGTCAACTGGTCAACCCCCAAATCCATCTAGGTTAAACTAGGTCAACAGTTGACTTTTGGTCAACTCTGGTCAACTCCTAGTCTATTCTAGATCGGATGTTGACTTTGCGTTGACTTTCAATCAAAATGGTCAACCGTGGTCAAACTAGACCACAAAGTCCATTTCTAATCTTTACCTACCATGTTATCCTAGTTCTAATCATATCTACCCTTGTTAACCTCACTACCTTAGAATATAGGTAATACCCCTTTACCTTACCTTATTACATTACCTAGGTAAACCCATTACCTTAGCCTCTAACGAATACCATTGTCTACTTTACCCTCACTCTATGTAACTGTAACCACCACTTTTCTAAAATAAGGATAATTTTAAACTTTTGTAAAATTAATCATTTAGTAATAAGTTTAAATCATGTTATTGATTTATTGGTGAATTTTGATTATTTTTAATATCATTAAATTAGTGTTTTGTGATTTTGTCCTTTTGCTAGTATAACCTTAGAGCTGCTTAGCCTAGACACTAACCATGACCATGGAAGCCTAAACCATGTGATTACATTAGCTAATTACCACTTTTTAGGCTAAGGGTGTTTTGGTCATTTTTTATATTTTAATATTTTGGGAATTTTATATATTTAATATTGATTTTACGGGATTTGTTTAGTCGGGTTTGAGTTTTGTCTCGTTCCGACTTGTGTTAGTGATCCGGGTAGCTTAGACTCTAGACGGGACCCCAAGATTAGTTAGTCATGGCCTACAAATCCTACTAATTAAGTTAGTAAGTTTAGGCTAATCCCACTTGTTAGATTGGTTAAGTTAGAGGCTTAAATTTAACCCTTTTGATCCCAAACTTGAACCTAACTTAAAATTAACCAAAGGGGATTAGTAGGGGCCTTATTGGGCTTTCCCCAAGGCCCAAATAGGGTTATATGGCAGCCACATATAGGAGGGTTGCCCTTTCTTTCATTTCATTCCATCAAGCCTCTATTTTCTTTTACAAGTGTTCTTCCCCAAATTGAGAGCTTTTCTCTTTGATTTGATCTGTAAATCCTTACATCCCTCTGTAGTGCCCCGTCCTATTCGGTCAATCGAAAGAATTGAAACGTCGATGGCATGCAGACTTAGCCTTGCAACGACTGCACGAAGACTCGCTTGGTCGAGGCGACTCCTCGCTCAGGTGTGGTAGTTTCGATGAACTTTCCTCATCTTAGCCTTCACACAATAACTCACATCTTTTCAACTTGCACAAGTTAGGCTTGATAATAAAAGAGACGCATTCACATAGCTAAGAGAATAATTTCGACGGGATAAAATGTGTTAGAACATGGAAAAAGGTCCCACGGTCTGCTTAGAAGTCGGCTCAGCGTGCTTTCAAAATGACACTCGGTCCTTCGTTCCGTGGCTTGGGAGAAGAAAGTTGGCCTGAGTTGCTAAGTTGCCACAACGCTCGAATTGGCCTAAGTCATAGGTGTCACCCGCGTGAATGCTTGATAAAGCATGCACGGTCCCATCGTCCAAGGCTTGACATAGCCTTCGCATGTCCCGTGGGTTAAGTCGTATTGCACGGCTTGTGGCTTAAGTCAAGGCACCCGAGAACTTGGTTGTTCAAGTCGAACGCGAGTACGGTACATTCTCTTGATGCGAAGCTCGACACAGCCTTTGCTCGTCAAGTCATTGCACGATTAAGTTAGGCAAAGTTATGTCGGTCGATCTAAGTCATTTCTAGCACTGTCCCTTGTTTCCTACGATTGCCAAGTCACATAGTCCCATGAGAACATGGCTCGTCATGTAAAGTATGTGACTTGAGCGATAGCATCGCCTAAAAATAAGGTTTATCTAAGACACGAGTATAACACCCAGTTTCTAAAATAAGGGTAATTTTGAAATTTTGTGTTTTTAATTATTAATTATGATGTTTAAATAATAATATGATTTTTAATTATTTTAAAACTATTTAAAAATTATGACTTGTGATTTTGATGTGCAGCTAGTGAAACCGTGAGACTCTCTGCCCTGGAGCCTAGCCATGTGATTAGGGTATTTCATTTATCATTTTTGCTTGAGGGTATTTTGGTTATTTTTGAATTTATTTGAATTTAATAGGATTTATTAGAATTTATTGGGGTGCATGTGAATTTATTATTAATTAAATATTGTTATGTGTTATGTTAGACCTTAACGTAGAAGTTTAGCCCTAATCCAGATTATACATGGCCTAGACTAGGGTTAGTTAGCTTGGATTAGTCATGACTAGTCATTGGTTAGAATTATCAAGTTAGACTAGCTAGTTATAGTTAGTTGAGACTAACATTGAAACCTAGGTTCCATCCTAGCCATCGATTTGACATGATGTGAGGGTAACCATTGGATGGGATCCCAAAACCCTAGAAGTGGCCAGCCCAAAACCCTAGGTGCCTATTTAATCCCTCCCAAATCATTGCCTCCTTGTTCATTCTCTCTTTTCAAGAACAAGGTGAGCTCAACTTCATTTCTCCATAACTTCTCAATTTCTTATCCTTTTTCAACCAAACTTCTTGCATTAGGACCTAATCCACGAACACTTTCTGTCCATGGTGAATATTTTCAGTGGAGGAACAATTTGGGAGCATTTGGCTAGTAAGGAAGAATCCCCCATTTGGAGCTTTTTTATGCTTTTTGCACCTATAGGTAAAACTCTACAAATTGATCTAAATTGTTGTTTTCTTTGTATTTAGGGCTAGAACTAGGAGTCCCCTAGCTGTCCCTGGAGTTTGAGCCAATTTCGTGTCCGTTTGGTGTCCGTATCGGGGACTTGTCATAGTGTACGTATAAGTGTTCGATGAAATGTCACTTAGGAATTTATTTTTGATTTTTGAAAATGTAATTACATAAATTTGTAGATCTAAGGATGTACATTAATTGTTGTGAAGGATGTTAGATATTTTGGTGTCGTTTTGTGTCAGTTTTTGGTGTTGGACACGCGTGCACGACACGAGTGCACTGTCTTGCTACTCGGGCACAATATCTCACTGTATAGGACACGACGGGACACAAAATTTTGTGGGAATGATGGGGCTATCACTGACACTATGCTCCCAAAGTTTGGGAGCATATGGTTCACTACACGCGAAGAAATCGCACGCGCACGGATCACGCACTGTGTGCACGCGCGCGACAGTGGCTCACTGATACGCACCTATATATCGGATACGACGTAGATTTGAACCGATTCAGGGTGTCAATTCCCTAGCACTAGACCCAATCTATCACTAGACATGGATACGACCCTCCTCATATTGTGTGTCGAGTCATATTGGACTCGACATGGCTGCACGAGGCGGTCTCCACTGCCAGTTTCAGTCGACTGTAGCATTTTAATTTAGGACACTTCGTGTCCAGTTTTCTGGACACGAATGCGCCCCTAGGACATGTACACATGTGTACTTTGTGTTGGCACAATCAATTTGTGTAAAACCCCTAAAATTTCTACTATTTTTTTATTTTATTAAATTTAGTACTGATTTAAAATTTTTGTAATATACGTCGCGTAGACGTATTATACGTCATGCACGACCTTTTTTTTTCTTTTTCGAATTTGCTCGACGAGTACGATTATGTACGAGCGTACATATTTTGAAAAATACTTTTCTTATATTTTTATGGTTTCAAAATATTATACATAATAATTATTTAGCTATCGTACCAAAATTTTCAAGTTCATTATTTATTTATGTTATTTACACAAAGACTTTCGTTTATACAGTTATTAATTATAAATAATATTTTAGTGCGTACATGTATTGCTTAAATATTTTATTAGTGTAATTTTTGAAATTATTAATATTAATATTTTATTATTCAAAAAGATTTATTTTCCAAATTATTATTATTAGTATTTTGGAAAATATATTTCGAAATTATTTTGGCGATTTAAAATCTTAATTTGAACCTATAGAATTATTTATATGGTTAAATATTTGAAATTTGAATTTTTCCATTGATTTTAAACCAATAATTTAATTAGATTCAAATTTGATTTGCATTTGGAATTGGATTTATATTTAGATTTGGATTTAAGTTAATTTAAATTAAATTGCAAGCTATCTATTTTTGGGTTTAAACTATTCCTAGTTCCTATCCAATTGGGAATTCCCACATCCTATAAATAGGCAGGTACTCCTCCAATATTTTTAGCATCCACAAATTTCTCCACAAATAATTCTCCATAAAGTGCGTGCATCGCGTCCGTGTTCCACCATCCATATTTTTGTTCCATGTTTACATCTACATATCTTTTCCATGTCGGACACCCCCCCGACATCAATGAATTCCTACCTAATCCTAACCGAGCCATCTACTACCCACGGCCAGCCTACTCCGATCCCGTCCCCGCTCGTATCCACCTCTCTGTCTCTAACCCATCGACACCCGCCGTCACCTTAACCATCCCACAGCCATCGCCACCACAACCCAAACCCTCATAACGGAATCAGCCACCCGGCAACCATCACCACCGGCCACCCATGCCGTAACCACCAGCACCCCATCACCAACGCCACCGTCGCCGCGGCTTCCCCAGCCGCCGACTACCACCCAAAACCAGCCAACCCCAAACCACCGCTGTCGCGGCCAGACCAAAAGATAAAACACCGCCACCATCCCGGTCACGAACCACCACCGTCGGCCACCCAGAACACCCCAAAACAAAAACCCCAAAATTTAAATAAAAACACACAGAACCTCACCTCGCCGTGGCCGAAGCTCGACCACCGACCGGATCCCGCAAGCCCGACCAACATCGACCCCCAGCCGAGCCGTCTGCTCTGACCGTGCAGCCCCATCAGCTCCGTCGCCTGACCGTAAACCCCCGCCGACCCTTTCCCGAACTCCTCCTCCGGCCGCCCGTCCAGCGCATCGCAGCCGGGCCCCCAGTCGCACCCCATCCTGGCGACCGCCCCTCTTTCTCCTCTTCCTCCGCCATCACGCCGACTAACCCCGACGCCTCCGCCCTCCGTGCGCCGCGAGCGCCGCCCCTTTTCCAGCCTTCCGACCACGCTTCCTTCCCTCCGCCGCCGGCGAACCATCCCGGCGCCGACCCCCTTCTCTTCTCGTCGACCGCTCGTCTCTCTCCTCGCTCGCCGCTCACCGACCCCCACGACCTCCACGTCCGTCCACCCGCCTTAGTCTCTCTCTTCCGCCGCCCTAGCACCGAGCTCCGCGCCCGACTCGTCCCAAGCCACCGGCGACTTCGACACCCATCTCCTCCCCGTTCCTCCCCCGAGCCTCTCTTTTCGATCTTCCCATCTTCGCTTCCTCCTCCTCCGAAACCCCCCTTCTCGCTGTGCGCCGCGCAAGCCTCCGCCGCCGCGCCTGCTACAGCCTCCGCCTCACTCTCTAACGCTCATCCTCTCTCTCTTTCCGCTCTCCCTTGCTCTGCTCTCCCCACCGATTTCTTTCTCTCTCTCCTTTCTGATTTTGCTTATTTTCTATTTTTTTTCTTTACTCCCTTCTCGTGAAACGAGAAGGAGGAGAGCTGTTACAGCTGTAACTGTAAGTAAAATTATTATTATTATACCTATTATTATTATTATTATTATTATTATATTTATCATTATCATTATTATTACTATTATTATTATTATTATTATTTTTGTTATTATTATTATTATTAATATTATCATAATTGTTTTTATTATTAGTATTATTATGTTACAGTGCTAAGTTTTACAATTAATTTGGTTATTATTATTAATAAGTGGTTTTGGTATTTTTATCATGGTTATCAAATGTTTTTCAAAGTTATCTTGTACAAATGTATAAATATTGTATTTAACTTAGTATATTTAAAATATCATTTTAAATTCATAAACAAATTTCTAGATTAATTATCTAGAAATATTTTGTCGTATAAAAATATAGACTTCTACCTAAAAGATTGTATTTTGACAACTTAGAGTTTTTCTTCAAAAACGACTTCCGATTTTTATTTTATTTGAAAGCATATTTTGACTAATAATATTTCAAGTATTATAAAGTATTTCTAAGAGCATAAATTGATTATTTATCAAATCTTTTTTCCTTATTCTTCTGTCCGTAACTCAACCCCACTCTCCTATTCGATCGCTAACTCGAGCCTACCTTATGTCCATCCTAACTAATTTGACCGTCCTGGACCCGATGGAACTGTTCGTGCCACCACCCGAGGTCACCATGTGTAGTTATTACACCGAAGTTGCAGTTCATGCCACCATGGTTATCGCAGCACACCAGGCATATTACCAGGCAAGACACCTTGCCATTTGCTGTTTAATTATTTTAGCTCATATTTCATGCATGTTTATTATTTTCTTTATGCAAAATAAACTGTGATACATGGCATAACTGTTAGAACTTACTGTTCATTTTTTTTCTGCTATGTATTATTTTTCTTACACATTAAACCTAGAATTAAGGGACCTCCTCGTGTGTTGCATTTATTGGCCTTGACACGTGGTAACACGAAGTTGTGTGTCGCATATAGAACATGAAAGTGCGTGATTGGCTGGCCACCAGTACGTACAAGTCGTGCGATAGGAATAACCGCTAATAGAGGTTGCATGCTAGTTTGACTTAGCGGTTATAGTAGTTCGTGTTGTAGATACAACACAATAGGCATTGGGCAGGGAGGACAATTCCTTAGCGTATGGGCTTCGATGCACTTTCCCTTTTGTAACCCGTGAGCTCCGTCGGAGACGCGGGTCAGATTACCCATGATTACTGACGGCCACTGACGATTCTGCGGAACGTTATGCTCTTACTGCTGGAGCCTCTGGTGCCCAAGGGGGGACTACGCCGATCCTATTTAGCCAGGGCCCATGCGTAGGAAGGATTGTTCTTAACTACATTTCACTTAGAACGGTAGGCTACCCTATCCGTTACGTACGAGTACTTTTGGTTTGGGTACTTGTATCTGACCGTGACTTGGAATAATAACTTGTCGCGGATTAGTTCGTCACATCTTGTCCTTGTTTGGTTATAGGTGTGACTTACTACTTCGATGAGAAGGTATTGAACCTTGTTGGGGTCCGGATACCATATTGGATTTATAGCATGGAAAGATACGTCGCCGTGAATTAGTTTACCATCTCCTGTCCTTGTTTGGTTGGGGGGATGGTACGCTCGTTCAGTAGGTGCATATTGGACAATGTTATAAATTCGATTGACTTATTTATTTGAGCAATATTTATTCAGTTTATATGGCATGCTATTATGTGTCTTGTTACGTCCCTCTGTGGACCTGGTTGTCTTGCCAGGTGTGTGCTATTGTCTTTCGCAGGTGCTTTAGCTCTAGCCATGATCTTCGCTATTTCTTCGAGGATGATTGCACTTGAATCGTCTTCGCTTCGCTCGCCACTCATTTCATTTTTTTATGTAGTTTTCCTTATTTTGTTGGTAGTGGATTTGATTCCGCCCAACATATTATATCAAGACAAATTCATTCTCATTATATGATATCTTTTATTCATTTATTCTGTGTGGATGAGATTAGTTATGGTTCTACTGTATTTTACAGCTTATGTATTTATACGAGGCTTCCATATATTGGAGTATACTTCATATGAATACATCTGGCATGTCTACGTTTCTAGTCCTACGTATTTTGGGACTGGGGCGTTACAATTTGATAACTTATTGGGTTTTAGTTTGAAAATTTACATTTCCACTGGTTCACTGATACACGATCTCTTTTCGATTTTTTTGAAATTGAATTCTATTTTTAAATCTGTTTTTGAATGTTAATTTACATGTTAGATTCGTGTACACACGTATTGTTTATAGTTAAGATGGATTCATGTGAGATGGGGTTTCGATTGGTCATTGTTTGGATTTTCGAATGTGGAATGGTATGCTTAAAATATTGGCTGATACCAAAACAGGAACTCAAATTCTGTTTTTTTTAAAAATTCCAGTTTTAAACTGATTTTGGTGATTGATTGCCGTGTTTAATTTCATCCATGATTGTTAGTTACTTAAGTGTTAGTTTTTATTGTGTTAGAGAAATTGATAAATAGATTTCGAATTTGTGTCAATGGATTGGGTTAATATGAACTATCATATTTCTGAAAATTTCCTGAATTTACTTCCTGTTTTTAAACTGAATTCTCGATGTTAATCTACCATGTTTAGTTCATGTACACATGTACTAGATTACTACAATATTGAGTTGAACGATTTGTGTTGGGATTGGGTGATAGGATTCGAATTGGGTTGGAATTGAAATAGATTTCCGAGATTTGATACAATGCTGAGTAGGACTGTATGGCTGAGTTTACTTCCTTTTAATCAGATTTCACATATATTTACTTTTCAATCCAGTTTTTCTAATTTTCGAGATTTGCATTCTTCTAAATGATTTCAACTGAGAAGTGAACTCAGGTGGTTTTGAGTTGAGTCTCAGTTTGGCCCGTGGACAGTAACTGTTGGGAGCTTTCATTCCCAGATTTTCATTTCTTTTCCCCTCTTTACTTTTCCTTCTTTTCCTTTCCTTTTCATTCTATTTTTCCTTCCTTCCCTTTCATTCCTGTTATTGGTAGAGATACCTTGTGGCTTGAATATATACCTGCTATATTGATACCTATATTGTATCATATAGGAGTTTATGTTTATCCTTAGTTAATATCTATTGTGATGTTTATTGGCTATGATATTTGGTAGGACTGTATGGCTATAGGACTGTGAGTGCGAGATAGGTTGTTGTGTTAGTAGTGGATAGTGTGTTAGGCCATAGTGTTAAGGTTTAGACTTGAGGTTGTCTTGTGGTATAGGCTTAGACTATAGGCTTTTCATGATTCTTAGTTTAGCCTATAGTTTGGATATAGGTTTGGTGGTATAGTGTTAGCTTGTACAGGTTAGATAGTGTGGTTGACTAGATAGTGTGATTACTTGACCATTAGTTGACTTGACCTAGTTTGATTAGTGTGGTTGACCATTAGTTGACTTGACCTAGTTTGATTAGTGTGGTTGACTAGAGTTGACCAAGTGTCGACTTTAGCCTAGTTTGACCAAGACAGCATGCAGATGCATTGTAGATTACGTTTATCATCCCATGTATAAATCTTGACTTGTGTTGCTCTAACTAGGAGTCAGGTACCTCATCTCGGATAGTACATTTACTTCAGACATTCAGATACCAGGCGAGTACATTCTCTGATCATTTCATAACTTGCTTAGAATTATATTGCTGCTCTAGTTTATCTTATTTGATACTGTCATGATATTATCACGGATTGGTATTATATGGATCCCTACATTGAGATGTTATCTCCCTCGGGAGCATCGGATACATCATGTCATATGTTTCATGTACATCATGTATTCCTTGCTCTCATGTTATTCATGTTTATTATGTGCTTCATGCTCGTTCATACATGTTCGTGTACTCTCATGTGCTCTCATGTTCGGTCATGTTTCCCATGTATCTTATGTATAATCTATACTTCATGTGCACTCATTTATGAGCCTTCATGTGAATTTCATGTGCACCCAATTATGGGCTCCCATGTGAACTTCATGTGCACTCATGTATGAGCTCTCATGTATACTTCATGTGCACCCATTTATGGGCTTCATGTGAAAATTATATACGTAACATAACTTGTCTGGATCCTTGTGTATTGATTGGGGTATGGGAGAGTATAAATAGTCATGTGAACAATTCCAAAGTAGAATAGCCATGTAAGCCTCTTTAGTATAGCCATGTGCAAATCAAGCCATTCACATATCGACTTTGTACTCTAAATCACTAGTCACTGATAGCTCTCTACTTATAGTATATATTTATATTACAGTTCTCTCTCTGTTTACATCATGTACTTTCTTTCAGTTTCATGTATCGTACTCTCTTGCATGTTTATATTCTCTAACCTGTTATGATCTGCGTGAGATGTATTATGCTCGCTTCCGTCCTGACTGGACCTCTTAAAATTTTTACAAAGGATGATGAGGAACCCTGCTCCCGTTACCTTGGAGCTTGCCTAGATGACACTCGCGACCTGGACCCCTGGGGAGGTTCAGGCAGCTGCTGAGGATGATACCCATGCTTAGTATAGATAGCGTAGGCTGTTCTTCTTCTCATGTTTAGTTGTTGTCCTTATTTTCAAGTTGTATATTTTAGAGATGTTGAGACTGGTAGATGCTGAGACTTATGTTATATCATATTTGTTGTACCTCAGTTGAGGATTCTCTTATCTATTTCATCGTGCCATATTCTATCTCTAGTTGTGATTGAGTTGTACCTTCTGTGATTAGCCTCCAGTTGGTGATTGTTCTATATTGTGTTAGTTATAGTTCATGACCTAGAACAGTGTTCTACCGCCGATACTGCGGTGTAGGCTGGACGATGTTACGTACTCGTACCCTCACGGTGGGTGCGGATCGTGATATTTTTTTTGTGGTGGCCCATGCAGGTCGAGTTTATGTAGTGGTATTCGAACTAGAGTATCACTACAGCCTGCAGTAGGATTATGATATATTTTTGAAGGTACTCAATCACAGTTAGGATTCTTTGAAAGATTCCTGGGACAACCCTTGAGAATCATATTTAAACTTCAATTTGAAATCCTTTCCCTTGTTTTGTTCGCTCTCACTCCTTGATTATTGAATTTGATTTTGATGAATCATTGTTGATTTGATTTTCCTATCGAGATGAATTTTATGACCTGAGTTACGATATTTTCTGATAACATATATTGACGAAAATAACAGGGATGGTAAAACGTCTACTTGATTATGGAACCTGTAGTTTATCGCAGCCATATTAGCTGGCGTGGCGGAAACATAGAGACCTGACTTCGGATGTACATATCTTGGTTATGAGATCTGGAATTTCTCGCAGCTATACTAGTCGGCATAGCAAAAATTCCAGACGACATAATTATAGAGGTGCATGCCCCAGTTATGGAATATATCGTTTATCGCAGCCTTGCTTACTGGCAGGGCGAGGGCTTTGAGTAACATGATTTTGGACAGACGCATATGATTATCAGACTGTATCTTGAGAAGGTTTTTAAACATATCATCTCTATCGTACCCTTCTGTTGTTATAATTGTATTCCATCATCAAATAATTTAGGAGTAGGAATATTTTAGCTTTATAGAGCTTATTCATATGTAGTTCTTTCATAGCGTAATGATATGATGACTTATAGAGTATCTGTACCCTAGAGATGATAGTTAGCATTGGTATTAGAATAGTAACCCATCGTAGATGATTTCCCTGTTATTTATAATACCTACCAGTTTTCATAGAGGATGTTAGTCTGCTCTGTAGCCTTGATGATTTATTATTATTTTTCCTTGTACTTTCTAGTAAGGCACCCATGACCAGAGCCTATTCTTGAGTATAGTTGTAGTTCACCTAAGACTAAGAGGTCTATATATATAGATAGACTGCAGATGGTATTGGCATATGGGATATGGGTTGGTTAGTATCTATAGGCCATTATTGTGTAGAATTATAGACATGTTGCTTAGCCTATATCTGGTTCAGTTTTCTATTTTAATTAAGTTCTCCTTGAGATTAGTTCAGACATGATAGATCAACCTTTATAGGCAGTATGCAGACCCATCACTAAATGTCCTGATATTTGTTTATAAATTTAGTCTCCTTAGCATCATTTTCTTTTGCCTACATTGATGTTTCAGACCATTCATCCTTAGCCTAATTTTTGAGCATTTGTTCAGTTCCTTATAAGTTAGTCTACTTTAACCCTTGATGATCAGTTATATATGTATGGACATATAGATGATATACTTAGGATATATATAGTGGGTTGTTGTTCTTGAGCTTATGTATATATGGTATTGGGATTTGTGTGCTTAGATTATGGGTATTTAGTTATGGGTGACTCGATAAGATTTGGAAGTTAAGTGTTAGTCTATTATAGAGTTTCTCTTTTGCTAATCCTTAGTTGCCAACACCTAGATAGCTAGCATAGGTAAAATACTAAGAAGTTAACCAGTTGATGACCAAGTACTTGGATTTTGAGAAATTGACTAGTGGTTGACCCTTGGCTGTGTTTGACCTAGAAGGAGTGCTACCATCTTAAATTTCGAGGACAAAATTTTTCTAAGGTGGATAGGATTATAACACCCAGTTTCTAAATTAAAGGTAATTTTGAAATTTTATGTTTTTAATTAATAATTATGATATTTAAATAATAATATGATTTTTTGGTGATTTTTAATCATTTTAAAATTATTTAAAAATTATGACTTGTGATTTTGATGTGCAGCTAGTGAAACTGTAGAGACTGTCAGCCATAGAGCCTAGCAATGTCATTAGGGTATTTCATTTATCATTTTTGCTTGAGGGTATTTTGGTTATTTTTGAATTTATTTGAATTTAATAGGATTTATTAGAATTTATTAGAATTTATTGGGGTGCATGTGAATTTATTATTAATTAAATATTGCTATGTGTTATGTTAGTCCTTAACCTAGAAGTTTAGCCCTAACCCAGATTAGACATGGCCTAGACTAGGGTTAGTTAGCTTGGATTAGTCATGACTAGTCATTGGTTAGAATGATCAAGTTAGACTAGCTAGTTATAGTTAGTTGAGACTAACATTGAAACCTAAGTTCCTTCCTAGCCATCGATTTGACATGATGTGAGGGTAACCATTGGATGGGATCCCAAAACCCTAGAAGTGGCCAGCCCAAAACCCTAGGTGAGCCTATTTATCCCTCCCAAATCATTGCCTCCTTGTTCATTCTCTCTCTTTTCAAGAACAAGGTGAGCTCAACTTCATTTCTCCGTAACTTCTCCATTCCTCATCCTTTTTCAACCAAACTTCTTGCATTAGGACCTAATCCACGAATACTTTCTGTCCATGGTAAATATTTTTAGTGGAGGAACAATTTGGGAGCATTTGGCTAGCAAGGAAGAATCCCACATTTGGAGCTTTTTCATGCTTTTTGCACCTATAGATAAAACTCTACAAATTGATCTAAATTGCTGTTTTCTTTGCATTTAGGTCTAGAACTAGGAGTTCCCTAGCTGTCCCTGGAGTTTGAGCCAATTTCGTGTCCGTATCGGGCACGTGTCATAGTGTACGTATAGGTGTTCGATGAAATGTCACTTAGGAATTTATTTTTGATTTTTGAAAATATAATTACATAAATTTGTAGATCTAAGGATGTACATTAATTGTTGTGAAGGATGTTAGATATTTTGGTGTCGTTTTGTGTCAGTTTTTGGTGTTGGACACGCGTGCACGACACGAGTGCACTGTCCTGCTACTCGGGCACAATATCTCACTGTATAGGACACGACGGGACATAAAATTTTGTGGGAATGATGGGGCTATCACTGGCACTTTGCTCCCAAAATTTGGGAGCATATGGTTCACTATACGCGAAGAAATCGCACGCGCACGGATCACGCACTGTGTGCACGCGCGCGACAGTGGCTCACTGATACGCACCTATATATCGGACACGACGCGGATTTGAATCGATTAAGGGTGTCAATTCCCTAGCACTAGACCTAATCTATCACTAGACACGAACACGACCCTCCTCGTATTGTGTGTCGAGTCCTATTAGACTCAACATGGCTGCACAAGGCGGTCCCCACTGCCAGTTTCAATCGATTGTACCATTTCAATTTAGGACACTTCGTGTCCAGTTCTGGACACGAATGCACCCCTAGGACACGTAAACGTGTGTACATTGTGTTGGCATAATCAATTTGATAACTTATTGGGTTTTAGTTTGAAAATTTGCATTTCCACTGGTTTACTGATACACGATCTCTGTTCGATTTTTTTGAAATTGAATTCTATTTTTAAAACTGTTTTTGAATGTTAATTTACATTTTAGATTCGTGTACACACGTATTGTTTATAGTTAAGATGGATTCATGTGAGATGGGGTTTCGATTGGTCATTGTTTGGATTTTCGAATGTGGAATGGTATGCTTAAAATGTTGGCTGATACCAAAACAGGAACTAAAATTCTATTTTTTTTTAAATTCCAGTTTTAAAATGATTTTGGTGATTGATTGCTGTGTTTAATTTCATCCATGATTGTTAGTTACTTAAGTGTTAGTTTGTATTGTGTTAGAGAAATTGATAAATAGATTTCGAATTTGTGTCAATAGATTGGGTTAATATGAACTGTCAAATTTTTGAAAATTTCCTGAGTTTACTTCCTGTTTTTTAAACTGAATTCTCAATGTTAATCTACCGTGTATAGTTCATGTACATATGTACTAGATTACTACAATATTGAGTTGAACGATTTGTGTTGGGATTGGGTGATAGGATTCGAATTGGGTTGGAATTGAAATGGATTACTGGTGACTGAAACTGTCAACAGAAACCTGAAGACCCAGGTTGAATTTTCCACACCTGTGAGATTAATGTGTACACTCATCACTGATTTCAAATTCTAACTTTCATTTTGCTTAAACTGAAACCTTATTCACTCACAAACATTTTGCTGATACATGTTTCACTCATTCACACTCACATTTCACTAAATTCTGAGATTTCACATTGGATGTTTACAGTGAATGGGTTGGATTTGATTTTTGAGAGTTAAAACAGGGTTAACTGAGATGTCAGTTATTAACAAACTGAATTTAATAATTAAATTCCCATGTAGATTATATGTATCATATACGAGATTAACTTACAATGTTGGGTTCTTATTGGCTAAGTGTTGGGTTTCGAATGTCATTAACTGTCATGTGCTAAAATTTCCTGAGAAACAAATGTCATTCACTTGATTGTTCACATTAAAACCTGAGAACATGGTGTTCCCCTATACCTACCTACACACACATACATGTTTGACACCACTGCCTCACAAACACACCCACACGCTGAAAACTGTTGGACCCTGAAAACAGGCCCAAACACACACATGTACTTTTCTGAAAACTGAAATGAGTTGGTTGAATATACACACTCTTCACTGTTGGCATATAGGACTTTGTTACTTTGAATATATGGACACATTGCCTATTTCCTAAGAACACAGGAAACTAAACCCCCATAGACTGTCACTTTGAATATATACACACATTGCCTATTCTTTAGAACACACTGTTTTCAATTGACACTGTTTCCTATTTTCACATTTACTGATTTCCTTTAAAACTGTAAATTGATTTCCTTTCCCTTTCATTCCTTTTAATCAGATTTCACATATATTTACTTTTCAATCCAGTTTTTCCAATTTCTGAGATTTGCATTCTTCTAAATGATTTCAACTGAGAAGTGAACTCAGGTGGTTTTGAGTTGAGTCTCAGTTTGGCCGGTGGACAGTAACTGTCGGGAGCTTTCATTCCCAGATTTTTATTTCTTTTCCCCTCTTTACTTTTCCTTCTTTTCCTTTCCTTTTCATTCTATTTTTCCTTCCTTCACTTTCATTCCTGTTATTGGTAGAGATACCTTGTGGCTTGAATATATACCTGCTATATTGATACCTATATTGTATCATATAGGAGTTTATGTTTAGCCTTAGTTAATATCTATTGTGATGTTTATTGGCTATGATATTTGGTAGGACTGTATGGCTATAGGACTGTGAGTGTGAGATAGGTTGTTGTGTTAGTAGTGGATAGTGTGTTAGCCCATAGTGTTAAGGTTTAGACTTGAGGTTGTCTTGTGGTATAGGCTTAGACTATAGGCTTTTCATGAGTCTTAGTTTAGCCTATAGTTTGGATATAGGTTTGGTGGTATAGTGTTAGCTTGTATAGGTTAGATAGTCTAGTGTAATTCCTATTAGGCTTGTGTTTGTGGTTTAGGTTAGAGTTGACCTAGTAGACTAGAGTATGGACCAAGGTTGACCATTAGTTGACTTGACCTAGTTTGACTAGTGTGGTTGACTAGAGTTGACCAAGTGTCAACTTTAGCCTAGTTTGACCTAGACAGCATGCAGATGCATTGTGGATTACGTTTATCATCCCATGTATACATCTTGACTTGTGTTGCTCTAACTAGGAGTCAGGTACCTCATCTCGGACAGTACATTTACTTCTGACATTCAGATACCAGGCGAGTACATTCTCTGATCATTTCATAACTTGCTTAGAATTATATTCCTGCTCTAGTTTACCTTATTTGATACTGTCACGATATTATCACGGATTGGTACTGTTATCCCTCTCGGGAGCATCGGATACATCATGTCATGTGTTTCGTGTACATCATGTATTCCTCGCTCTAATGTTATTCATGTTTATCATGTGCTTCATGCTCGTTCATACATGCTCGTGTACTCTCATGTGCTCTCATGTTCGGTCATGGTTCCCACGTATCTCATGTATAACCTATACTTTATGTGCACTCATTTATGAGCCTTCATGTGAATTTTATGTGCACCCAATTATGGTCCCCCATGTGAACTTCATGTGCACTCATGTATGAGCTCTCATGTATACTTCATGTGCACCCATTTATGGGCTTCATGTGAAAATCATGTACGTAACATAACTTGTCTGGATCCTTGTGTATTGATTGGGGTATGGGGGAGTATAAATAGTCATGTGAACAATTCCAAAGTAGAATAGCCATGTACGCCTCTTTAGTATAGCCATGTACAAATCAAGCCGTTCACATGTCGACTTTGTACTCTAAATCACTAGCCACTGGTAGCTCTCTACTTATATTAGATATTTATATTACAGTTCTCTTTCTCTGTTTACATCATGTACTTTCTTTTAGTTTCATGTATCGTACTCTCTTGCATGTTTATATTCTCTAACCTGTTATGATCTGCGTGAGATGTATTGTGCTCGCTTCCGTCCTAACTGGACCTGTTGAAAATTTTACAGAGGATGATGAGGAACCCTGCTTCTCTTATCTTGGAGCTTGCCTAGATGACACTCGCGACCTGGACCCCTGGAGAGGTTCAGGCAGCTGCTGAGGATGATACCCATGCTTAGTATAGATAGCTTAGGCTGTTCTTCTTCTCATGTTTAGTTGTTGTACTTATTTTCAAGTTGTATATTTTAGAGATGTTGAGACTGGTAGATGTTAAGACTTATGTTATTTCATATTTGTTGTACCTCAGTTGAGGATTCTCTTATCTAATTTATCGTGCCATATTCTATCTCTAGTTGTGATTGAGTTGTACCTTCTGTGATTAGCCTCCAGTTGGAGATTATTCTATATTGTGTTAGTTATATTTCATGACCTAGAACAGCGTTCTACCGCCGACATTGGGCGTAGGCTTGGCGCTGTTACGTACTCGTACCCTCACGGTGGGTGCGGGTCGTGACAACGAGCCACGATGGGTTTAGTGAAAAGCATGCCACGGACAAAAAAATTTCACGCGACTGGTTGGCACCGAGATCGGTCCCGCTACTTGGAAGTCTCGCTAAATCTCGATAAGGAATCACACGAGATTGGTCCCGCTACTTGGGAGTCTCGATAAGCCTCGTTCACGAGATCGGTCCCGCTACTTAGGAGTCTCGCTAAGTCTCGATAAGGAATCACACGAGATCGGTCCCGCTACTTGGGAGTCTCAATAGAAAGATGGAAAGCATGGTCATGATTAAGGAAGGACTTGATAGATTGAGTTGAATCTTACATGGTCCTTGGACAACTTGCGCGCAAGGGTAAATTCTTCGAGCAATCCCTGGGCGTCGGGTTCGTGTCGGCCTGGGAGAAATTGCAGATATTGTACGGCCTTCATCGACGGTACGACTCGATTGAAGTGAACTGTTACAATATAGGCTGCGGGCCATTCGATGGGAGCTCGTACCTTGCTACGCGAATGGTCACCGTATGCAAAAAAATCTAGGATAGCTTGACATCTAACCTTGAATCAGGCACGGGTTAGGGTGTGCATGGTTGCAATACCATTCTAGAGCCTAAGAGTTGGCTATAGCAAGGATACGTGCTTCGGCATGAATGTGGCCTCGTCTTGAGTTAAGTCAAGAAGGGCCGTATGGCAAATTGATTAAGTTTGGTTGATACTTGGGAGGCACGACATCGATTCTATGGCACGAGCAAGTGTATTGGCACGACCAGCACGAGTCATCCCCCTTGACGTTATTGGCACGAGAATGGTCTAGAAGCACATGAAATAAGTGAGTCTTGGCACGATCGAGTTTACATAAGTTGCTCCTTGGCGAGGCACTGTCTCGAATATGTAGAAGTCACGAATAGAGTATCGCACGGCCCTGTCGTTGCGTCGCCAAGTATAGGCCAAGACGTCGTTGTCTTAAAATTGATCCTAAGGCAAGACTAGAAAGACATTCAAAAGGGATAAAGATGCACAAAGTAAATGAACATGTCAGTTTTGTATGGGTGGGCGAGGATCTCACTTCACCAGTGTAGTTGAGTACTGACACCCACACAGTTTTCATGTGCAGGTACAGGTAGAAGCTCATGGCACGGAGCTCGCTTGGATGCGTTGAGGTACGGAGTTCCTTGGCGATTCGAAGCGTGCAGTCGTGTGGAGTCAAGACTTATACGGGACATAATGTATGGACATCGCCATCCTGCAGAATCTACACTCGTCGCCTTGAAGCATTGTATCGAGAGATGAGAGAGAGTAGAGTGACTTGTAAAATAAGAGAAAAGTGAGCTTGAAAGACTTGTAATCAGGGTCTTGTGCTCCATTGTAATCTTATTGTTCAATATCATTAAAGAGCACTTTTCAATAACTTTTGTGTTGCTTCTAAATTTCCGCTGCATGTTTCAATATTTCTGCTTGGGACTTCTGTGCGATGACCCCGTCGCAGCCGCTGTAATCGGCCGTTATGAAACTACCTTGCACGAGCGCAATCTAGGCTCGTACGGCATCACGCCTTAGTGAGGACGATCGCTTCTACGGGAGCGGGGCGTGACATAATGCTATCAGAGCACGGCTTTACATCCTTGGACTTCAAGTCGAATCTCTCAGTTTTGAAAGCTCGTTATTGATAATGAAGTGTGCGCTCTCTCTCAAATGTCCTACGACATGTCCATACAATAAGTCTAAATATTTTCAAAAGCTCGTACAAGTGTTCAATTGAACGCATCGGTAGGCGATGGCCTTTGTGCCGAACGGTGTCAAACTTGAGTTGATAGAAAACACATGCTAATGTTAGCAAGTCGCGTGCGTGCCTAATTAGTCCTACGTCGACGTTAGCAAATGAGCGTACAAAATCGGACTATAGTCCGTACGGGATGGCTATACACGCAGTCTTTTGGCTAAGTTGTGCCGCGTGTTGCGCACCTAGACTTTACGGTGCAAACGAATTACGAGCGATATTAAGCATCGTTCGGTCGAGAACGGAGATATACTTAGAGTGTATATCGATAGAAACGCTACCGGACTAACACTTAGGCGTATACGGATGAGTGATTTAGATTTTGAGGATTAGTTTGAATGACTTAGTACGTCGAGACGCGTGAATCATAAATATGATTTATATGTGGAATATCGATAGAGATATACGAGACTTAGAATATCGAGACGACATGAGGGATTAAGCTAGAGTTTTTTGAATGAACCTGAACGATGTATTAGCGAATAATGCGAACGTGATTGTGGACTAAATCGAACGGCTTGAATCCTGAGTGGTGTATGGTCAGTCTTGGAAATCATTCGAGCAGAATTAAGGATTAGGGGTAACAATGAGTATGTCGGTGAGGCAATACGATCGTGCAAAGCCTTAGAATGCGTCATGCTTAGTTGGCCGTAACTTCGAATGTCCCGAACGAGATGTTGTTCGGACAACTTGTGAATGAGCAACGCGAGTTAGAACACGATATTGAATCAGGATTCAGAATGATGAATAAAAATTGATGTCTTGATCAAGGAAACCTAGAGATCGCACTTATGATTTTGGATTTGGTCGAATGGAATTGTAGTATATCCAATTCGGACAATAGCATCAGTTGCACGACTCGGAGTTTGTTGCAAAGGAAGATCGTCAGGTTACGTACATCATCGATGGTATTGAGACGTATCAAAGATCGATGTGCGATAACTCGGGGGTACTCTGATTCGAAGAATTATGATCGTGTAAAATGTCATTGTTCCGATGGATGCTATATTCGGGATGTTGAAATGTGTCGAAGAAAAGATAGACTTGGCTCAAGAATTTTCTAGTTGAATGAATGAGGATCAGACTATCGAACTGAGATCTTGGCTTGGATGGAAATGAAATGTTTGGAATGCTTCGACGATAACCACAACGTTGACATTCTTGTCTTATGCGAGCACAACTCCAGTCTCGCACATGTGTCACGTCGATTAGGGTGATCATTCCGTGTGAGCGCTGGTATGGTGATTCATACAGTGGGGATGATCGAGCTTGCATGGAGTGGCAATTTGATTGCTTTGACTTATAGTTTGACATGAAGGTGGACTCGAGAATGACTCAGTGTGATTGATGATTGAACTTGAGGATTGAGTAGGTCCAATCCGCGTATCAAAAATGAATTAGTCTAGACTCAAGCAAGAGTTACGTTCCAATAAGGACGATTATCCTGTAAGAACGTAGCATGGTGATTCATGTCCAACGTAGATAATCGAACTTGCGTGAGATTGGAGAGTGACAAATTATTGTGTTAGACGACCTCGTGATCGAATACATGAATTGGTTAGAATAGATATGTAAATTATGTCGATATGTCGAAAGAAATAGACTATACAAATTGGTGATTTGAACGGATTCGAACCTACGCAATGAATGCCTTGATGCGAAATTAGGTGATCATGCTCGATATTTAGAAATCTGAGTGACGTGAGCTTGGGTAGAAAATTCCATATTAACGACCTTGGTTTGACCCTAGGATTGGGGTCAGTATTGGCATTGTTGTTGGGGAACTATGATTCCAATCCTGACATTGACTTTAGCTTTGAGAAATAGCCTAACGGTTAGGCGAGTCGCCTCTGTATCAAGAGTTAGCATTCGAAATATTGATCTTGAGGATTGGTATGGATGGATAGAATGAATCAAGAATATAGGAAAACCCTCACGAGATTCGGCAGACATGCATATATTTCAGGGACGCCTGAATGTATGCACGATACGAATCGAGTGAGAATGACGAATTCTCTATCATGCGATTTGGCTGTAATACATATATTTTGGGGATACCTGGAATGCATGCACGATCCAACCAAGTGATACGTTGAATTCAAGTGAGACTCGAGGAATGGAAAAGTGTCGAGGATCTTGAAATCGTGTTAAAGAGAAGATTGATAGTAGTGCGAGTGTTGCTCGGATTAAGGAAACGCATAGGCGAAGCGTATACGAGAGTCCTTGGATCAAAGTGGTCTATAAGTAAGTACTCAGTTAGTTTCGAGGACGAAATTTTTTCTGAGTGGTGTATGATGTAGTGCCCCGTCCCGTTCGGTCAATCGGAAGAATTGAAACGCCGACGACGTTCGGACTTAGCCTTGCAACGGCTGCTCGAAGACTCGCTCGGTCGAGACGACTCCTCGCTCAGGTGGGATAGTTTCGATGAACTTGTCTTATCTTAGCCTTCACACAATAACTCGCATGTTTTTAACTTGCACAAGTTAGGCTTGATAATAAAATAGACGCATTCACATAGCTAAGAAAATAATCCCGACGGGTCGGAATGTGGTAGAACATGGAAAAAGGTCCCACAGTATGCTTAGAAGTCGGCTCAGTGTGCTTTCAAAATGATACTCGGTCCTTTATCCCGTGGCTTGGGAGAAGGAAGTTGGCCTGAGTTGCTAAGTTGCCACAACGCTCGAATTAGCCTAAGTCATAGGCGTCGTCCACGTGAATGCTTGATAGAGCAACGGTCCCGTCATCCAAGGCTTGGCATAGCCTTCGCATGTCCCGTGGGTTAAGTCGTATTATACGGCTTGTGTCTTAAGTCTAGGCACCGAAGAATTTGGTTGTTCAAGTCGAACGCGTGTATGACACATTCTCTCGATGCAAAGTTCGATGCAGCCTTTGCTCGTCAAGTCATTACACGATTAAGTTAGGCAAAGTTATACCGGTCAATCTAAGTCATTTCTAGCTCTGTCCCCTGTTTCCTGCGGTTACCAAGTCACATAATCCTATGAGAATAAGGCTCGTCATGTAAAGTATATGACTTGAGCGATAGCATCGCCTAGAGAATAAGGTCTGTCTAAGACACGAGCCACTGTGGGTTTAGTGAAAAGTATATCACGGACAAAGAAAGTCCACGCGACTGGTTGTCGCCGAGATCGGTCGTGCTACTTGAGAGTCTCGCTAAGTCTCGATAAGGAATCACACGAGATCGGTCTCACTACTTGGGAGTCTCGATAAGCCTCGTTCACGAGATCGGTCCCGCTACTTGGGAGTCTCGATAGAAAGTTGGAAAGCATGGTCATGATTAAGGAAGGACTTGATAGATCGAGTTGAGTCTTGCATGGTCATTAGACAACTTGCGTACAAGGGTAAATTTCTCGAGCGATCCTGGGGCGCCGGGTTAGTGTCGGCCTAGGAGAAATTTCAGATATTGTACGGCCTTCATCGACGGTACGACTCGATTGAAGTGAACCGTTACAATATAGGCTACGGGTCATTCGGTGGGAGCTCGTACCTTGCTACGCGAATGGTCGCCGTATACAAAAAGATCTAGGATAGCTTGACATTGCTAGTGACCACTCATATAGATGTGTCGACATAAGAGCGGCTATTTGCGTGTATGCCTTTGGATTGCATCGAGTACTAGCAGGTTACGAGTTGGGTTAACAAGTTACGCTTATAGCAAGCGCTAACCTTAAATCAGGCATGGGTTAGGGTGTGCACGGTTGCAACACCATTCTAGAGCCTAAGAGTTGGCTATAGCAAGGATACGTACTTCGGCATAAATGTGGCCTCGTCTCGAGTTAAGTCAGGAAGGGCCGTAAGGCAAATTAATTAAGTCTGATTGATACTTGGGAGGGACGACCTCGATTCTAAGGCACGAGCAAGTGTATTGGTACGACCAGTATGAGTCGTCCCCCTTGACGTCATTGGCACGAGAATGGTCTAGAGGCACATAAAATAAGTAAAGTCTTGGCACGTTCGAGTTTGCATAAGTTTCTCCTCGGTGAGGTACTGCCTCGAATATATAGAAGTCACGAATAGAGTATCGCACGACCCTGTCAGTGCGTTGCCAAGTATATGCCAAGACGTCGTTGTCTTAAAATTGATCCTAAGGCAAGATTAGAAAGACAATCAAAAGGGATTAAGCTGCACAAAGTAAATAAACGTACCAGTTTTGTATGGGTGGGCGATGAGCTCACTCCACCAGTACAGTTGAGTAATGACATCCACACAGTTTTTATATACAGCACAAGTAGAAGCTCGTGGCGCGGAGCTCGCTTGGATGCGTCGAGCCACGGAGTTCCTTGGTGATTCGAAGTGTGCGGCCGCGTGGAGTCAAGACTTATAGGGGACATAATGTATGAACATCGCCATCCTGCAAAATCTGCACTCGTCGCCTTGAGGCATTGTATCGAGAGATGAGAGAGAGTATAGTGACTTATAAAATGAGAGAAAAGTGAGCTTGAGAGACTTGTAATCAGGGCCTTGCGCCCCATTGTAATCTTATTGTTCAATATCAATAAAGAGCACTTTTGAATACCTTGTGTGTTGCTTTTAAATTTTTGCTGCATATTTTAATATTTTTGTTTGGGACTTCTGTGCAATGACCCCGTCACAGCCGCTGTAATCGGCCATTATGAAACTGTCTTGCACGAGCGCAGTCTAGGCTCGTGCGGTATCACGCCTTAGCGAGGACGATCGCTCCTACGGGAGCGGGCCGTGACACCCTCCACCAAAACTTCCATCCAACCATCTCATACTACCAAGGGAGGGTGCTAGCAAAGATTTGGAGCAAAGTGCAAGAAAGAGTGTCCTTTTTGGAAGATCTTCGTGTCGGAGCCATGTCCTTGAGAGTATCATTGGGATTCCACTCTCAATAGGTAAAGCCAACCATCTAAATTGATTTTCTACGTATTTTAGTTAGTTTTGAATCCATAGGATCCACCTCCATGCATGTACCCCCTTTAGATTCAAGTTTGAGATCATTTGGAGCTCTCTTGAGGATTTTAGATATGTGTTTTGTGTCCTACTTGATAGATCTCAAATTAGGACACCCCATTTGTTTGGTTTATTGCCTAATAGGATTAATTATGTTTTAGATTCAGTTTTAGAATGGTTAGAGAGTAGATTGATCTTAGTTAGGATGGTTAGAATGAGTTTCATTTGGATACCTATGTTGGTATCCAAGTATCTTGGCCTACATGTGTTTCTTTTGTCCAAAACAATCCAAATTTGTCACAATATTCATCCACGTTTTTAGTAACCATAGCAACTTAGAAATGCCATAACTTTTAGCTCAGAACTCTGATTAATCTCCCATTTTTTTAAAATAACCGTATCGAAGTTAGCTTTCCAAATATATATTTAATAAGCCAAAATCGTTCTAGAACTTTCTGTAAAACTATTTGAGTGTCAGCTGTCCGAAAGACAAACACGTTTCGGTGTTTTCGCGAAATGCGATCCGTTTGAAGTTTTGAAAAGCTAACACGAAGGACTACGACATACTTTAATCCGAGAATTTAGTGAATATCTAATTGGTACAGTATTGATTTTAAGTAGAAAAGTAACTATACGACATATGCATTTTGTGTATCCAATGAGCCTATGTAGTATGGATATCAAGTGAATGCAGGTATCATAGATTGTCAAGAATATGTATAATATAGTACATATATATATTATTGTTAGGTAATATGTGTTAGTTAGTATGTGTTTATGTTGATACGAATGGTTATCAAGTAAGCCAAATATAGATAAGTTATGTGTCAAGGTATTAAAATTTTGGAAAAGATACTAGTGTGATACTTGGGTACCATGAGGATATTGGTATCGTGACACTCAAGTATCATGAGTAAGGATAAGAGAGTATTGGGACTTGAGTAAGGTACCATATTTGGTATCAAGTATTAGTATTAGAGTTAGTTGTGATATATTAGAGTTATCTTAGAAGTTAAGATAATTAGTGTATATAGATATCTTAGTATCTATGATATATTAGAGTTAGAAGATTAGGTGGTTAGTTAGTGTCTAGTAGATGTTAGAGTTAGAGTAGATAGTGTATCTTAGATGTACCTTTTACCTTAAGGTAATGGTTTACCTACAAGGTAAGGTATTGGGTTTACCTTCAAGGTAAAGGGGTTTACCTAGATACTATAGGTTATATGTTAGATATTAGTTAAGATGCTATATTAGTACATTAGATAGTTAGTTATATATTTGAGGGGTATCTTGGTATCTCATGATACCAAGTTAGTATCTTAAGGTAAATATGAATTACCTTTACCTTCATGGTAAATGATTAGTTTACCTTATGACCAGAGTATGGTATCAAGATACCAAGGTAAGGTATCAAAATATCAAGATAAGGTAAAAAAGATACCAAGGTAAGGTGTTGGAATACCTTAGCAAGGTATTAGAATTGAATAGGGTAAGGGCAAGGTAAGGGTAAGGTATTGATTAGAGGCTAAGATAATTTACCTAAGTTAAGGTATTGGACCCAAACCAAGGTATTGGTATTGGGATACCAATATGTCCAAGATATAGGGTATCTTGGCAGGTAAATACTAGGATTAGTATGCTTAGGCTAGTTTTGACCTCGGTTGACCAAGTTTGACTATTTTGACCAAAAGTCAATTATCAGTCAACACTTGGCCTAGAAATGTCTAGAATTTGACCAGAGTTGATCAGTTGACCAAAAGTCAACTGTTAGTCAACATTATCCTAATTTGACCTAGAGTTGACTAGAGTTGACCAGTTGACCAAAAGTCAACTGTAAGTCAACCTTTGACTCAGTTTGACCTAGTTTGACTTGGTTAGACTTTCTGTGACCTAGTTTGACCTAATGTGACTCAGTGTGACCTAGTTTGACTTAATTGGACTGAGATTGACCTACATTGCATATCATACATTAGAAAATTATGCATAACACTATTAAACCCTAATTAACTTACAATATCTCATCTTTAGGTCTGTGAGATCACTCTGAGCATCGACCCTACTTGACAGCTTAGGACAACATACGAGTACATTCTCTGATAGTACTTCCTTGTCTTGATATCTTCTATATCCGATTCAGTTATAGTATTTTACTTGATTCTTGTCACGATGGTGCACGGACTAGTATACGTCAGATCCTGGCATGAGATGTTATTCCTGGACTTTCTTGGTATATTGTTATATTATTCAATCTTGTTTCTTTTACTTGTATAGACACCGATTCCTGAGGGACATTAGCTACCCTCTTGGAGAATCCCGTGTCATGACGTGCTATGTCCAGATCCATATACTATTTGGGGATGGAGAGTTATTATAGGTTATGTGATCAATACCCCCATGTCACTATTTCTTGTGCTTGCGTCACCCTCACTGCACGTAGGGTGTAGCGAGATCTTATATTTCTTGTGTTCGCTTTCCATGTTGGCCGGCTTGACCCTTCTTGAGATTTTTTTGTGATAGTCGGGCCAAATAGAACAGTCTAATCTTGACCCAAGCCGATCACATAATTCTATAATATCTCAAGACACATTTTATGTTTACATTATACATCAGATATTCCTGTACTGTTCTACTTTCCTGTACGTTATACCCTGACATGATTTCCAGTTTATATATCGTGTTTTACTTATAGTCTTGATATATCATCTTGTATTGATTATCTCTTACAGCATTTGTCAATACTATAGAACTGTTGTTGGAGGTGTACTTGCTCATTTTCCTGATAGGATAACCGTTGATGTTTATAGAGGACATATTGGCTGATTGCTCTACCTTTTATGGGTATGGCCAGGATAGAGATTTTGATGAGATGTTACCTTTGGTGCCAGTAGAGGATTTACCTCATGCATAGACTGTTAGATAGGTTTGACTGGACTGCGTTCCAGCTAGTATTGAGACTTATGTTATATGTTATATTTTGGATTCTTGTGTTATATCTTTAACTCTAAACTGTGTTGTGACTTCGCATCTTTTTCAGTTCATATATTTCCATCATATCTTTATGATATTCGTACCTATCTTCCTTAGATGTCTTGTGATTAAGTTGAGATTATATACCTCCGTACGGAGATGGCAGGTACATATATATTGTGTCTAGATACTATACTTTCTAGTAGACCTATACAGCGTTCTACCACCGATTCTGCGATGTAGGCTGGACGAACCTACGTGCTCGTGCCCCTAATCAGGGTGCGGGTCGTAACACATTTTTGTGGTGGCCCATGCAGGCCAGGGTCGCAACCAATGCGATTTCGTAGTGGTGCTCGACTTAGAGTGCTGCTACGAGCCTGCAGTTAGGATATAGGCTAGGTTATTATTATAGAAGTTACTCAATCATAGTTAGGACTTTTGAGAGATTCCTGGGACGACCCTTGAGAATCTTATTTTGAACTTAAATTTGAAATCATTTTCTTTTGCTTCCGTTCACTCTTATTCCTTGTTATTGAACTTGATTTTGATGTAATCATTGTTGATTTGATTTTTTATATCGAGATGAATGTTATGGCCTGAGTTACGGTATCTTCTAAAGACATATGTTGACGAAAATAACAGGGAAGGTAAAATGTTTACTTTGTTATGGAACCTAGAGTTTATCGTAGCTATATTAGCCGACGTGGCAGAAACGTGGAGACCTGACTTCGGATGTACATATCTTGGTTATAAGATTTGGGATTCCTCGTAACTATACTAGTCGGCATAGTGAGGATTCCAGATGACATGATTATAGAGGTGCATGTCCCAGTTATGGACTCTACCATTTATTGCAGCCTTGCTTACTAGCGTGGCGAGGATTCCGAGTATCATAATTTTGGACAGACGTGTATGATTATCAGATTGTATCTTGAGAAGGGTTCTAACATGTCATCTCTATTATTTTATTTCTGTTATTATAGATTTTGTTTCATCCTGAATTAGCTTAAGATTTAGGATACCTTTAGTTCTTTAGTCCAGGTCCTGGTAGATTCTCATTTCATTATAGGTTCTTTATAGTGTGATGGCTTGGTGATTGCAGTTGGTCTGTGTTCTTGATTAATTGTGTTAATAGTTTAGATTATGGTTGGGAAGTATTGTATATGGTTTTGATAATTAGATATAGATGAGAACCCTAGAGTGAACAATAAGTGTCAAGGTAGGAGTTGCACCAGGAAACATGATAGGAGGAGTACCCTAGTAGCCAAAGACAAGGTTTCTCAAATGTTATATAAGTTTAGGCACCAAAACGGTTTAGTGACTAGTTGGAGAAGGGGTATGAACAACCTAGTATAGGTGTACCATCCTAGTATCATTTAGAAGAGTTAGTGCCTTGTGTAGACGGTGACTAGACTTGGGTAGACATCCTGGAGAGAGTATTCTAGATCGATGAGTGTTCTTCCGTGACTTCGATTTCTGGAGCGTCAGAGATGTCAATCTCTGGAAACTTCCTTCATGAGTTGTAGTAGACAAGATTATCTTCATTTTGATGTATCACGTCCCACTCAAACTTGTTCCCTTTTACTACTTTTGTATCACAAATTTCGGTTCAATTTAGGCTATTTGACAATTTTCTACTTTTATTTATGATTTTCATATGCACATTGCCATGACTTTTAACTTGGAGCACAAGAATAGTTGTTTTCTCAAAACCAACTTTACATATATTGTAATGCCCCAGTCCCAAAATACGTAGGACTAGGAACGTAGACATGCCAGCCATATAAATAATATACGTAAGCTGTAAAATGCAGTAGAACCATAACTAATCTCATCCACACAAAATAAATAAAATAAAGATATTATATAATAATGATGAATTGTCTTGATACACTATATTGGGCAGAGACAAATCCACTACCAACAAGTAAGAAAAGAAATACATGGAAATGAAATGAGTTTGCCGAGCGAAGCGAAGACGATCCAAGTGTAATCATCCTCGAAGAAATAGCGATGATCACGGCTAGAGCTAGAACACCTGCGAAAGACAAGAGCACACACCTGGCGAGATAACCAGGTCCTCAGAGGGACGTAACAAGACACATAATATCATGCCAATAACCGAATAATAAAGCTCAACAGAAAAGTATATGTATGTGACTACACAAATAAAGGTCCTTAACCATTCTATGTAAAAAATTCATTTTGAAGACAACGTTCCACACAGGGCTCCCGAGACTAGAAATACGTCGCGTTAGCGTTTCAACCAAGGCACTAGTGGCATCTAGAGAAAAGTAAATGCACGGCCCATTAGCACTCGAGTGAGAGCTAAGGGGCATCTAGAGAAAAATAAATGCACGACACTAGCTCTTGGGTGAGTCACTAACGGCAGCTAGAGGAAAGTAAATGCACGACACATTTGTGTTTCAACCGAGGCACTAATAGCATCTAGAGGAAAATAAAATAAGTGCACGGCGCACTAGCTCTCGACTGAGTCACAAATGGCAGCTAGAGAAAAGTAAATGTGTGAAAGCTCCTGCACCTAATAACTGTCTTCACCCTTCCCATGCATTACTCGTGCTGAATCCATACCACGATATTTTTAATAACCGCTAAGTCTTCTAGACAACTATATTAGCAGTTATATCCTAACGCTCGTCCTGTACGCACCGTTGTACGACCGGTACGCAAGTTCGAATCTATATGAGACACGTGACATCATGGTACACAAGTGTCGGCCCATGAATGCGGCACAAACAAAGGTGGTCCCTTAACTCTAGGCTAAATGCATAAAGAAAACTAAAATATAATAATTTGCAACTACATAGGATTTTGAAAGAACAACTTATAAGAAATAAAACATGCATGATATTGAGCAAGAAATTAAACAATAAAGGCAAGATGTCTTGCCTGAGGTCCTTGCTGGTGAAACCGACAATCCCGTTGCGTACAGAATAGTCACAGGGCTACACAAGATGAACTCAGACGATGTGACAAACTTCTAAAATAAAAATAAAAAATAAAATATTCTAGAAAATTTTTGGAACAATATATGATGTGTATTTTTTCGTCAGCATTCCGAAACTTCAAACGGTTCGTGATTCTGATTCCTGGTTCTCCCATAATCTCAAAAACACTAAAACGTGTCAGATTTTGGACATCTGACACTCCACAAATTTTCCAAAAAATTAAGTTTCGAATTTCTGAAAATAAAATTTATATTCAGAAAATATACCTCAATGCGATTCCAATAAAAAAAAATTGGAGGTCAAACGGAGTCCGAAGTTGGGAGTTATGGTCATTCGAAGTTGCTACAACCTTTAAAAATTGAGGCTGAATTTATGACAAAAAATGTAATGCCTGTTGTTCGTATTACGTATTTGGAATACGTATACGTATTTTATCTTGTATTTGCATATCTCCTTGGTTTGGCTCTCGGCTTGGTTTAACTCTCGGTTTGGGTTGGCTTGGTTCGGCCGGCCCAATGCTTGGTTCATTATGGGCCAAGGGTGGAACACCTTAGCCTATGCTTCTCCTTCATTTCCACCACAACCCCCCTCTTTATTATCCCCACCAACCTTTTCTCTCCTCCATAATTCTCATTTACTTCTCCTTCCCCCACCATTACTCTTCTCCACCAACCAAGAACACCATAGGCAAGTGCAACTTGCTTCCACAAGAGAACTCCTTTTGATGGTTTCATTAGCTTCTCCTCATGATTCTAAACCACATTAGAACTTGTCATTTTCTATTTTGAGGCTTTAATTCTTGTAGATCTAGAGTTTTGCTACTTTTGGATTTTTGGTGTTTTGATCTATCAAACTTGCTTGTTCTCAAATTTTGATGGTTTCATGTTTTAGAGAATTTTATTCTACCCAATTTTGACCTTTGGAAAGTTGGATTTGGACTTGTTTTGACCAAGATATGGACAATTGAAGCTTAGATTCAACTTAGAGTTCTTGCTGTTCTTGCCATTTGGAGAAGACAGTGAACAGTGAGCTAGCTTTTTAGCTTACGCCTCTGAGCTGTATGCTGCTCTTTAGCGAGCGTACGCTAGCTTGAGTACGCTGCTGTTTAGCGAGCGTACGCTAACTTGAGTACGCTGCTCTTTAGCGAGCGTACGCTAGCTTGAGTACGCTGCTCTTTAGCGAGCGTACGCTAGCTTGAGTACGCTGCTGTTTAGCAAGCGTACGCTAGCTTGAGTACGCTGCTGTTTAGCGAGCGTACGCTAGCTTGAGTACGCTGCTCTTTAGCGTGCGTACGCTAGCCTTGATACGCTGCCTGTTGGCAGCGTGTCTTTTGCGTACGCTAGCGTGAGCGTGCCCTAGACCCTTTCGTACGCTAGCTCGAGCGTACGCAGTCTTGAGCGTACGCTAGCTTGAGCGTACACTGACCTGTAGCTTGAGCGTGCCCTTGTGTACGCTGACCCTTGCGTACGCTTCCCATTGGAAGTGTATGGACCCTTTGGTACGCTAGCCTGAGCGTAGCCTGGCTTGAGCGTAGCCTGATTACCCTTGATCTTCTATAGCCTTGTATATTGATATTTTATTAGATATTTAACGTCCATTTTATATCCTTACGCCTTTTGTCCTGAACTTGATAATCATGAATTTACTTGGTATGTTTGAATTTGATAACTGAGCCTGACACGATAGTGACCCGTGGTGGTGCACTCCTGATATAATAACCTGACATGACCTGATAGTGGCCCGTCGTGGCGCACTTCTGACAAGTACACTTGGCTTGATAACCTGACATGATTATCTTGAACAGCTGTTACGACGGCTGCCTGACATGACATGACCTGTATAATTAATCCTGGACACCGTGGGTGATTTTGCTTGTACAAATAATCCAGTCCTGTCTTACATCATGTCTAGGAAAGGACTCCTGAGTACCACGGTCAGGAGTACCTACTGAAATGGACTAAGGTTAATAACTAGATTAATACAGTAGTCATGAAGAGATCTCCCAGCTACAGGCAATCCCGTTACCTGGGCGTGCTTGGGATCTGTAGCCTGCCGTCGAGTAGGGCACATTTCCAGCACACTGTCATGTGTTGCACCCTTCAAACTGCTTAAGGATATATGCGTTTCCTGGACGATGTACCCACCTGAATTCAACCCTAATCTCTCGACCTGGGTGACCTGGATGGTCTGCAGGGCTTGTGGCTGTAGAATGATCTCACTGCATCTTGCTAGTAACTAGGCCTGTGATAACCCTAGTTAGTTAAAGTATCAAGCCATAGTTCTTGCTTGGCCGTGAAATGATTGGATGGAGTCTAACAAGTCTAGTCTTGCCCTGATCCTGTTCCAGACTATTGAATGACCAGAATGCTTGTATTTATTTTTACCGATAAATGGTGAGAAACCAAGCTCCGTTCAGACGAAGGGTTATAACCCCGGTCCTTGTTTGGTTTACGGGTTGTAACCTGGCTATCTGAATAGTTCCATGGTTATCTCGTCGTATATCATCCTGATGTATTTTCTTTATTTCCAGTCCTTATTTTATTTATATTTATATTCCTGTGCTGATTGCTGGTTTTAGTTCTTAAGTGAAGCCTCCTTTGTGGCACTTGCTCTTTCTGGGGTCTGACCCAGCTGGTTTTGTGTGGCCAGATTTCGGAGCAGCTCCAGAGGATCTACCGACTTCCCAGCCAGATGGTGGCCACTAGACGGAACCCTGGCAACGAGTGGGTTATTTTTGGCTCTTCCGCTCTATTGTAAAAATATTCTTTTGAGGCGTTTAGCCGACGAGCACCCGTTTAGCTCGATTGTATTTTACTTACTGTCTACCTACGGGCTGTAACATGATTGACAAATCCTAGGGTTGATTATGTATGACTAAACTCTTGCTAGTCCTAACATTTTGTAACGACTAGCTTCATGATCAGCTGAATATGTAATATTTGGGACGCCTTATTATTGTATATTTAATGATCATACATCTTGTAACATCTATTTACTTGCTTGTGATTGAGACAATAGGCTTGTTCTTGACCTTAAGAGACTGCTGGCTTGTAGATAAACCCTCATGTATCCTAGACAGCCGTGACCGTATAACGAGATGGAATCCATTTCAATATACGTAGCTGGCTATGTCTGCCCCCGCTCTCCAGTATTCTGGTTCTGGGGCGTGACAAAAAAAAAGAGAAATTTTGACAAGGATGGTTTGAAAGATGATTTTATTCATAGATTCGATAGATATATATAAAGGCTAGCAATTAGCAAATTATGATAGGATTAGAACTAAATCAATAAGGATGATTATGATTACCAACTAATTTAGATAGGAATAGGATTGGTTTAAATAAGAAACGATCTAAATAATGCTAGATATGATTCCAATAGGATAAGAATTTCTAATGGATAAATCTTTCCATAAATTTAAATCAAATAAATTATTTAAAAATAAATCAATTTGATTGCAATTTTTTAAATGATCACCATAATAACATTAAGTATTATTCTATATTATCAAATAATTCAAATCATATGAATCCAAATCCAAATCAAACTCAACATAATAACTTTAAAATAATATCTAATATTTATCAAAATAATTTAAATCAAATAATAAATAAATTATTTAATCAAATAATATTTTAAATCTAGATTAGACAAATCGTAATGCTCCAATTAGTCATCGTAAGTATTTTAAACAATAGTTAAATTATCAACATAATTTAAAGTATAGTTGATAACCATCAAGATAATTTAAATAAATTCAAATATAATCAAATAACTGATTAACATATCAAAATAATACTCGATGTCATCAAATATTATAAAACTTACTTTTATAAATCCAAATCGTTATTTAAAAATAAATAGACAAAAAACCTTTTATCGCTCATTTTTTTTAAACCAATTTTTAGAAGACCAAAAATAATAAAAATATATTTTTTATATTTCAAATAAAAAATTCGAGAACATTTTTTTAGAAATATTATTTCAAACCATTAATTAAAAACTAGTTTTTGGTAACAAAAGTAATCAAAATATATCTTTTACAAAATTTCTACGAAAATTACTTTTAAACATGAAATTAAAATATATAGATATAATTAAAAAATAATAATTTCGGGAAGATGAGTTACAAATCTACCCACCTTTGAAAATTTTCGTACTCGAAATTTAAGGACTACTAGGATAGACGGACTTGGTTAATCGGTAAAAGGATAGTAAGAATTTGTGATAAGAGAAAATAGATGGAAGGAAAAAGAGAATTTCTTTAATGAGAACATTAATCAATTTGGATGAAAAATAGAAGAAGTGAATGGATATGGCTTGATGTGCACAGACACGATGCACAAACACATTTGTAGGTGGAGAAAATTAATGGAACAGAGAATAATGAGCCTCTCCTTATATAGGAGGTGGAAGCTACTATTTAGATAAGGATTATGATAGTTGCATATCCCTTTAGATAATTCCTCTATTTATTAAAAATCAAATTCAATAAATTTTAATCCAAATCTAAATCAATTTAAATCTAATTAAATTCCATCCTTTAGTTTAAAATCAATCAAATTTCAAATATAGATATTAATTTAACTATTTAAATAAATTCAAAAAATCAAATCAAGATTTAAATTGCCACAATAATTTTAAAATATATTTTCCAAAATACTAATAATAATAATTTCAAAAATTATATTATTATTTAAAAATAAACTAATAAATAATTATAAAATATATATGTATGTCCAAATAATATTTACATAAATATACTTTTCTAATATACCATTTTATAGGAAAATTATTTATTATTATATCTGTATAAATGAAAGGCTTTTCATAATTAAAATCATAAACTTAGAAATTTAGGTACGATAGCTAAAAATAATTATTATCTTTATTATTTCGAAACTATAAAAATAGAAAAAAGTTTTTTTCAAAAATATGTACGCTCGCACATAGTCGCACTCGTCGAGCAATTACAAAAAATAAAATTTTGCGCGCGACGTACAATGCAACTACGCGATGTACAATATACAAAAATTAAAAAAAGTATCAAATTTATTTTAAAATAAATATTAAAAATTTAGGGGTTTTACATCCTACCTAACTTAAAAGAATTTTGTCCTCGAAATTAAGAATTAGTAGAGGGTGAGAAGACACAAGGGGGTATTAGTGGAGAACAATCAATTATAAGGCCCAATAAAATCATGTCGTAAGAAGTTGCGAGTTAGATAATAAAAAAATAATACGGGTATGATCGTGGGTAGTCAATGAGGGTCATGAGTTTTAAGCAACAATTAGAAAGTTAAGGGTTAAAGTTAGTCATGGTAACATGCAAGGAGTAATATGGTATCATGAGGATAAATAGGAGACCTAAAAGATATGTTTTGAGAGTAGGTTGAGGGCACGATTTAAGAGAGCGAATTAGGCTTACTCCTGAAATAAGCGAATTGAGGGTCATGGTAGAAAATATAGGTCCGAGAAGGAGGACGAGGAGTTTAGGATGAAGACATAGCAATATTTGAGTGGTGATGGTCATAATTGATAGGAAAGCTAGAGAAAGTTCTAGCACACGCCTTTGTCCTTCTACGATGGTTGAAGGCGAAAGCAATAAGGAGTGCAAGGACGATATTATCGATTACGAATACGTGGTTCAAAGGCGGCCGTATAAATTTCAAAAGAATCGTCAAGGCAGTCGTGGATGGAATTCTAAGGAAAAAGTTCAACTACATCCCATTCACGTAGATTGATATATGAAAAAGGCGAACCAAAGTGCACTCGGTTGATCAGACCATCATGCACCGGTTCTGATTAGACAATACAGTAGTGAACGGCCGCTCAATAGCATATGCCTTGATCAAGCTCGATAAGGAGTTAGCTTGCAAATACTAGGAAATATTAGCACCATTAATCTAGATAGTAAAACATAGGCACGATGATAGATGAAATAAAAACAAATATGAATAGTCTAAGAGTCATCAGGATCTAAGTCTTGTTTATTCCTATACCATCATTCTACGGTCTTATTGACCAAGGCTTGGTTGACCAAATGGGTTAAATTTTTTTAGTCTCTATGGTCTAGATAATACTATTTGTATTCCTTTAATAGTCAAGGGTGTGTTGGGTTATGGGGTATTCTATCCAACTTAAAGAATTAAGCTAAGGATATTTGGGACATCTAACTAGTGGGTCAATCTCTAGCAAACACGAAGGAAAGATAAGAATAATGATAGAAGGAATCAAGCAAGATGCAGTCGATGAGTCGAACGATAGTTCGAATATGGAATCGAGGAAGGAGGTCAAGTATGTGGATGGGATCCTAGATTTCTAATCCTATTTGCAGGCTTGCTAGGTACGGTAAAGTAACCAAACAATTTATCTTGACCTGCATGGGCCACCACAAAAAATATAATGCCACAGTCCCAAAATACGTAGGACTATGAACATAGACATGCCAGCCGTATAATCAATATATGTAAGTTGTAAAATGTAGTAGAACCATAACTAATCTCATTCGCACAAAAATGAATGAATAAAAGGTATCATATAATGATAATGAACTGTCTTGATACAATATATTAGGCGGAGACAAATCCACTACCAACAAAAAAGAAAAAAATACACGAAAAATAAAATAAGTTTGGCGAGCGAAGCGAAGACGATCCAAGTAAAATTATCCTCGAAAAAATAGCGATGATAACGGCTAGAGCTAGAACACCTGCGAAAGACAAGAGCACACACATGGCGAGATAACCAGGTCCTCAGAGGGACGTAACAAGACACATAATATCATGCCAATAACCGAATAATAAATCTCAACATAAAAGTATATGTGACTACACAAATAAAGGTCCTTAACCATTCTATGTAAAAATGCATTTTGAAGACAACGTTCCACACAAGGGCTCCCGAGACTAGAAATACGGCGCGTTAGCGTTTCAACCAAGACACTAGTGGCATCTAGAGAAAAGTAAATGCACGGTCCATTAGCACTCGAGTGAGAGCTAAGGGGCATCTAGAGAAAAATAAATGCACGACCACTAGCTCTTGGGTGAGTCACTAACGGCAGCTAGAGAAAAGTAAATGCACGGCACATTTGTGTTTCAACCGAGGCACTAATGGCATCTAGAGAAAAATAAAATAAGTGCACGGTGCACTAGCTCTCGACTGAGTCACAAATGGTAGCTAGAAAAAAGTAAATGTGTGAAAGCCCCTGCGCCTAATAACTGTCTTCATCATTCCCATGCATTACTCGTGCTGAATCCACACCACGATATTTCTAATAACCGCTAAGTCTTCTAGACAACTATCTTAGCAGTTATATCCTAACACTCGTCCTGTACGCACCGATGTATGGTCGGTACGCAAGTCCGAATCTATATGAGACACGTGACATCGTGGTACACAAGTGTTGGCCCATGAATACGGCACAAACAAAGGTGGTCCCTTAACTCTAGACTAAATGCATAAAGAAAACTAAAATATAATAATTTGCAACTACATAGGATTTTGAAAGAACAACTTATAAGAAATAAAACATACATGATATTGAGCAAGAAATTAAACAGTAAAGGCAAGGTGTCTTGCCTGAGGTACTTCCTGGTGAAACCGACAATACCGTTGGGTACAGAATAGTCACAGGGGTACACAAGATGAACTCAGACGATGTGAAAAACTTCTAAAATAAAAACCAAAAATAAAATATTCTAAATTTTTTTGGAAAAAATATATGATGTGTATTTTTTCGTCAGCATTCCGAAATTTCAAACGGTTCGTGATTCTGATTCCTGGTTCTCCTAGAATCTCAAAAACACTAAAACGTGTCAGATTTCGGACAACTGACATTCCACAAATTTTCCAGAAAATTAAGTTTCGAATTTCTGAAAATAAAATTTATATTCAGAAAATATACCTCAATGCGAATCCAACAAAAAAAATTGGAGATCAAACGGAGTCCGAAGTTGGGAGTTATGGTCATTCGAAATTGCTACAACCTTTAAAAATTGAGGCTGAATTTATGACGAAAAAAGAGAGAAATTTTGACAAGGATGGTTTGAAAGATGATTTTATTCATAGATTCCATAGATATATATATATAAAGGCTAGCAATTAGCAAATTATGATAGGATTAGAACTAAATCAATAAGAATGATTATGATTACCAACTAATTTGGATAGGAATAGGATTGATTTAAATAAGAAATGATCTAATTAATGCTAGATATGATTCCAATAGGATAAGAATTTCTAATGGATAAATCTTCCCATAAATTTAAATCAAATAAATTATTTAAAAACAAATCAATTTGATTGCAATCCTTTAAATGATCACCATAATAACTTTAAGTATTATTCTATATTATCAAATAATTCAAATCATATGAATCCAAATCCAAATCAAACTCAACATAATAACTTTAAAATAATATCTAATATTTATCAAAATAATTTAAATCAAATAATAAATAAATCATTTAATCAAATAATATTTTAAATCTAGATTAGACAAATCGTAATGCTCCAATTAGTCATCATAAGTATTTTAAACAATATTTAAATTATCAACATAATTTAAAGTATAGTTGATAACCATCAAGATAATTTAAATAAATTCAAATATAATCAAATAACTGATTAACATATAAAAATAATACTCGATGTCATCAAATATTATAAAACTTACTTTTATAAATCCAAATCGTTATTTAAAAATAAATAGACAAAAAACCTTTTATCGCTCATTTTTTAAAACCATTTTTTAGAAGACCAAAAATAATAAAAACATATTTTTTATATTTCAAATAAAAAATTTGAGAACATTTTTTTTAGAAATATTATTTCAAACCATTAATTAAAACTAGTTTTTGGTAACAAAAGTAATCACAAAATATCTTTTACAAAATTTCTACGAAAATTACTTTAAACACGAAATTAAAATATATAGATATAATTTAAAAAAATAATTTCGGGGAAGATGAGTTACAAATCTACCCACCTTTAAAAATTTTTGTACTCGAAATCTAAGGACTACTAGGATAGACGGACTTGGTTGATCGGTAAAAGGATAGTAAGAATTTGTGATAAGAAAAAATAGATAGAAGGAAAAAGAGAATTTTTTAATGAGAACATTAATCAATTTGGATGAAAAATAGAAGAAGTGAATGGATATGGCTTGATGTGCACAGACACGATGCACAAACACATTTGTAGGTGGAGAAAATTAATGGAGCAGAGAATAATGAGCCTCTCCTTATATAGGAGATGGAAGCTACTATTTAGATAAGGACTATGATAGTTGCATATCCCTTTAGATAATTCCTCTATTTATTTAAAATCAAATTCAATAAATTTTAATCCAAATCTAAATCAATTTAAATCTAATTAAATTCCATCCTTTAGTTTAAAATCAATCAAATTTCAAATATAGATATTAATTTAACTATTTAAATAAATCCATAAAATCAAATCAAGATTTAAATTGCCACAATAATTTCAAAATATATTTTCTAAAATACTAATAATAATAATTTCAAAAATTACATTATTATTTAAAAATAAACTAATAAATAATTATGAAATATATATATGTATGTCCAAATAATATTTACATAAATATACTTTTCTAATATACCATTTTATAGGAAAATTATTTATTATTATATCTGTATAAATAAAAGGCTTTTCATAATTAAAATCATAAACTTGGAAATTTAGGTACGATAGCTAAAAATAATTATTATCTATATTATTTCGAAACTATAAAAATAGAAAAAAGTTTTTTTCAAAAATATGTACGCTCACACATAGTCGCACTCGTCGAGCAATTACGAAAAATAAAATTTTGCGCGCGACGTACAATGCAACTATGCGATGTACAATATACAAAAATTAAAAAAAATAAGTATCAAATTTATTTTAAAATAAATAGTAGAAATTTAGGGGTTTTACATATATGATCTAGACAGGACATCCTACTCCCATGACCTTCGTGTCCCACTTGGACACACCATCTTGTACTTCATTTTTATCGCATGACTTTTCTGACACAAGACCCAATCTTGATTTTCCCTATGGAGTTACTTTTATTTTCGACTCGAGTTAGATACACCATTTCGACCTAAACTTGACGACCCAAAGTATGAGCACGACCCACTTTAAGCCTACTATCCATATTTCACTTGTGTCATATTCATTTGAGCTCCCAATTTCTGCATCAATCTTTTCAATCGCCACAACAGCAGTTCCAGGCCCCATCTAGAGCCCAGGTTCAGTGGTTTCATGCGACGATACGAGCTCCAGAACAACTAGATCGGCAGTACCCCCCGAGGCAGTTTCAGCCATCTCCTACATGTACCTACTGTTGGAGGTCATGCCATTATTGGGAGGTGTACAGAAAGAGGTTGGGAGTATGCTTGCACTGTGGATCAACGGAGCATCTTGTTAAGAATTGTCTCTTAACCCTTCATCGTCCTGGCCAGTGTCCATACCAAAGGCAGAGAGATGGAGTTAGGCCACCTGTGTTACAGCATCATGTCCCGCACTAACAAAGGGATATACCCAGCTGGGTAGGTTCCTGCATTGATGGCCGAGGAGTCCGATGCTACAGGTGATGGGTTAGCAGTTTATCCTTTGTTCTTCTTCCGTCCTTTTTTCATGATTGTTGTATATTCCAATAGTACCTCTTGGATTGTGTTTTGTTGTGCTAGATAGTGTAATGACCCGATTGAGACTATAAAATTCCCGACCAGTAGGACCCTGACCTTGTGTGTTGCTAGATAGTAGTTTTGACCTTGATTGTTGGTGGTTTAACCTATGGAAGAGTACAACCACCTTAAATTTTGAGGACGAAATTATTTTAATGAGGGTAGATTTGTAACCACAACTTTTCTAAAATAAGGATAATTTTGAACTTTTGTAAAATTAATCATTTAGTAATAGGTTTAAATCAAGTTATTGATTTATTGGTAAATTTTGATTATTTTTAATATCATTAAATTAGTGTTTTGTGATTTTGTCCTTTTGCTAGTGTAACCTTAGAGCTGCTTAGCCTAGAGACTAACCATGACCATGGAGGCCTAATCCATGTGATTATATTAGCTAATTACCACTTTTAAGGCTAAGAGTATTTTGGTCATTTTTTACATTTTAATATTTTAATATTTTGGAAATTTTTTATATTTAATATTGATTTTACGGGACTTGTTTAGTCGGGTTTGAGTTTCGTCTCGTTCCGACTTGTGTTAGTGATCCGGGTAGCTTAGACTCTAGACAGGACCCCAAGATTAGTTAGTCATCGCCCACAAATCCCACTAATTAAGTTAGTAAGTTTAGACTAATCCCATTTGTTAGATTGGTTAAGTTAGAGGCTTAAACTTAACCCTTTTGATCCCAATCTTGAAACTAACTTAAAATTAACCAAGGGGGATTAATAGGGGCCTTATTGGGCTTTCTCCAAGGCCCAAATAGGGTTAGATGGCAGCCACATATAGTAGGGTTGCCCTTCCTTTCATTTCATTCCATCAAGTCTCCATTTTCTTTTACAAGTGTTCTCCCCTAAATTGAGAGCTTCCCTTTTTGATTTGATCTCCAAATCCTTACATCCCTCCACCAAAACTTCCATCCAACCTTCTCATACTACTAAGGGAGGGTGCTAGCAAAGATTTGGAGCAAAGTACAAGGAGGAGTGTCCTTTTTGGAAGATCTTCGTGTTGGAGCCGTGTCCTTGAGAGTATCATTGGGATTCCACTCCCAGTAGGTAAAACCAACCCTCTAAATTGATTTTCTATACATATTAGTTAGTTCTGAATCCATAGGATCCACTTCCATGCATGTACCCCCTTTAGATTCAAGTTTGAGACCATTTGGAGCTCTCTTGAGGATTTTATATATGTGTTTTGTGTCCTACTTGATAGATCCCAAATTAGGACACCCCATATGTTTGGTTTATTGCCTAATAGGATTAATTGTGTTTTAAATTCAGTTTTAGAATGGTTAGAGAGTGGATTGATCTTAGTTAGGATGGTTAGAATGAGTTTCATTTGGATACCTATGTTGGTATCCAAGTATCTTGGCCTATATGTGTTTTTTTGTCCAAAACAACCCAAATTTGTCATAATATTCATCCACATTTTTAATAACCATAGCAACTTAGAAATGTCATAATTTTAGCTCAGAACTTCGATTAATCTTCCATTTTTTTAAAATAACCGTATCGAAGTTAGCTTTCCAAATATATATTTAATAAGCCAAAATCGTTCTAGAACTTTCTGTAAAACTATTTGAGTGTCAGCTGTCCGAAAGACAAACACGTTTCGGTGTTTTCGCGATTTCGGGAGCTTCCAGACACAAAAATACGATCCGTTTGAAGTTTCGAAAAGCTAACACGAAGGGCTACGACATACATTAATTCTAGTATTTAGTGAATACCTAATTGGTACAATATTAATTTTAAGTAGAAAAGTAACTATACGACATATTCATTTTGTGTATCCTATAAGCCTATGTATTATGGATATCAAGTGAATGTAGATATCATAGGTTGTCAAGAATATGTATGATATAGTACATATATATATATATTATTATTAGGTAATATGTGCTAGTTAGTGTGTGTTTATGTTGATACAAATGGTTATCAAGTAAGCCAAATATTGATAAGTTATGTGTCAAGGTATTAAAATTTTGAAAAAGGTACTAGTGTGATACTTGGGTACCATGAGGATATTGGTATCGTGCACTCAAATATCATGAGTAAGGATAAGAGAGTATTGGGACTTGAGTAAGGTACCCTATTTGGTATCAAGTATTAGTATTAGAGTTAGTTGGGATATGTTAGAGTTATATTAGAAGTTAAGATAATTAGTGTATATAGATATCTTAGTATCTATGATATATTAGAGTTATAAGATTAGGTGGTTAGTTAGTGTCTAGTAGATGTTAGAGTTAGAGTAGATAGTGTATCTTAGATTTACCTTTTACCTTAAGGTAATGGTTTACCTACAAGGTAAGGTATTGGGTTTACCTTCAAGGTAAAAGGGGTTTACCTAGATACTATAGGTTATATGTTAGATATTAGTTAGATAGTTAGTTAGTTAGATATTTAAGGGGTATCTTGGTATCTCATGATACCAAGTTAGTATCTTAAGGTAAATATGAATTACCTTTACCTTTAAGGTAAATGATTAGTTTATCTTATGACCAGGGTGTGGTATCAAGATACCAAGGTAAGGTATCAAAATATCAAGGTAAGGTAATAGGATACCAAGGTAAGGTGTTGGAATACCTTAGCAAGGTATTAGAATTGCATAGGATAAGGGCAAAGTAAGTGTAAGGTATTGGTTAGAGGCTAAGATAATTTATCTAAGTTAAGGTATTGGACCCAAACCAAGGTATTGGTATTGGGATACCAATATGACCAAGATATAGGGTATCTTGGCAGGTAAATAGTAGGAATAATATGCTTAGGCTAGTTTTGACCTCGGTTGACCAAGTTTGACTGCTTTGACCAAAAGTTAACTATTTGTCAACACTTGGACTAGAAATGTCTAGAACTTGACCAGAGTTGACAAGTTGACCAAAAGTTAACTGTTAGTCAACATTAGCCTAGTTTCACCTAGAGTTGACCAGAGTAGACTAGAGTTGACCAGTTGACCAAAAGTCAATTGTAAGTCAACCTTTGACCTAGTTTGACCTAGTTTGACTCGGTTTGACTTCCTGTGACCTAGTTTGACCTAGTATGACTCAGTGTGACCTAGTTTGACTTAGTTGGACTGAGATTAACCTATATTGCATATCATACATTATAAAATCATGCGTAACACTGTTAAACCCTAATTAACTTACAATATCTCATCTTTAGGTCTGTGAGATCATTCTGAGCATCGACCCTACTTGACAGCTCAGGACAGCAGGCGAGTATATTCTCTGATTGTAGTTCCTTGTCTTGATATCTTCTATATCCGATTCAGTTATAGTATTTTACTTGATTTTTGTCACGATGGTGCACAGACTAGTATACGTCGGATTCTGGTATAAGATGTTATTTCTAGACTTTCTTGGTATATTTGTACATTATTCGATCTTGTTTCTTGTACTTATATAGACACTGATTCTTGAGGGAGATTAGCTACCCTTTCGGAGAATCCCGTGTCATGACGTACTATATCCGAATCCATATACTATTCGGGAATAGGGAGTTAGTATAGGTTATGTGATCAATACCCCCATGTCACTATTTCTTGTGCTTGCGTCATCCTCACTGCACGTAGGGTGTAGCGAGATCTTATATATCTTGTGCTCGCTTTCCATGTTGGCCGGCTTGACCCTTCTTGAGATTTTTCTGTGATAGTCGGGGCAAATAGAACAGCATGATCTTGACCCAAGCCGATCACATAATGCTATAATATCTCAAGGCACATTTTATGTTTATATTATACATCAGATATTCCTGTACTATTCTACTTTCCTGTACGTTATATCCTAACATGATTTCTAGTTTATATATCATGTTTTACTTACAATCTTGATATATCATCTTGTATTGATTGTCTCTTACAGCATTTTTCAATAATATAGAATTGTTGTTGGAGGTATAATTGCTCATTTTCCTGATAGGATAACCGTTGATGTTTATAGAGGACATGTTGGCTGATTGCTCTACCTTTTATGGGTATGTCCAGGAGAGATATTTTGATGAGACATTACCCTTGGTGCCAGTAGAGGATTTACCTCATGCATAGATTATTAGATAGGTTTGACTGGACTACGTTTCAGCTAGTATTGAGACTTATGTTATATGTTATATTTTGGATTCTTGTGTTATATCTTTAACTCTAAACTGTGTTGTAACTTCGTACCTTTTTCAGTTCATATATTTCCATCATATCTGTTTGCCATTGATTGTGAAAGTACAGAACAATTTATGTAGGAGGACTGAACTTAGACTCACAATACAAACTCGCTTGTACAAAGAAAGCCTATGGACGAAAACCTAGGTACAGTAATCTAAGTACAATTGTTTATTTTAGATTCTGGGGGTGACGATAGAGGCTCGGGAAAGCGACGACAGCTCTGCCTTACTCCTTGGACGATCGGGTGCAACCTTGGCTCTGTAGAAGAACTGCCTGGCGTTGATGAAGAAATGCTCTCCTTTCGATCTTTGTATATTCTCTCTCTGACTCTCTGGACCCGGGGGAATATGCTCTCTGCTCTCTCTGTTTTTGTCTGTGTTCTCTCCTTTTTTTGCAAGGGAATGGCATCCTGCTATTTATAAGAATGGGGGACATCATTAGGGTTTGTAATGATTGCCCATTCTCAAAAGTCGGTGGCTAAGGATCAATGAATCTGGGCCACTCATCTTGAATATGATAGATCTGAGCAATTAATGTGATTGCATCAAATCTCTGTGGATAATTAATGATGATTGACATAAATCCTCATGATTTGTTATGCCAAGCTCGGATCTCCTGCCACGTGTTAAATTTGCTTGATTACAAATGATATGATTTGATCCCAATACCATATTAGGATTTGTTGGTGAATCTTGATCGATTTGATGCCACGTGTCACACTATTTTTAGGTTGCTAACTGTAGGGACACTGGTAAAACTAATCGTCAGGCACGTGTCTTAACTGCGACCTACTTGAGCCGCACGAAGATTGCTTCCCGCTGAGCCGCATAGGGCTGGCCACGTGTCAAGGCTGCTTGGGAGTGGCTTCTGAATATTTAAACCGTATGGGGATGATTTGAGCCGCATGAGCGTAGGCGACCGCATGATGGGTGGCTTCTTAGTGAGCCGCATGAAGATAGTCCTTGTGAGCCGCATGGGATAGCCTCTGTCTAAGACGCATGGGGTAGCGTCTGCCTGAGCCGCATGGGGTAGCCTCTGGTCTGAGCCGCATGCGACTGTCCACGTGTCAAGGCCGAATAAAGGTCTTTGAGGATTAAAGGATTTGTGTCAGAGATTTCCTTCATTTTCCTAGGAGTCTGCCATTATGACAGAGTCATTCTTGCACGTCAGAGCTCTCATTTGTCAGAGCTGTCAACCGTCAAGGCATTAAATACAGTAAAAGACAAAGGGGAAGAGCTGTTGAAGGCCATGTGGTTCCTCTCTGGGCCGCATGGAACTATTCGAGCCGCATAGACGCTTGAGTCGTATGGATCCCTGAGCCGCATGTGATCTCTGAGCCGCATGGGGATCCTTGGCCTAATGGATCTTTCTTTATTCCATGCTTCTACAAGACCCCCTTCAAAGTTTTCAATTTACAAAATTGAAATACTTTGAATAAGAAGCATGGCTATGTATAAACTCTTCTGGAAGCATATGATGTCCTGGCCACATAGATGTCCCAGCCGCATGGCCTCCTCAGCCGTATTAGCCGACCAGTCGCATGGACTCTTTGGCCACATGGGCTGTCCGGCCGCATGAGCTCCTCGCCACGTGTGCGTGTCTTTAACTGCTTTAATTCGTTTTAGTGCCGTCTTTTGGAGAAATCCCAAGGGTCGGCTTATTAAATCTTTGGATTTTATGCCCTGGGTGAATCGTCTTGGGTAGCAGAGAGTACTCCATCCAGGGCCTGGGGAGGAGCAAATGATTTTGGCCTCCACTCCCTGCGAGTCTTCTTTGTGCGGGTTTGCTTCTGGACCGGGCCAGCGCTCCCGTCGGAGAGCATTTCTTCAAACGCATGTTGGTCGAAGCGGACGACCATCTTCTGTTGCGTGGAGCCAAGTTTGGCTGCATCCAATTGCGTCACCAACTCCTCAGCCATGGAGAAGTTTGTCCCCAGCAGAGTCGCCACGTGTTTGCCATTGATTGTAAAAATATAGAACAATTTATGTAGGAGGACTGAACTTAGACTCACAATACAAACTCGTTTGTACAAAGAATGCCTAGGGACGAAAACCTAGGTACAACAATCTAAGTACAATTGTTTATTTTAGATTCTGGGGAGTGACGATAGAGGCTCGGGAAAGCGACGGCAGCTCTGCCTTACTCCTTGGACGATCGGGTGCAACCTTGGCTCTGTAGAAGAACTGCTTGGCGTTGATAAAGAAATGCTCTCCTTTCGATCTTTGTATATTCTCTCTCTGACTCTCTGGACCCGAGGGGGACGTGCTTTCTGCTCTCTCTGTTTTTGTCTGTGTTCTCTCCTCTTTTTGGCAAGGAAATGGCACCCTGCTATTTATAAGAGTGGGGGGGGGGGCATCATTAGGGTTTGCAATGATTGTCCATTCTCAAAAGTCGGCGGCTAAGGATCAATAAATCTGGGCCACTCATCTTGAATATGATAGATCTGAGCAATTAATGTGATTGCATCAAATCTCTGTAGGTAATTAATGATGATTGACATAAATCCTCATGATTTGTTATGCCAAGCTCGGATCTCCTGCCACGTGTTAAATTTGCTTGATTGCTAATGATATGATTTGATCCCAATACCTTGTTGGGATTTGTTGGTGAATCTTGATCGATTTGATGCCACATGTCACACTATTATTAGGCTGCTAACTGTAGGAACACTGGCAAAACTAATCTTCAAGCACGTGTCTTAACTGCGAGCCACTTGAGCCGCATGAAGATTGCTCCCCGCTGAGCCGCATAGGACTGGCCACGTGTCAAGGCTGCTTGGGAGTGGCTTCTGAATATTTGAACCGGATGGGGATGATTTGAGCCGCATGAGCGTAGGCGACCGCATGATGGGTGGCTTCTCAGTGAGCCGCATGAAGATAGTCCTTATGAGCCGCTTGGAGTAGCCTCTGTCTGAGCCGCATGGGGTAGCGTCTGCCTGAGCCGCGTGGGGTAGCCTCTGGTCTGAGCCGCATGTGACTGTCCACGTGTCAAGGCCGCATAAAGGTCTTTGGGGATTGATGGATTTGTGTTAGAGATTTCTTTCGTTTCCCTAGGAGTCTGCCATTATGACAGAGTCATTATTGCACGTCAGAGCTATCATTTGTCAGAGCTGTCAGCCTTCAAGGCATTAAATGCAGTAAAAGACAAAGGAGGAGAGCTGTTGAAGGCCACGTGGTTCCTCTCTGGGCCGCATGGAACTATTCGAGCCACATAGACGCTTGAGCCGCATGGATCCCTGAGCCGCATGTGATCTCTGAGCCGCATGGGGATCCTTGGCCGCATGGATCTTTCTTTATTCCATGCTTCTACAATATCTTTATGATATCCGTGCCTATCTTCCTTAGATGTTTTGTGATTGAGTTAAAATTATATATCTCCGTGCAGAGATGACATGTACATATATATTGTGTCTAGATGTTATACTTTCTAGTAGACCTATACATCTGTAACGCCCCAGTCCCAAAATACGTAGGACTAGGAACGTAGACATGCCAGCTGTATTTATACGAAGTACACCCCAATATATGGAAACCTCGTATGAATACATAAGCTGTAAAATGCAGTAGAACCATAACTAATCTCATCCACACCGAATAAATGAATAAAAGATCATATAATGAGAATGAATTTGTCTTGATACAATATGTTGGGCGGAGACAAATCTACTACCAACAAAATAAGGAAAAGTACATGATATAATAAATGATTTTAGCGAGCAGAGCGAAGACGATCCAAATGCAATCATCCTCGAAGAAATGGCGATGAACACGGCTAGAGCTAAAGCACCTGCGAAAAACAATAGCACACACCTGGGAAGATAACCAGGTCCTCAGAGGGACGTAACAAGACACATAATAGCATGCCATATAAACTGAATAAATATTGCTTAATAAATAAGTCAATCGAATTTATAACATGGTCCAATACGCACCTACTGAACGAGCGTACCATCCCCCCAACCAAACAAGGACAGGAGATGGTAAACTAATTCATGGTAACGTATCTTACCATGCCATGAATCCAATATGGTATCCGGACCCCAACAAGGTTCAATACCTTCTCATCAAAGTAGTAAGTCATACCTACAACCAAACAAGGACAAGCTGTGACGAACTAATCCGCGACAAGTTATTGTTCCAAGCCACGGTCAGATACAAGTACCCAAACCAAAAGTACTCGTACATAACGGATAAAGGTAGCCTAACCAATCTAATTGAAATGTTGTTAAGAACAATCCTTCCTACGCATGGGCCCTGGCTGAATAGGATCAGCATAGTCCCTCCTTGGGCACAGAGGCCCCAGCAGTAATCATGGGTCATCAACCCCGTATCTCCAGCAGAGAGTCCGGGTCACAAGGGAAGTGCATCGAAGCCCATACGCTAAGGAATTGTCCTCCCCGCCCAATGCCTACTGCGTTGTATCCACAACACAAACCACTATAACCGCTAAGTCAAACTAGCATGCAATATCTATTAGCGGTTATTCCTATCGCACGGCTTGTACGTACTGGTGGCTAGCCAATCACGCACTTCCGTGTTCTACATACGACACACAACTTCGTGTTACAACGTGTCAAGGCCAATGAATGTAACACACAAGGTGGTCCCTTAAATCTAGGTCTAATTTGTAAGAAAAATAATACACAGCTGGAAATATAAATGAAGAGTAAGTTCTAACAGTTATGCCATGTATCACAGTTTATTTTACATAAAGAAAATAATACTAATGCATGAAATATGAGCTAAAATAAACAAACAGCAAATGGCAAGGTGTCTTGCCTGGTAGGGCGCCTGGTGTGCTGCGATAATCATGGTGGCACAAACTGCGACTTCGATGTGATAACTACACAAGGTGACCTCTGATGGTGGCACGGATTATGTCATTGAGTCCGGAATAGTCAATTTGGCTAGGGACGATATAGGGAGGTTCGAGATTGCAAGAAGGTGGAAATGATTTGGTTTAGTTACGGACAAGAATAGATAATCGAAGAAAATAAATATAGATAATAACTATTTTGAAAAAATATTTATTATATTAGAAACTATATATTTTCATTAGTAAAATAGTCTTTGATAATTACTTGGAAATCTAGAAAAATTGTTTTTAGGCAAACTCTAGGAATTTTGGTAGAATCTACATTTTGTTAGTCCAAAAATATCTCAAAGGGATATATGAAAAGAAAAACTCTAGAAAAACATTTTAGGGCAAGCTTATATAGTTTGAAAAACAATAATACCTAATAATTTTATAATACTAAACATACTTAAAAACTATGAACAATAATACTAATGTTCCTGAGCTAGTTACTAATAATAGTTTTAATAATAACAATAAAGAATAATAATAATAATTATAACAATAATAAATGATAATAATAATAGATACTAATAAAAATCTTAATAATAACACTAATAATAATGATAATAATAATAATAATAATATATAATAATAATAATCATAAAAATATAAAATGGGACAGAACCCAAACAAACAGCATCTATTACCAAAATATCTCAATGGTAACTTATAATAAATAAAAAAAATATAAAAAAAATAAAATAATAATAAAAAATCACAGAACCTTTCGTTCTCTCATCGTAGAGAGAGAACTTCCTTAAAAAAACAAAAAAAGAAATGGAAAGAAGAGAAAGGGAGCGGAGAGAGAAAGCTTGGGAGAGAGAGAGGAACAGAGGGGAGTGACCTAGAGAGGGAAAACGAGGGATCGGAGAAGGAAGTCGGGGTTGCGGTCCGGCGAAGGCTGGGAGAGGGTGGTCGAAAGAGGGATCGGGAAGTCAGAGGGTTCGGGGAGCGGCGACGCACGGTGTTGGTGGGGCGGCGCTCACGCGGAGGCGGAGGGAAGCGTACGGAGCGGCTGTGGCGGATGCGCTCAAGGAAGAGGTCGGCCGGAGGCTTGACAGTCCGGAGATGGCGGCGGCCCTCGGGATGCGGCACCGTGCGGCGTAGCGCCGGCGGCTAGGCGCGCTCCGGCAGAGGAAAAGGGTTTTGAGGTAACGGCGGAGGAGGAGAAACTCGGGAGTCGTCGGCGGTGGAGGGTTTCGGCGGTCGGCTGGGGTGCGTTGGCGCCGAGTCAGAGAGAGAGGGGTGGAGGCCTGACGCGGAGGAAGGTGGAGGCTCTCGGGGTTCGTGGTGGAAAGGGAGAAGGGTCGATCGGTCCGGCGGAGGAGCGGAGTTCGTCGGAGGAGCTACTCCGGCGGACAGTCAGCGGGTGGACGCGGCTTGACGAGGTGAGTACGGTGGTGGTGATGGTTTTATTATTTTTGGGTTTTTGGCTTCTTTTTTTTTGGGCGCGGCCGGCGTTGGCCGGGGTGGCGGTGGTGTTTGGCCGAGGTGGTGGTGAGCCAGTTTTGGCAGGTGGTGACGGCGGAGGGTGTTTGATGGTGCTGGCGGCCGTGGGTGGAGGTGCGGAGGGTTTGGTGTCAGGGGTACGGCGATCGTCGGGCTGTCGGTTATGGTGGCGGTGGTGATACGGCTGGTGGCGGTGTGGTATAACGAGGGGATAATGGTGGTCGTAGGAAGGTGGTCCGAGGTGGTCGGGAGTTGACCGGAGGGCTGTGTTGGCGTAGTTTAAGGGTGACGGGGTTGTTGGTGGCAGGAGACGGGTACGGCGAAGGAGATGGCAGCGGACAAAATGGGATAGGGTTTAGGATTAGGGCTAGAGTTTTGGATGAATCGTGTCGGAGTTGTCGACACGGGGAAATAAATGTATTTGTAAAAAAATGGAATAAGAATATGGATGGTGGAACATGGACACGATGCACGACACGTTTGTAGATGGTAGAATTTGTGGAGGATGGTGAAAAGTTGGAGGAGTACCTGCCTATTTATAGGATGTGGGAATTCCCAATTGGATAGGAATTAGAAATATTTAAAACCCAGGTAGATAAATCTCTATTTAATTTAAAATAATGAAATTAAATCCAAATCCAATACAAATCCAATTAAATCTAATTTAAATCAAATTAAATTTTCTTAGTTAAAATCAAATCAAATTTCAAATTCTAATATGGATATCTATTTAAATAAAACCAAAAATCAAATCACGATTTAAATCTTCACAAAAATTTCGAAATATCTTTTCCAAAAATGTTAATAATAATAATTTCAAAAATTATATTTTTATTTAAAATAAACTGATAAATATTTACGAGATATAGGTATGCACAAATATTCTTTACATAAATATATTTTCTAATATACAATTTTATAGGAAAAAAATACTTTATAATTATAACTGCATAAATGAAAGGCTTTTCATAATTAAAAACCATAAACTTGAAATGATAGCTAGAAGTAATTATTATCTATATTATTTTGAAACTATAAAATAATAAATAAAATATTTTTCTAATATATGTACGCTCGCACATATTCGCACTCGTCGAGCAAAAATAAAATTTCGTGCGCGACGTAAAATACGACTACGCGTCGTACAATACAAAATTTTAAATCCGTACAAATATATATAAAAAATAATTAGTAAAAATTTAGGGATTTTACAACATCCTTCTATCGTCGATTCTGTGGCGTAGGCTGGACGAACCCACGTGCTCGTGCCCCTAATCAGGGTACGGGTCGTGACAGTAACCTTCAATACCTTACTAAGGTATTCTAACACTTACCCTTGTATCTTGATACCATACCTCGGTATCTTGATACCTACCTCATTACCTTACCTTAGATAAGGTAAATACCATTTACCTTGAAGGTAAAGGTAAATCTTAGGATACCCATCTTGGTATCCTAAGATACCACTCCAACTAAACTCCATCTAACATCCTAACCAAGATACCACTTGGTATCTTATTCTAGACACTAATACACACTCTAACCATAATTCCTAGGATACTAACATACTTTACTTTATATCCTAACATACTACATATCTACTAGTATATCCTAAGATACATAACATCTAACTAGATATCTAACCCACTATATTTATATATCTAACACTAACTGAACACACAAAACACACACTAACTAAACCGTAAAAACACAATATATGATAAATAATTATTAACAAATATTCTAATTTTGAAAAAAGACAATTTTACCCTTATTTTGAAAATTGGGAGTGACAAATCTCCCCACTTAAAATAATTTTGTCTTCGAAATTGAAGGCGAAAGTATCACGACAACAAAAACAGAATAAGAAAAAAATTTCTACCTCAAGGCTTGAAGAGATATGGAAATCGCTCCCGCATGTCGTCCTCTCTCTCCCAGGTAGACTCACTTGGAGAGTGATGCCTCCATGTGACTCGAACCAAAGAAATGACCTGGTTCCGGAGCACCTTGTCCCTTCGGTCCAAGATCTCAACCGACTTCTCTGGATAACTGAGAGTCGGACCCACCTCGATCTCGGAGTGGTCCAAAATATGACTGGGATCTGCCACGTACCGTCTCATCTACGACACGTGGAACACATTGTGTACTCCCTTTAGTGCAGGCGGTAACTCCAGTCGGTATGTCACTGCACCGACCCTCTCAAGGATACGGAAAGGTCTGATGTATCGCGGACTAAGCTTTCCGCCTCCAGCAAAACGAATCGTGCCACGTGTCGGAGAAATCCGCAGAAACACAAGATCACCAACCTAGAACAAAACACAAAACTTAAAGCTTGATCTAAAACAATCACAATCAGACTCAAATACTAGAAAAATCTAAACTATACCTCAAACTCCAACGGTGTACGGTGGCTATCGGCCCAATGTTGCTGTCATGCCCCGATTCGGAGAATCTTTCGTCCTTGCTTCGATTCGCGCCGAATCTTTCGTCCTCGCTAAGGCGTGATGCCGTACAAGTCTGGTGTTGCACTTGTACAAGGCAAGAACGTGCACTGTTATGTCATTTAGAAACATTTGAAACCCAGCCACATTTTAAAAACATTGAGGACACAATATAGGAATAAGAAATACTCATTTTATTGATAATTGTAGTCAGAATACAACTTTTTTGATAATATTTGAAATGCCTTTTCGGCTACACTGATTCATGAAAAGAAGTACAAATAATAGGCTGCCATGAAATAAATTCTCGTTCCATACGTCATGCCCCTTTAGTACTTTAAAATATAAGCAGCAATCTTTTGAAAACTTTGTAATACTTTGTGCGTCTATAGAGAAAACAACTTAAAAGTAGTAGCAATTCAGAAAGCCTTAGTTCGGTCGTGCGCCTGAGCCTTCTCTAGTACCTGTGTGGGAGGGGGCAGCACATTATAACAATGCGTTGGTGAGCCCGTTGGCTCACTCAGCTAAACCAATATTTTATTAATGACAAGCATTTTATATCATGAACTTATTAGGAACAGACGACATTTAGAGTAAATCACAATTAAAGTAACATGGTATTTCATGAAACCATGTTTACTTTACCATCGACCGAATCCAGCTTTTCTGCATAAGATATAGGATAATAATAACAATAATACTTACCATCCCTGTACAAGACAATCATTAGCATACATTCGGACTGGGTCGTTGGTGAAACTGTACCATAAAGGACTTTCCAACGGGTATTGCGGTGTACCATTCCAGAGTAGATTGTAAGCCTAGTCGAATGTCCCGTAATACCTCGTGCCACCATAGCACGACCAAATGTTTTCCCCTAGGTCGAGCCGGTCCCCGGTGCCCCAAGTACCGTCCCAAGAAAACTACTCAAACCTTGTGCACAAAGACGTCCATGACCACGCGAATGCATAACCGACTTAACAGTACACAATTGCATAGTATTAATAAGCCAACATTAGATACGCAGCATTCTCATATTCAATATCTCAGGCATCTATTCATTTCAATTCTATTTTTTTTGCATTTTATCGTATTAAATGTTCAAGGGACAAGCACACACATCTCAATATTGTTAACAGTGTAATCGATTCATTCAATAATTATTCTCTAGCTTCTTAGTGGTATTTACTTGTGGCATTAGCAACTTGATATCAATCAATGGATGTTGCAAGATAATTATTTAGTTGGCATGAAGGAATAGTAAGAGGGATAATACGACCACAGAGATCCACACTCACCATATTAGAGAATCGCAGAGAGAGAGAGAGGAACACTTGTGCGCTTAGCCTTCCGTCACGCGTTAGTATGTAATGCACCAAAAGCTTGGTTAGTACTCCGTCTCATTATGTTCTCTTCTCTCAGAATTCTCAAGAATGAATGCTATGTAAATCGATAAAAACGGGCAAAAATCAAATCATCAAAAATCATTCAGAAAAGCATCCATCAAAACCAAGCAACAAAACCAGCAGCAAAACATCTAGAGAAAACTCTTGGACGCATTTCAAGAGAAACCAATCCGTTAGTTGGAAAGGTTCTTATGCACTTGTCCGTGATCGATTCGGTGCCAATGGTAAGTTTTCCCAATACTCGGTTCTGAACGAATTAACCAAGCCACAAGCCTTACATAGTGAACCGCTAGGAACGGGGCACTACATAATATACCACTAAGAAAAAGTTTCGTCCTTAAAACTTAAAGCAAAAGTCCTACCTCAAAATTATCAAACAGCGAAGGGTATTTCACCCGCATCTCCTCTTCTAGTTCCCACGTCGACTCTTCAACCACATAGTTTTGCCATAGCACGTTGAACAAGGATACTGTCTGATTCCGCAAAACTTTCTCTTTCCTGTCCAAAATTTGGACATGCTCTTCAGTGTAGGATAGGTCAGCGCTCAACTGCAACTGATCGAAGTTCACTACGTGACTTGGATCATGCACGTACTTTCGTAATTGGGACACATGGAAGACATCATGCACATCAGCCAGAGCCGGAGGTAGTGCAGGTCGATAAGCCACTGAGGCTACCTTCTCCAAAATCTCGAAGGGTCCGACGAATCTCGGGCTCAGCTTTCCTTTGATCCCAAACCGTATCACACCTCGCATGAGTGTGACCTTCAAGAAGACATGATCTTCTGTCGTGAATTCCAAAGGTTGTCGATGTACATCCGCATAACTCTTCTGTCGGCTTTGGGCAACTCTAAGCCTTTCTCGAATCAAGTGGACCCTCTCGACGGTCTGTTCCCCAAGTTATGGTCCGAGCACTTACCGTTCGCGGACTTCATCCCAACATATCGGTGATCGACATTTTCGTCCATACAATGCTTCGTAAGAGACTATTTGGATACTTGCCTGATAACTGTTGTTATAGGCAAATTCTGCTAATGCGAGATGTCCGTCCCAATTTGTCTTTGAATCGAGCATGCACAATCTCAACATATCTTCAAGAATCTTATTTACTCTCTCTGTCTGACCATCAGTCTGCGGATGGTATGTCGTACCAAAATTTAACTTTGTGCCTAATGCTGAGTGCAGACTTATCCAAAATTACGACAAGAATCGCCCATCTCTATCTGACACTATAGAAGCTGGCACCCCGTATAATCAGACAATTTCATTTATGTAGATCTGAGCCAACCGTTCTACGCCCCACGTAACTTTTATTGGAATGAAATGAGCCGATTTGGTCAATCTATCTACGATCATCCAAATCGCATCATTCCTCTTCTGAGTTCTTGGTAAGCCGACTATAAAGTCCATACAGATATTATCCCATTTCTACTGCGAAATGGCCAGATTTTGTAGTTCTTCGCATGGCCGTTGGTGTTCGGCCTTCACACGCTGACAATCCATGTATTGTGACACAAATAGAGCCACATCCTTCTTCATACCATGCCACCAAAATATTGTGCGTAGATCCTTGTACATTTTAGTGCTTCCCAGATACAAGGAATACTTCACAAAATGAGCCTCGGTCAATATTTCCTTTCTGAGCTCATCATCCTTAGGAACGCACAATCTTCCCTTGATACGAACAATGTCATTTTCAACTGTAAAGTCGGATGCATTTCCTGCTAGAATCAACTCGTGTATCTTCTGCAGAAACGGATCGTCCTTCTGTGCAGTCTTAATCCTTCCTTGGAGGCTCGGCTTAAGCTGCAACTGAGCCAACTGTACATTCTGTGGACGAATTCGGAATTTGATGCCTATCTCTTCAAGATCTCATAGTACCTCCTTTGCCACTGCTAGTGATCCAACGAATTTTTGACTCAAGGCATCAGCTACTACGTTCCCTTTATCCGGCGTATAGAAAATTGTCAAGTCATAGTCCTTGATCAATTCTAACCAACGTTACTGCCTCAAATTCAATTCCTTCTGCGTGAATATGTACTTCAGGCTTTTGTGATCCGTGAAGATCTCGTAGGACACACCATAGAGATAGTGTCGCCACAATTTTACCGCGAACACAATCGCCGCAAGTTCTAAGTCATAAGTGGGGTAATTCTTCTTATGCTGTTTGAGTTGTCTCGACGCATATGACGTCTTCCCGCGTTGCATGAGAACACATCCCAAACTAAGTCCCGATGCGTCACTGTAGATCTGAAATCCCTTAGAGCCTTCTGGAAGTGCTAAAAATGGAGCCATGACAAGCCGCTGCTTGAGTTCCTGAAAACTACTCTCACAATCGTCGGTCCATTTAAATACGACTCCCTTCTGAGTGAGGCGAGTCAAAGACGAAGTGATTCTTGAAAAGTCTTTCACAACCTACGGTAGTACCCAGCTAAACTAAGGAAACTCCGTATCTCACTAGCTGATGCAGGCTGTTTCCAGTCTACAACTACCTCAATCTTCTTTGGGTCAACGACAATGCCTTCTGCCGAGACAACGTGCCCTAGGAACGACACGTTGTTCATCCAAAATTCGTACTTGCTTAGTTTTGCAATACAACTGATTATCTTGCAACGTCTGAAGTAGTTCTCTCAAGTGTCCAACATGAGTCTCCCTGTCCTTTGAGTAGATCAAGATGTCATCGATGAATAAAATAACAAACTTGTCTAAGAACGGTCAAAACACTCTATTTATTAGATCCATAATGGCTGCTGGAGCATTAATCAAACCGAATGGCATCACCAAAAACTCATAGCGTCCGTATCTCGTACGGAATGCTGACTTAGGGATGTCTTCAGGTCTGATCTTCAACTGATGGTATCCTGAAAGAAGATCGATTTTAGAAAACACGGTCGCCCCTTGTAGCTGATCGAACAGATCATCTATCCTTGGCAAGGGATACTTGTTGCGGATGGTTGCCTTATTCAGTTCAATGTATTCGATGCACATCCGCATCATCCTATCCTTCTTCTTTACAAACAGCACTGGAGCTCCCTATGGAGATACACTTAGGCGAATGTATCCCCGGTCTAGCAATTCTTGTAGCTGCACCTTTAGTTCCTTTAATTCTGCCGGAGCCATCTTATATGACGCCTTTGATATCGGGCGAGTATCCGGGAATGTATCAATTGTGAATTCAATTTCTCTATCCGACGGCATTTCAAGTATCTCGTCCGAAAACACATCTGGAAACTCTGCCACAATTTTGGTCTAATTCGAGCCTACACTTTTCATCCAAGTGTCTTGAACAGAAGCAAGAAATCCTTCACACCCTGAGTACAGCATGTGCCTTGCTGTAACTGCCGATATTACCATAGGTCCTTGGAACGTCGAGCCGCACGAGTAAGAGAACTCTATTTCTTCGGGTAGGCGAAACACAACTCTCTTATCCGCACAGTCGATTGTTGTATGACAGGCGCTGAGCCAGTCCATTACCAAGATGATATCGTACTCTTTGATGTCGAGTACAATTGCGTCCAGAGATAAAGTCTTGCCTCCAATTTTAATGTAGTCGTCCCTACAAATCAAAGTTGCAGGCATATCTACTTCCGAAGGAGTGCTAACACACAAACACTACACCAAAACTTACAATTTGTAACAGTTTTTTCAATAATTTGTAACGGTTATTACCGTGGCAAAATAGTAATAGTTACAACTGTTACAATAGCTAAAAAACTGTTACTAAAAATTAAATTTTATATTTATTATTATTTTTATTATAGTCACACTAATAACCGTGAGGACTATTATTTTTTCTACGAAATCTGTGACATGGAGAAAGTGTGATAAAACCTAATCCCCTTTCATTTTCCTCTGAAATTTTCACACTTTTTCAATTTTGCTCGAAAGTTTTCACTTTCCCTCCCGCTTCTCCTTTCCAACAAAACGATCGGGCCGGTTCTTCCTTCCAACTCTCGATCGCCTGACGAAGAGGACTCCCTCTCTCAACCCCCGAAGAGGTACTTCCCTCTCTCGCCGCTTCTTCTTTCCCTCTCTCTCAACCCCCGAAGAGGGTTTTTTTTATAATTATTGTTTGATTTTGGTTTGATCAAGAGAATCAGGTACTTCCCTCCAATTTTAGGGGTTTGGTCAGGAGAATCAGGTACTTCCTTTTAATTAGCGCCTATTTGGTTAGGGTTATGAGTCTTCTCTGATTTTGGTCATTCCCATAGGGTTTTAAGTCTTCTCTGATTTTAGGGTTTTGTCCTCTCTCTGATTTCGAGCAGACCACCTGCCACGAGCGACCTACCTAGGTATCCTTCTCTCTCTATTTTGTTCTCTTTTTTTTGTGGATCCTATGCTTTGAATGTGCAGATTTTTATGTGTAGGTTTGGAAGAATTTTTTGTTGAGTATGTTTAATTGCCTATCATTTTTTCCGTTTCTTACGTGACTACATCCTCTGATCCTATGCTTTGATCATCTGTATGTGTATGTTTAATTGCCTATCAAATTTTTTTTTCATCAGTTTGCTTAAGGACAATAAAGAAAAAAAATGTCTTTATAAATCCTATGCAGGTTTTTATGTGTAGGTTATAAAGAATTTTTGTTTTTATAGATCCCAAAATTACTATATTATGTTGGATTATGTGGGGGGACATCCGAAACTGAAGGTTTCGGCTGATTCATGCTACGTTGAAGTGTCAGACAAGACACGTTCATATTGTAGACGTATCTGCAACTCCATAAAGTTGTGTCTAAAATGTGAGCATTTCTATTTGTTTATCATAGCTATGAAACTCTTATCAGAACCATGTTCTCCACTAACAAGCCTCACATATTTGAATAAAGTTTGTGTACTCTTATCAGAACACTGTTCTCCACTTGGTTCATGTTAGCTACTTTAGATTTTTATTATGTATATTGATATACATTGTGTATTTCTATTACTATTAACTGGACTGTCATTTGAATAAAGTTTTGGTGCATTACTATATATGTAGTCTCTCTAGTAGAGATAACTATTAGATCTTCATTTGGTTATACACAAATGTGTATCAATATTGGTTATATTGGTGTGAAATGACTTTAATTTGAGTTACTTCAAGATCCACAGTACTCGAATGCATCCATGTAACTAAAGCAAGACCAACGAAGCTTGGGTTCGAGTTCGTGTAATCACCTCTTCTTGTCTAGTTTATAGGAAGTATGTAGGTATCCTATAAAAGGAAGCCCAGTTTATACAAGTCTATACGTATCATAAAAGCAAGTCTAGTTTATAGTTTTTTAAAGACTTGTCTAGTTTATAGCTTTTATAAAAGTTCAATGTTCTGATTGCAAACTACTCATTAGAAAATTTTATTATATAATACTAACAATGGTGTGTATATATTTTTATATATCAAGCCATTCTATTTTAGATTTTCAATTGTATGATTAAACAGTTTTCAAAATGATATAAAATCTTACTAATATTCATCTTTTTCGTTTCTTAGGTTGATTGTTTGAGAGAGGATATAATTTTTTGCTATCGTGTCAAGATCGATTCCCAAAGGGTGGACAAAAATTCCACATAGAAATAAGTCCGAGTACAAAGAGGGGGTTCAATTTTTTATGGAATTTGCAATGAAGCACTCACTCCCCGGACTTACAACATGTAGCTGCCCCTGTAAAATATGCAAAATACAAAAAGAGCTTCTTTTGAAGAAGTTAGAAGGCATTTGATCATTAATGGTATGCTTCCGACATATGATGTTTGATTTCTTCATGGGGAAAAGTCGGGCATGGATATGACAGTAGGTCCTAAACAACAATTTGTTGAAGAGGATCATACCCATAATCAAGTTCTAATTGAAGATACAGGGCATCGATATGACGGGAATGCGTTAGAGAACCTGGTTGATGATGCTTATGGTGTACACAATGAGGCTCCTGTTGGTGAAGGTGGTGGTACGAATAATTCTAACGCATATACAGTGCCTGAAACTTCTTTTGCTTATGGTCTTGACCATGTCGACAAGTATTATGAATATAAGAGAATTGCAAGCAAGAAATTATATCCTGGTTGTGAAGATGGACACACAACTCTATCTGTAATTGTAGAGTTGCATAACTTAAAGAAGAAGTACAATTGGTCGGGAAATAGTGTGACAGAATTGTTGAAGTGTTTGACTGAATGGCTTCCTAAGGGGAACACACTCCCTCACAAGTATCCCATAATGAAGCAAATGATGAGAGATTTAGGAATGAAGGCAAAGTGCATCCATACATGCGAAAATAATTGTATGTTGTATTGGAAGGAGTATACAGATGCAACTTCGTGCCCTCAATGCCAGACGCCTCGATTTAAAGTTAAAGAAAAAATGAAGCCCGAAAAGGTTAGGAAGGAATCAAAAGAACCGAGAAAAGTTTTGAGGCACTTTCCTCTGATTCCAAGATTGAAGAGATTGTACACAATACCATGGATTGCTAAAAAATGCAATGGCACAAGAAAGTAGAGCCTTTGTGGGACTTAATGCGACATCCTTGTGATTCAGCAGAATGGAGAACACTTAAATGCAGGTGGCCGGAGTTTGTTGATGAAGGACGAAACGTTTGGCTTGGTATAGCGACCGATGGATTCAATCCACATGGTGTTCTATCTGTTAATTACAGTTGTTGGCCTGTTTATGTTATTCCATACAATTTGTCGCCTTCATTATGCATGAAATCACAGTTCCAGATAATGTGCTTATTAATTCCTGGGCCCAAAGCACCAAGTCAAGATATTGATATTTTCTTGCAACCCCTTGTAGATGAGATGAAACAACTTTAGGAAGGAGTGTCTGCATTTGACATGGACAGACGACATACTTTCACTTTGAGAGCAATGTTGTTATGGGGGATCCATGATTTTCCAGCATTTGGGAATTTATCAGGTTGTGTAACACATGGTTACAAATCATGTCCTATTTGTGCTACTAAGATGGAGTCTGAGAGGATTGGCGGGAAGAACGTGTACACAAAGTATAGAAGATTTTTGAAGGATGATCATCCATTCAGATCAGTCAAACATGGATGGTATAAGACTGGAGAGGACAACCAACCTCCACCATGTTTGAATGGACTGGCCCTTCTGTAAAGGCTTGACCGCATCAACTATGTACTAGGTAAATTAGTGAAAGGTTTGGGCAAGAAGCGAATGGCATTTGAGGATGTTGGTGGTGGTGATGATGATGATGATGATGATGATGATGGCAATTATGATGTCAATGAAGAAAGACCAGCGTGGTATAAAAAGTCTATTCTTTTTTTTTTAGAATATTGGCAATCTCATGAAGTACGACATTGTATTGTTATGATGCACACTGAGAAGAATGTTACTGAACATTTACTAAACTTGCTTTTTGATAAAAAAAAGGGCAATGAGATTCGGGTTACGCATTGGACAATGCTCAAAAGCAGCAACTTTGCCTAGTCTTAAAAGGCTTAAAGCTTCCATCAGGATTTGCATCTAACTTGAGCAATCTTGTTAGTCTTCAACCACTCAGTTTCCATATAAAGAAGTCACATGACTACCACATCATCATACAATATTTGTTGCCAGTCATGCTTCAATATGCATTTCCAAATAATCGTGACCTTAAAAGAGCCATTATGCAAGTATGTCTATACTTCAACATATTGTGCTCAAAGATCCTAGATCGTAAGCATGTCCAAGCTGCAAAATATATGATCGCTGAGGCATTATGTGTGTTGAAGCATTATTTTCCTCCTCACTTTTTTGACATCAGTATCCACCTAATGGTGCATCTTGCTGACCAAGCTCTACTTTGTGGACCTACGAGATATATTTGGATGTATCCATTTGAAAGATGAGATGATTATCTTGTTGTAATGTTATTGATTTATATGAAAACTAACATATTTAATTGCTCTATTTGATAAGGTCTATGAAGGAGTACAAAGACATTCCTAGTAACAAGCGTTATGTTGAAGGGTCGATTGCCGATGCGTATCTTATTTCAGAGTCTGTTAGATATGCCATGGAGTACATGCCAAATCCACGTGATGGTAATCATAGTTCAACTCACGCATCTTATCTAGTTGAAAATGGTGATGATGTGTATGAGCGCTCTATTATAGAGGGTAAAATGATTAAGTTAACCAGGGTACAATGGAGACAAATTCGAAGATGGATAGTTTTTAGATTGGAAATACCGAAACTAGCAGAGTACTACAGGTATCACTCATCTTTGGAATAAAAAATTGTTAAAAAAATCTTTTCTATTTATATTTTATTCAGTTTAAATGATTTTAAGTTTTTATCGTTCGACTTTGGAAACTACGTCCCGTGGTAACACTAAAGAGGCCGAAGTAGTGATACAATCCAAATTCATTGATTAGTTGCACAAAAAGGTGTGTATTTAAATTGTAATATATGTCTCATTAACTTGATGTGGTGCTAGTTAATTGCGATTACTTTATTGCTTTACTAGTTAATTGAAGAAGAATGTATGGATGGAGAGCTCTGGCGATACATTAGTGGACCAAGTCGGCAAGCCAAAGCATATATTAAGTACAGGGTCAATGGCTAGATCTTTTCTCCCCTGAGTTACGACGGCAAGGTTGCAACACAAGATAACGGCATTTGCATGGATGCAATCACCACATTCAGGGCAAGTTCAAAAGACCAAAATCTTAAGGATGATGATACTACTTAGTATGGGATCATCAAAGAGATAATAGAGGTTCATTATTATGACTTTCACCATGTTGTGCTTTATTGTGATTGGGTGAATGTTGGAGATAAGACTAATGGTTGTAAGTTATGCCCAAACTCTAACTTGTTGATGGTGAATTTAAAAAAGTTGAAGAGCACTGATGGGGAGTATGATGGGCCAGCAATTATTGCATTTGAAGCAAGTCAGGTTTTTTATGTAACAGACATTCAAAATCCTGATTGGTCGGTTGTTCTTCTTTCTCCAAAGCGAATGACTGATGAGGTTGATGGGCTGAATATACCGAAAAATTTTCAATCATGTATTGTGGAACAACCTCACTTGGCTCCACTATTAAAATGCATTGGAAAAAAATGAATATAATACAAGTTTGTTGCTATTTTGGGCATTAATTGACTTTCCATTCCAGACTTTATTGTACAACTGACTGAGTTATATCTATATTACTCTCTTATTGTTCATGTACCATATTAAATTGTTTTATTTGCAACCTGGAAAGGAATCATTTGTAGTACATTATAGTACATTTGTACTACAAACTAAGAATATTTTGAGAATATGAAAGGACTGTTTAAATCTGTTGATAGATATATATGTAGCTGGAAGGGAATCATTTGGAAGCTGAAAGGACTGTTGTACAACATCTGTACAACAGGTCTTTCATATTACTTGTTCACATATCCTACAAACTGGAAGGGAATCATCTGTTATACATTATGTTCACATTATAGTACATTTGTATTACATTATGTTCACATTATGTTGATACTGTTATTGATGTGTGTGTGTGAATGGAGAGGAGCTAAGTATCTAACAGTTTATTGGTTGTTTGGATAAAGGAAGAAAATTGTAGGGCCATAATTTATACTTTGGTAGCTAACCGTTGGTATGAGGGAGATAACGGACATTGATACTAGTAGTGAGTGTATCACTAAGCTGAAATGTTTAAGTGAATAGGTGAAGGGGTGGCTAAAGGAACCTGCCTACACAAGTAGCAGGGGACTAACCTCATGTACATCAATGAATATAGCAGTAACATGTTGTTTGTGACACAAGGGGGGCTTCATGTCCTCCTGGTACATGACAGTGTGTAGGCTACCTTAGGCCTGTAGTAGCATAGAAGAGAGGTGTGAGCCTAGTGAGTTTATAAATAGAAGAATATATAGAAAGTGAAGTCCTCTATTCAGGAGATATGAGGGATATCAAGTTGACAGTAAGGTGAGTGTTGTTGTGTCAATGTGATAGGGTGATATGAGTGTCCAATAAGATAGTGAATAGGGAGTGATATGCGCCCCAAGTGACAGGCACATGTGCCCAAGTGTAAGGACATCCTGCCCTAGGTTACACACAGGTGTAAGGGAGAAATACATGAATGAGGGAAGTGTGTCCTGCACAGGCTAGGGGCTTGCATGTACATGATGCACATGTAGGGGTGTGATTACTTAGGAAATTAGAGTGTGTAGGAACTTTAATTGGCAATGCAGTAGGGGAAGAATCGAAGGGTGTATCATATAGGCTCGGGTGTACCAAGAATGGTGCACCATGGGTGTTTGGTGAAATGTTTAGGCCTGAGGAATGTTAGTGTCGGGTAGTGACAGCCAAGCTTGGCCTTGGTCTTGACAAGGCCAGGCACTTGGTTTTAGGTCATGTTGGTCTGTGTAATTTATGCAACAGGCAGTATCCTATGTAGGGTCCAGTGTAGGCAGTTAGTTAGTGTATGATCCCAATAGTTAGAGTATTGTGGGTACAGGTATTATATAGTGCTTTGGGGCCTTGGTCTGAAATTTTGGGAAGTTGCCTATTACCTAAGCTAAGTGGCAGCAGGGACAGTTAATGGAGAGGTTGTCTTGAATAGGTAATATGAGAGGGGGTCCTGTTGAGCCAGAGCAATAGAGCTTTGGCCTCCCTACAGGCAAGGAGTGGGGATTGTGTGTGGGGTTCAAAATTGAGTGTGTGTAGTGAAGGCTTAGGTAGCAGTATAGGCATTTAGCAAGCAGTAGCAGCAATGACTTGTGAAGAAGGGTAGAGTACAGTAGTGTAGAGGTTGAAGTAGGGTAGTATTAGGGTGTAGGTAATAGGGTATTACCTATATGTAGGTAAATTAGTGTCAGGAGATTGAGATAAGGTAAGTTGAGAGTACAGTTTAGTGAACCTGGAAGGACTGTTACATTATGTTCACATATCCTACAAACTGAGTCAATGAGCCTCCTATTATGCATCACACTACCTGTAGTATTGCTACTCTCCTGCACTGTCAATGGGCCTCCTTGTATGCTACCTCTTCATTTTGATATTTGTTATTGCTCTAATGTGTTGATGAGTGCAGAATTTCATCCAATCCTAGTGGAACACAAGCCCCCCTTCATCAAAAGACAAAAGATACTTGCTCCATATTGAAGCAAATGGTGTAATTAAAGGTAAAGACGAAACAAAATAGAGTAGTAGATGTGGAAAATATATTCGAGCTCACATCCCAATTGGTTATGATGACTGGAGAAATGTAGATAAGGTGTACACTGACGCTCTTTGGAATTCGTTGATGGTAAATCACTCTTTTGTTTTACTTCTTTACATATATTTTGAGCATTTTTTGTAATTGTTTCATCTACTTCAAGAATGCCTTATATGCTTTATTGTTGTTGTGGCAGACGGAGTTTGAATTCAATACTGATCCCATCCTTGCTCGACCACTATTGGAAGCAAAATTTTCACAATTTTTAAGAACAATGAAGTATCACCTACGAGCCACAATTAAGAACAAAGAAGGAATATACTTACCGAAACTCTAGTACTAGCTCAATGTCCTGATGATATTGATAAAATCTGGTGGGAGAAGTTTATCGAGAATGAGTACACTCCAAAGAAGATTGAGCAACGCAAGAAGAATGCTGAAAACATGGCCCAATGTAAAATCTCCCATGATCTTGGAAGGAAAAGTTATAAAAGAGTATACGAAGAATTGGTATGTATATATTATACCATAATTTTACTCCAAAAAAGATTGATATTGTTATTTCCCATGCTCTTGGAAGTACTGTTTTTAATTCCTACTTGTACTTGTATGAGAAAGAACATCCTGCGGAGGGTGTTACACGGTCAGAAGCATGGAAGAGAGCCCACAAAAGTAAGGCTACTGAAAATGTGCTTCCATGTGCATTGGAGAAATATGTAAGTACAAAATGAGGTTCTATTTGTATAAAATAAGGCTTCATATATGTTCTGGGTTTAAATCTTTTGGCTTATCATCAATATATAAAATAAGGCTTATCATGGCCAAAAAGTACAGCAAAATCAGAATGACTGCATCTGGGTTCATATATGTTCTGGATGCATGGTGATTTAGTTCAATCTGGAATGACTGCATCTGGGTTCATAGGTAGTGAAAAAGATCGTCATTCCTTAATGCAGCCAGGTTCCAGATGCGGGTTTGATATTTCCTTGATGTGCCACCTGAAGTAGTTTATTTATTTTTGATTTGCTTGTAATGCTGGCATTAAGGACTTTGGAATTGGAAGCTTGTGTCTGCAAAATTTTGTAACTATGATTACTTTCCTTTGTGGAACTATTATCTAGATAGATTTTTGTTATGTAGGATCTGTTTTGGACACATTGATAATTATTTTTTAATATAGTGTTATATTCTGCTCTTTGAGTTATATCTGTAGAACAGGTTTATAAATAGCAAATTTTACTTGCAAGCAAGACAGACAGCCCCATAGAGTAAATATTGTTGTAATAGCAATCAAGACAGACTGCAAATTTTACTACAAGCAAGACAGACAGCCCCATAGACAGACAGACTACAAAATTTTACTAAAACAGGTTTATAAATAGCAATCAAGCATTATATTTGTAGAACCAACTGTAATACTTGCAAGCAAGACAGCCCCATAGAGTAACTATTGTTGTATTATTATAACATATCATATACCGAATGGGCTTACTAAATTTGTTAGCTCAGTTTAGGAGTGAAGCTAAAGTCCTGCAAGTGTTTAGTCTCTACATATCAGTTTTAAATATCAGTTTTTTATATCAGCTTCGTCCTCTATTTTGACATATCAGTTCGTCAAATTTATTCTTATGATAGTAAAATGTTTAGTCTCTACATATTAGTTTTAAATATCAGTTTTTTATATCAGCTTTTCAAATCTTTTTAGCCTCCTTAAACTCATATTTTTCTTATAACATGTCAAATCACAGAATGAATTAGAAGCAGCAGAAAAGAGGCAAAAAGAAGCTACAAGTGCGAGTGGTTATGATGGTGTGTCAAGCCTAGAAGACCTTAAGACTGACCCTATTGCTGAAGTTTTTGGAGTCGATAAAAAGAGTCATTGTCGTGCAGTTAGCTCCACATCATCGGTGAAGCAAGTAAAAATTAGACAAGCAGCAAAGGCAATAGCCAGCAAAAATACCAACCCAGAGGTTCTCCAAAGGTTGGATATTGTTGAGGTTATGTTAGGGAATTGCTCACTCGTGGCGACGCTACACATCAGCCCCAAAATCTAATTTTTGCTTCTGGCACGCCCGAGACAGAAGGGGCGTCTAACTCCGTGCATATTAGTAAAACTACAAGAAATTTGAATCATGTTTTGAATATCGTCGGTCGTGTCCCTAGTAACAACAATAATAGTCCTGTTGTCCATGGTAACAAAAATAATGGTCATGTTGTCCATGATAACAATGATGGACCGGCTCCTGGAGGAAAACAAAATGTTATTTTACTTGGACGGGAACGAGAGGATGTAGCCAAGGGATTTATAGCATCTCACACTACCTGTCATGGAAGAAAAGTGCAAGATGACGAGAAAATCATTTATGTGTCCGAGGTGGTAAAGCCAGAAGCAACAGTTTATGATGGTCCACAAGATGGAATATCTTTTCTTTGTGAAATAGATTATGGAGGTTTTATTTTTTGGGGACCCAAACGGCTCCGGTATTTGTAACAATAGGTATATATATACAAACGATAATTGTATGTGTTGATAGTAAAGTGTTTATGTGATTATATTGATCTTGAGCTTCCTTTATGCAGTATGGAGCGCTTCGGAGGAAGGTTGGTGGTGTACTTTTGGAGGTACACTAAATTTGATGAGAAAATATATTTCTAGGCACTTATTACTATTTAATGGTTCCAAAATTAGAACAGGCCTATTATGAATTGTTTCTCTCATCCTCATAGTTGAATGATGTATGAATCTCGAGAGTGCGTGGAGGTGGAGGGATATGGAGAAGGTTCCAGGAACTGGATTGTTCCCCAACTCTTTATTTTCTTTATCTCTGTCCAGCAGTTGTACTTGTTCTTCATCAGCAACTAGCACGTATAACCTCTTTTTTTTTCCCTTACACTTATGTCCCTTATTAAACCACTTTTCATCACAAAGAAACATTGTCCCAAATTCTTTCATCTTATAATTTCATTTGGGGATATGGTAGGAGTAGTGTAGTTTGGTGTAGAAGAAGAACTTTGTTGTGGTTGTATAGCTTCTTCCATTTGAGTTCCCATATACATTGGTGTAGATATTAGTGGTGGTGGTGTTGCATATTCCTGACTCCACATAGGGATTTTATGTTCTTTATGGGAGTTTTATTTTTCTGCATTAGCCCTTGTCATTCTCTAACCCAAAGTTTATTTAACGTGGAGTTGTTTCCCTTTAGCTTCATAATCGATAGCGTACTATAACTAGCACAACCCCTTTCTTTTGGTTATTTGGTATCTTGCATTTGCCAATATTCTAATTTCAGCCAACCTTATTATTTTGACATGTAATATGTTAGTTGCTCAACATTTGACACAATATTGCTTGTTAAGCAGGCCGACTAGTTAGGTTTCTTTTCACTTCCAAGGATATTTCATGAGCACATATATATAGCACTCTGAAACCATCATGAATGTTAATTAAGGAGAGTGCTCAAAAAATTAAATAGGATTATTGAGGTGAAGAAATAGTCATTTTGATGATCCTGCCAATAGAAGATCAACTTCATTAACACAACCTTTGTAAGTGAAACTAAAAGACGCCATTAAAACAAAAAAAAGATACTTAAAACCTCTATTTAAAGGGAGAAACCTCTGTTTATTCCTATGGGTTGCTGCAAAATCCATATTTTTTTCCTATACTGATTTTAGTTAATGAAATTTGATCAATGACTCTTTGGCCTTGATCCACCATATCATGGTCTATCATGTCTTATGCAAGCAATATTTCATTAGAAAGCTCAGGTTAATAAGCTACTCATAACTAATGCAAAGTGGAATGATATAATTTCTTCTGATGACATATAAGACTTATGGTGATAGTAAGTGGATCATTAATCTCCAATATTCTCAAGTTTCACCTATGCCTTTATCACCTACATGGCTACGTATAAACATTATAGTATTTACTTTTGTAAACCACACTACGTATCCTTCCTAAGAACACCATATCCTGAACCTTTTCTTGTAGTGTGCATAACGTTGTTAAAAATCAACTAATCCAGCTAAAGACTGTCTTGTTATGTTGTTAAGAATAAACGTAACATCATTTAACATATGCATGGCTTGCATAAATCCAACCTAATTATAAACCGAGTGTTGGCCCCTAAATTTGTCAGAAATGTATAGTAACAGTTAACATAACTATCTAGGAAGAGAATATTCCTCGAAGGATCTAGTTTTAGATTCCTCAAAGGAGGCAAAGCACTCGGGTACATAATTTTTTTCCTTGTATGCAAAATTTCTTTCATATAAACAGAATCTCGACATATTTTTAATTATATAGGAATACATTTCCTTGAGGGCTTAATAAATTTCCTTTGGAGTAAAGAAGAAACATTATGGTGGGACTAATTTGATCCTTCATTCTATTAAGCAACTGAATCATGAGACAATAGTCATCATGTTGCTCGATAATGGATTTTATGAAGATATGCATTGGCCAGAGAGATAGTAAGATGAGATAGTTTCCTCTTATTAGATCTGACAAGGAGGTTCATGGGTCTATGTTTGCTTAAGCTTCTCCCATAAAATTCTGACGAAGAGACAATAGATATAAATAGTTGATTAACTGATTACTTACTTTCAAGCATAGCGTGCAAATGTTAGTCAAAGTGAATCCCTTCTTTCTTATGTTGTCAACAATAAGTTGTTCATTATTAGTTGCAAGCCATGTCAAGATTCTTGAGTCTTTGACCCTCAGAGGTGCTAGGGCTTTCTAGATCGAAGTAGAATTTTGGGGTGTCTCTAAATTCCCTGCAATCTGAGACCCCTATACATTGGTGAAGACATTTGGAAATGACTGAACATGTGCTCTCATGTCTATCAACCAATGCCCAAAACTTCTGCATGTGTTCTTCATTAAAGTTTGTCATATGTGCAAAGAATATGTGCTCGCATGTATGTTTTTCCTGAAACTTCTTTTACTAGTTTGTATGCTTTTATTTGATACTTCTTTTACTCTTACATGCAGAAATATGTACAGTTTTAGCATGGATGCAAGCACTTTCATTCTTCCTCAAGAGAGCCTCGTCTTGATTATCCAAAAACACAAGTTTGAAATGTTTTGTGGTTTGCTTCATGCATCTAGAGCCTTGTTTTGTTGTCATTGAAACCAACAATGGAATGTTTCCTTATTAAAATATTAATGTATGGATGCTATTGAACATCCTGTGGTTTAGTTGCTTATTATTCAAATATTATGTGGTTTAATTACTAATTTGAATGGTTGAATTATTATTCGAAATTATGTGGTTTTGTTTCTAGTTTGGAATGGTTGAATTGTTATTGCAAATTATGTGGTTTAGTTACTTGTTCGGATTTGTTATTGAAAATTTTGTGGTTTAGTTATTGGTTTGGAATGGTTGAATTATTATGAAAGTGAAATATTATGAAATTGGATATGTTATTTATTGTTTAGTTACGAGTTGAATGTAGTTTTTTTTATTTATTTAAATAGTCCAATTGTAATGGTTATAACTGTGACAATTAGTAGAGAATAGTGACGAAAAAAATAATGTAGTCACAGTAAAAACTGTGACAAAACAAACTAATTGTCACATTAATAACTGTGACAAATGGAATATTGGTCACGGTTACAACCGTCACATAAATGGACTTCTCTCACAGTTATAACCGTTACCAAAACAAATATTTGTAACGGTTATTACCGTGACCAAATATTAACCACGCCCAACTAGTAACGACTATTACCGTGACGAAAAATAATTATCACGGTAATAATCGTGGGTAATCGTCTATTATGGTGTAGTGTTAAAGTTGTCTTTAGTATAGTCATACAAAATTTATTTTTGTTGCAAAATCAGACGAGATAAAGTAATGAGTAGCACCAGAATCAAAAAGTACTTTTGCAGGTGTGCCTTTGTACAGCAACATACCTGTTATTACATTCTCTTCGGTCTGGGTCTCTGCCTGAGTCAAGACGTAACCCTTGCTTGCGCACTTTGTTGTTGATTCGGTGCATTCCCAGTTGGAGCTGGTAAGGCTGGTGGCGCTTGGCCACGATTTTGGTTGTTATGTTGGCCCCGGTTCTGATTGTTATATCCTCTACGGTATTGATTATCATTATGTCCATGATGATTATAGTGCTGATCCCGTGGGGGATTTTGATTCCTTCCCTTTCTACATTCAGATGCCCTGTGGCCCATGCCGCCACAATTGAAGCATCCGGCTCGATATTCTGCTTGTCGGTGTCCATACCGGTTGTACTTGAAGCAACGCGGTCCTTGATATTCACCCTTATTCTTGCCAGTATTATGACGCTTAGGAATGTCATTCCTCTCAGCAGCTAAGGGTCCTTTATCGTTGCTACTCTAATTGTGCAGTGTTGTCCCACGGCTAACTGGTGGATGGAATCTCTCCATCTCGAAAGCAGTTTCGTACGCCTCCCTGTAAGACGTACACTTTCTACTTAGCATATCCCGCTGCAGGCCCTCATTCAAGCCTTGCACGAATCTTCTTCGCTTTTCGTCATCATTCGGGACCATGTATCCAGCGAGGGCAACTCTCTTCAAAAATTCAGTTTCATAATTGTCAACTGACATACTGCCCTGTTGGAGTTCTACGAACTCCTTCTCTTTCTGTTGACGGACAGCTGGTGGAATGAATTGCGCAATGAAAGCCTGCTTAAAGGTCTCCCAAGATATCTTCGTATCCGAATTATTACCGCAAAGTGCCTATCTCTGTAAAGTCTGCCATTCCTGGGCCTTGAGACGAAGTTATACAATGGTACACTCCACTTTCTTACTGCCCTGTATATCCAACATTCGGAAGTAGCCCTCAAGTGTGTTCGGAAAGCCCATCACTTCATCTGTCTTCGCTCCCCCATTAAACTCAGGCGGGTCGCAGCTCTTGAATTCGGAGAACTTGAAGCTCATTCTCTTCCGTGTCGGCGTTTCAGGTTTCTCTGCCGACACTTCTACGGTCTCGGTTGTTGTGGCCTTTGTAGAAACATTGGAATCGGTCGTCAGCTTGGTGACAATCTGAGACAGATTATCCACTATCTTTTGTTGAGCATCCAGCTGCTCCTAAAACTGATATGGAAGCTGCTTTTGAAGCGCGCAATGTTGAGATTCGCTCTGCTTCCTCTGAGCCTCTAATTGTTTAATCAGTTTCTCCATTGGGTCAGACGATGAATTCGTCTTTGCGCTATCACCTTTGGCCATTCTACAACAAAAAAATAATTCTATTAGCACTCATAAAATATTTATGGGCTTATTGTATGGAACATTATTTCAAGCCAGCGTTATCGACACCATCAATCGAGAAAATTTGCATCAAGACTTCCTTTTTGAAAATACTTTCAAAATTCGAGGAATTGAAACCGTGCTCTGATACCAACTTGTCACGCCCCGATTCGGAGAATCTTTCGTCCTCGCTTCGATTCGCGCCGAATCGTTCGTCCTCGCTAAGGCGTGATGCCGTACAAGTCTGGTATTGCACTTGTACAAGGCAAGAACGTGCACTGTTATGTCATTTAGAAACATTTGAAACCCAGCCACATTTCAGAAACATTGAGGACACAATATAGGAAGAAAAAATACTCATTTTGTTGATAATTGTAGTCAGAATACAACTTTTTTTCGATAATATTTCAAATGCCTTTTCGGCTACATTGATTCATGAAAAGAAGTACAACTGATAGGCTACCATGAAATAACTTCTTGTTCCATACATCATGCCCCTTTAGTACTTTGAAATATAAGCAGCAATCTTTTGAAAACTCCGCAATACTTTGTGCATCTTTAGGGAAAACAACTTGAAAGTAGTAGCAATTCAGAAAGCCTTAGTTCGGTCGTACGCCTGAGCCTTCTCCAATACCTGTGGAGGAGGGGTCAGCACATTATAACAATGCGCTGATGAGCGCCGTTGGCCCATTCAGCTAAACCAATATTTTATTAGTGACAAGCATTTTATATCATAAACTTATTAGGACAGGCGACATTCAGAGTAAATCATAATTAAAATAACATGATATTTTATGAAACCATATTTACTTTACCATCGGTCGAATCCAGCTTTTCTGCATAAGATACAGGATAATAATAACAATAATACTTACCGCCCCTGCACAAGACAATTGTTAGCATGCATTCGGACTGGGTCGTTGGTGAAACTGCACCATAAAGGACTTTCCAACGGGTATTGCGGTGTACCATTCCAGAGTAGGTTGCAAGCCTAGTCGAATGTCTCGTAATACCTCGTACCACCATAGCACGACCAAATATTTCCCCCTAGGTCGAGCCGATCCTCGGTGCCCCAAGTATCGTCCCGAGAAAACTACTCAAATCTTGTGCACAAAGACGTCCATGACCACGCAAATGCATAACCGACTCAACAGTACACAATTGCATGGTATTAATAAGCCAACATTAGATACGCAACATTCTTATATTCAACATCTCAGGCATCTATTCATTTCAATTCTATTTTCATTGCATTTTATCGTATTCAATGTTCAAGGGACAAGCACACACATTTCAATGTTGTCAACAGTGTAATCGATTCATTCAATGATTATTCTCTAGCTTCTTAGTGGTATTGACTTGTGGCATTAGCAACTTGATATCGATCAACGGATGTTGCAAGACAATTATTTAGTTGGTATGAAGGAATAGCGAGAGGGACAATACCACCACAGAGATCCACACTCACCAAATTAGAGAATCACACAGAGAGAGGAACACTTGCGCGCTTAGCCTTCCATCACGCGTCAGTCTACAATGGCACCAAAAGCTTCGTTAATACTCCGTCTCGTTATGTTCTTTTCTTCCAGAATTCTCAAGAATGAATGCTATGCAAATCGATAAAAATGGACAAGAATCAAATCATCGAAAATTATTCAAAAAAGTATCCATCAAAACCAAGCAAAAAAACCAGCAACAAAACATCCAGACAAAACTCTTGGACGCATTTCAAGAGAAACCAATCCATTAGTTGGAAAGGTTCTTATGCACTTGTCCGTAATCGATTCGGTGCCGACGGTAAGTTTTTCCAATACTCGGTTCCGACCAAGTTAACCAAGCCACAAGCCTTACATAGTGAACCGCTAGGAGCGGGGCACTACAGCCGATGCCTGTCCTGCGCCACCCGAAGTCTATCTCTGATAACTCTGACCTTCTCTGCTGCATCCACTACCATCTCAGGGCCAAGCAAAACCCTCTCTCCGACATCATCCCAAGACAAGGGAGTACGATACCTCCGTCCGTATAGGGCCTCAGAAGGTGACATCTCTATACTGGCTTGGTAGCTGTTGTTGTAAGCAAATTCTACCAAGTGAAGGTGGTTCTCCCAAGATCCTCCGAAGTCCAAGATACATGTACGAAGCATATCCTCGAGAGTCTGAATCATCCTGTTCGACTGTCTGTCTGTCTGGGGGTGGTATGCGTTACTGAACTTGAGCGATGTGCCCAAGCTAAACTGTAAACTCCTCCAAAAATCAGAAGTGAATCGGCTATCCCGATCCGAGACTATACTCACTGGAACCCCGTGCAATCGAACTATCTGTCGCACGTACATCTCCACCAGCTTCTCCGTAGACAAACCCACTTTGAAAGGCAAAAAGTGGGCTGATTTTGGTCAATCGATCAACAATGACCTAAATCGTATCTTTCCCTCCTGGAGAACGCGGAAGTCCAGACACAAAGTCCATAGTGATATGCTCCTAGTTCCACTCCGGAATGGGTAGTGGCTGGAGCAGACCACCTGGCCTCTGTCTCTCGGCTTTCACCTGCTGACACACCAAGCATCTAGAAATGAACTGAGCCACCTCACGTTTCATGCCATACCACCAAACATGTAGTCTCGAGTCTCTATACATCTTGTTAGCACTAGGATGCATAGGGTACTAAGAACGATGTGCCTCTTGAAGAACCTCCTCTCGAAGTCCTCCACTCAGCACGCACAATCTGGTACCATATCTCAATGACCCATCTCCCGTGACAGAGAAATCATCCAACAATCCTGTCTGAACCTGCTCCCTGATGACCCTCAGAGCCTCATCCTCAAACTGTGCCGCTTTGATTCTGTCCATTAGCTCTGACTGCACCTGAAGACCCCATATCTGCTCCTCAAACCCAGAAACTATCACCTTTATGCCAAGCTCTCCAAATCTGCCAGAAGGTGACGATTCATCGTCAAACACATGGCCACCGGATACCTGCTCAAACCATTCGCAACCACATTGGCCTTTCCTGGATGGTACTGTAAGGATATATCAAAATCCTTCATCAGTTCTAACCATCACGTCTGTCCCAGGTTCAACTCCTTCTGTGTAAACACGTACTTCAAGCTCTTGTGGTCAGTAAAAATCTCTACATGTTCTCCCTACAGATAATGTTTCCACAACTGCAAGGTAAAAGTGACTGATGCCAACTCCAAATCATGGGTCGGGTAGTTCTTCTCATGCGGGCTAACTGCCTAGATGTATAAGTAATTACCTTCCCATACTGCTGAAGAACACATCCCAAACCCTTCCCCGAAGCATCACTGTAGATCGTGAATCCTCCGAACCCAAATGGCAACATCAGAATAGAAGCCGACGTCAACCTCTCCTTCCGCTCCTCGAAAGCAGCTTGACACTCATCAGTCCAGACGAACGCCGCATCCTTCCTGGTGAGTCTAGTCATCGGCTCTGCAATTCGAGAGAAGTCCCTGTATGAACTTCTGATAATATCCTGCCAAACCCAGAATGCTTCGAATCTTGGTAACTGAACTTGGTGTAGACCAAGACTCCACCGCTACAATCTTCTTCTGATCTACTGAAATCCTATCACCAAACACAACATGGCCTAGAAACTCCACTCGGTCCAAGAAGAACTCGTACTTCGATAGCTTCCCATACAGCTGCTCCTTCCTCAGAGTCTCCAACACAATCCGCAGATGGTCATCGTGCTCCTCAGGCATCTTCGAGTATACCAAGATGTCATCTATGAAGATCACCACGAACTTGTCAAGGTATTGATGGAATACCTTGTTCATCAATTTCATGACACTGTTGGGGCGTTGGACAACCCAAATGGCATGACGGTGAACTAGTACTGGCCATACCGAGTCCGAAAAGCCATCTTCAGAATGCTATCCCGCTTCACCTTCAACTGATGATACCCAGACCGCAAGTCGGTCTTCGAGAACACCCTCGCACTGCTCAACTGATCAAACAAGTCGTCAATCCTCGACAACGGATACTTGTTCTTGATAGTAAGGTTGTTGAGCGCTCTGTAATCGATACACATATGGATCGTACCATCCTTCTTCAATACAAACAGAACTGGCATGCCCCAAGGTAAAGAATTGGATCTGATAAAGCCTCTGTCCTGCAGCTCATCGACTTGCCTCTTCAGCTCTGCCAACTCGCTGTTGTTGACTCTATAGACGTGCTGTGAAATAGGCAAAACGCCCAGCACCAAGTCTATAGAGAACTCAATATCTCTATCTAACGGCATCCCAGGCAACTCCTAGGAAAAAACATCCAAGAACTCTGCTATAAATGGATGTGGCAATTCCTATCCCGCCAACAAGGCTCCACAGAATCCATCTCCCGGTTCTGCTGCTCCTCTAGCAAACTCAAACTCTAGCTCTCCTGGCGGTCTAAACAAAACTCTGTCTCCTCTACAATCTACACTAGCATGGTGCCTACTTAACCAATCCATACTGAGTACCACATCATAGCTCGGAAGTGGCATTACGAGCAAGCACGCACTCAAATCCTGGCCTCCCAGTGTAACACTCTGCCCCTTGCAAATATCATTAACGAGGATAATACCTCCCCCGGTCATAATCTTACAAGTCCTACCCAGATACTCAGCAATAATATTGTGTCTAAAAGCAAAAGAAACAGACACAAAACTGTGTGTAGCACCGAAATCAAATAAGGCTAATGTAGGAAAGGAATCGAGTAGAATAGAACCTGCCACAATATCTGCCACCAGCTCAGTCCCTTCGGTTGCTATAGCAAACGCTCTGCCCTGAACACCCCGCTGCTGGTGGTGCTGGGCAAACCGATGCTACTGAGTTGAAAGTAGACCCCTCTGCTATGCTGCAAGTGCCCTCACCGGTGCCTCCTGAGCTGCCACCGCTCTACGGGCCACCCTACGAGGGTTCGCAAGACAATCTTTTAATAATGTCCGGCGTCACCGCAATAGAGGCACATACCCAGCCTCTTCCGACAGACCTCCCAGATATGACCAGGCTTCTTGCAGAAGTTGCATGAAGTGCCATTTTGTACCTGCCTTTGCTGGTGGTGGTGCACCTGCTGAACCGGTGCCCTGGCCTGAACCTGTGACTGGTGATGCTGAAAAGAACGATGCTGAAGCTGAGGGCGTTTAGTAGCCCCCGTGCTGCTAGTAGCCCCCGAAAAAAGATTATAATCTCTCTTGGGCTTCAAGCCTCACTCCCGCTCTACCTTGCGGGCTTCCGCATAGATCTCGATGTAAGTTACATAAAAAGAGGGGATATGGATCTTGATATCCCAGATCAATCCCTCTCTGAAATGGCTCGCCCTGATCTCCGGGTCGCGAACCATATACTCCGTATATCAGCTCAGATGGCCAAACTCTGCGGCGCACTCCTCAACAGACAAGCTACCCTGTTGCAGATTCTGAAACTGCCTCACCAAGTCAAACTTGTCTGTAAGAGAGAAGAACTTCTCCTTGAAGAGAAGCTTAAATTCGGCCCATGTATAGCCCTCTCCAGCAAGGGCTTGCTCGTTCCTGAACCAGATGCGAGCAATATCCAACAACTGTAAATCCACTGCCTCAACCTTCAGGTCGTCTCCAAGGCGGGAGGCCCTCATCTGCCGCTCGATGTCTTCGAGCCAGTCGTCAGCATAGACTACACCCTCAGTCCCGCTAAAGTCACGAGGCCCCAACTTCTTGAAGTCCTGAATGTCATCCGGCCTCGGACGCGCTCCCTGATGTGGAGCCCTCTGCTCCACGGCTGCTAAAGACAATTGATAGACATCCTCCATGCCCTGATGCATCGTATCGATCTGCCTCTGTTGTGCCTCAGACTGGACCCTCTATGTCTTTAATATCTGCTAGAAGAAGGCTAGCATCTGATCCATGTCTGTAGGCAGAGGAGGCGGAGGAGGAAGAACATCTGCAACTGACGGAAGAGTCCGCTGTGCAGGAGGAGGCAGAGTGCCTATGTCAACTATTAGTACTACGGCAGGAACAATATTAGTAACCTCCGGAACAGTCCTCGGAACTGGTGGAGGAGCGCCCCCAAAAGCTGCTACCGATGCTCCGACTGCGACAGAAGTGATTGGATCAGGTCCGCGAGATATAGCGGACCTCTCAGTATCTGCGGCCTCAGGATGCTGTGATCTTGTCTGCACCACCCTGAAGACAGATTGAAAGAAGGAAATCAATATGGCACAAGAAAGATTATATCAAGGAGGATAGTTAGAATGCAATAATCAGTATAAAAAAGAACAGTTAAAAAGATCAGCAAGTGAAAGTTTTCCTATTTTGTGATTGGGTAATCTTAGCCTATAGCCTATCCTAGATATGTACCACAAGCTCGTAACAGCACTCTAAGTCGAGCGCCACTACGATATCGTACTAATTGCGACTTCTGACCTGCATGGGCCACCACTAAAAACGTGTCGCAACCCGCACCCTGGGTAAGGGCACAAGTGCGTAACAACGTCCAGCCTACTCCGTAAAAACAGCATAGAACGCTGTAATTCTGCTAGCTAGCAAACAGTAAATATAACCTGTCATCTCCGTATGGAGGGTATAATATAAAATACTGATAATCTCAATCACAAAACTAATAGGAAGAATCATGGCACGAAATCAAGATAGATATAAATTACAAAGTGCAATATCCAGCTCAACATAGAGAAAGAGAGTCACAAAGTAGTATATACAATATCTGCAATAGTAATATGCATAGAGTAGCAAGCTGGAGACAAGGTCCAGTCCAAAATCCTAGTCTAACTGAGCAGCAACTAAAGCCTCATCAGCCGAGACTAATTCCTACTGGACTAGGGTCTCCAAATCTATGCCCACTACGTCGTGAGGACTATAGTAGGTACGACAGTCCTCCTCACCTTCATCTGTAATATTTTGTCAACATATCCAGTCAGGATGGAATGAGCACAATCAACTAACAACAGTTCACAAGATAGGATAAAATCTACAAGACTGTAAATAGGGAGTATATACAGGAGTAATGGAAATGTACATGTAAGTATCATGGCAAGGTAAGTTGTAAACTAGAGCTAGAACAAGGGCAAGTAAAAAAATGATCATGGCATGTACAAGAATCAAGAATCATCTATCTAGATGTGTGAGGACTAGCTTCGATATATGGCCGACTTGGGTCTAAATAAGTTCTAATGATCTAGCCAATCATACGTGAAGTGTAGGATTGGCATTCACAAGGTCAACAAGAATAAACAAGGCAGATATTGACTACACATCTACACTAATACTCTCCGCCCCCGACTGGTAGAGTGGATCCAAACAAGACACGTTACGACACGGGATTCCATAAGAAGGGAGCAAGTCTTCTCGAGAATCGGTGTCCATATACTGCACAAGAACTACAAAGGGCTTGCACAAGATACACCAAGATAACAATGAATAACATCTCATGTTGGGATCCATGAATACCAATCCGTGTGACCAATGTGTCAAGAATAAGTATATCTACACTAAGTACATGAATTATAACAGTTATCGTAAATTAGAAAAGTTATCAGAGAATGTACTTGCCTGTAATATGATGGAAAATGTCAACAAAGTCCAATACAGTGCCTCGAGGACCTAAAGATGGAATATTGTATCAATATAATGTTCTGGAAGTAAAAACAAGTCAAACTAAGTCAAACTAAGTCATACTAAGTCAAATTAGGTCAAACTAGGTCACATGAAGTCAAACCAAGTCAAACTAGGTCATACTCGGTCACATGAAGTCAAATTAGGTCAAAGGTTGACCTACAGTTGACTTTTGGTCAACTGGTCAACCCTGGTCAACCTCTAAACCCATCTAGGTCAAACTAGGTCAACAGTTGACTTACAGTTGACTTTTGGTCAACTTGGTCAACTCTGGTCAACTCCTAGTCTATTCTAGGTCGGGTGTTGACTTTGTGTTGACTTCCAGTCAAAATGGTCAACCATGGTCAAACTAGACCACAAAGTCCATTTCTAATCTTTACCTACCATGTTATCCTAGTTCTAACCATATCTACCCTTGTTAACCTCACTATCTTAGAATATAGGTAATACCCCTTTACCTTACCTTATTATATTATACCTAGGTAAACCCATTACCTTAGCCTCTAACTAATATCCTTGTCTATTTTATCCTCACTCTATGTAACTGTAACCAACACTTTTCTAAAATAAGGATAATTTTGAACTTCTGTAAAATTAATCATTTAGTAATAAGTTTAAATCATGTTATTGATTTATTGGTGAATTTTGATTATTTTTAATATCATTAAATTAGTGTTTTGTGATTTTATCGTTTTGCTAGTGCAACCTTAGAGCTGCTTAACCTAGAGACTAACCATGACCACGGAGGCCTAACCCATGTGATTATATTAGCTAATTACCACTTTTTAGGCTAAGGGTGTTTTGGTCATTTTTTATATTTTAATATTTTGGTAATTTTATATATTTAATATTGATTTTACGGGATTTGTTTAGTCGGGTTTGAGTTTCGTCTCGTTCCGACTTGTGTTAGTGATCCGGGTAGCTTAGACTCTAGACGGGACCCCCAAGATTAGTTAGTCATGGCCCACAAATTCCACTAATTAAGTTAGTAAGTTTAGACTAATCCCACTTGTTAGATTGGTTAAGTTAGAGGCTTAAACTTAACCATTTTGATCCCAAACTTGAACATAACTTAAAATTAACCAAGGGGGAATAGTAGGAGACTTATTGGGCTTTTCCCAAGGCCCAAATAGGGTTAGATGGCAGCCACATATAGGAGGTTGCCCTTCCTTTTATTTTATTCCATCAAGCCTCCATTTTCTTTTACAAGTGTTCTTCCCCAAATTGAGAGCTTCCCTCTTTGATTTTATCTCCAAATCCTTACATCCCTCCACCAAAACTTCCATCCAACCTTCTCATACTACCAAGGAAGGGTGCTAGCAAAGATTTGGAGCAAGTACAAGGAGGAGTGTCCTTTTTGGAAGATCTTCGTGTCGGAGCCGTGTCCTTGAGAGTATCATTGGGATTCCACTCCCAATAGGTAAAATCAACCCTCTAAATTGATTTTCTATACATATTAGTTAGTTTTGAATCCATAGGATCCACCTCCATGCTTGTACCCCCTTTAGATTCAAGTTTGAGGCCATTTGGAGCTCTCTTAAGGATTTTAGATATGTGTTTTATGTCCTACTTGATAGATCCCAAATTAGGACACCCCATGTATTTGGTTTATTGCCTATTATGATTAATTGTGTTTTAAATTCAGTTTTAGAATGGTTAGAAAGTGGATTGATCTTAGTTATGATGGTTAGAATGAGTTTCATTTGGATACCTATGTTGGTATCCAAGTATCTTGGCCTACATGTATTTCTTTTGTCCACAACAACCCAAATTCGTCATAATATTCATCCACATTTTTAGTAACCATAGCAGCTTAAAAATGCCATAACTTTTAACTCAGAATTCCGATTAATCTTCTTTTTTTTAAAAGAACCGTATCGAAGTTAGCTTTCCAAATATATATATTTAATAAGCCAAAATCATTCTAGAACTTTCTGTAAAACTATTTGAGTGTCAGCTGTCCGAAAGACAAAGTGTTTCGATATTTTCGCGATTCTGGAAGCTTTCGGATACGAAAATACGATCCGTTTGAAGTTTCTGGCCACAAATCAGTCAAATGGGACATAAAATAGTGAAAATAGCCAAACTAGGCACTATGCATCTATGCGGACTGGCACTATGCGGCCAGGCACTATACAGCCATGCAGCCAGCACTATGCAGCTATGCGGCCAAGACTATACGGCACTATGCAGTTATGAGGCCAGTACTATGCGGCACTATATAGTTATGCGACCAACACTATGCATCTATACGGACTGGCACTATGCTGCACTATGCAGCTATGCGGTCAGCACTATGCAGCCATCACTATTCATCGTCCCTGCCAGAACCAGGACAGATGAACATAGAAGATGTCCAAATCTTATTTTGACCATAACTTTCTCAAAATAAGTCAAAATCTAACTTTTCAAAGATCAAAATTGGGTAAAATCGAATTTTCTACAACATAGAACAATCAAAACTTAAAAATAATGAAGTTTGGTAGATCAAAACCCAAAAAAGACAAAAAGACTACAAACTTAGAACTACAAAAATCCATCCGTCCAAACCGAAAACTCCAAGTTTTAAAGATGCTTAGAATCATGTAGAGAAGAAGATAGAACAATAAAATGGTAGATCCATCATGAAGCAAGTTGTACTTGCCTAAGCTCTCTAGGTTGGTGGGAGAGTAATGGAGGAAGAAGAAGAAGTAATGAATGAAGAGAGAGAAATAAAGGGTGGTTGGGCTTTAAAGGGGAAGGGTTTAACATGTTGAACCAACCATCAAAATAAACCAAACCAAGCCATCCAAAGCAAGTCAAGTTGGATCAATCCAACCCAGGGTCAACCCTAGTCAAGATACATCAAGGCAAGCAATAAATAAATATAAAAATACAGTAAATAAAATATGGGTCGAAATTCGTATACGTACACTGGAATAAGTAAAACGGAAAAAGGGAGTGACAATGGTCGAGGCAACTCCTCGTTCAGGTGGACGGCTTCGGTGAACTTGTCTTTGCTTTGCCTTCACATTAAGAAAATATTGTTTTCAATGCACTGAGTATGCTGGATAATAAAATACATAAACCCACATAACTAAGGAAATAATCCCGTGGTCTATAGTCATGATATAGAATTGGAATTGTTAAGTTGTGTTGGTATTTTTGCCTTTGGACTAGGAAAGATAGACCCACATCAGCTACACCAAATGGTGAGTATCTCAATATAATGCATTGCTTGTGTTGAGGTGTGCACATGAGGTGTGGTGGGGCACAAGTGTGTGTCATATTGGAGTATTTTCCTAGAAGGAAAATTGATTAATTCCAACAAAGATGTAAGTTGATTTTTCTTGTGCGGACTCGGACTTGGACACAGACTCCATGATGTCTCGTGCATGCACGGGAGTATTCGGGAGGTAGGCGTTGACTGGCACACTTCTATGCTGATTGTGGGATGATCTAAATATCAAACTCTATTTTTGAGTATTGGTATTTTAGTCCCACATCGGATAGGAGAAGAGATGAAGTCTCACTCCACTCTATAAATAGAGCCCCTTGGCCTCCTTTAAAAGATGTACCAAAAAGAGAGTTAAATGAGTCTGTAAAGTTCAGGAAGCCCGTTCAAGTCTTAAATATTGACTGACGAGCGTTCCAGAAGTTTCTTAGAACTTGCTGGTTCTTGGAAGTGGATCGTATATAGGCGAATCTTGCTTTGAGCAATGGTGATCTGATCACCCCAGCAAAGCTGCATTTCTCTTTCTTCTTTCCTTCTCTTCTTCTCTGATCTAATCAGAAATCTCTTGTGAGCTTTCGTCGCTGCTGCTGCTAGCAACTCGATTTGTACCTTTCTAAAAGAAGCTTTATATTTGTTTATTGTTGTAACAAAATCTCTTTAGATTTTCATTACCCAGAATCCTCCAAGGATCTCTGTAGTGCACCTTCTTTGAAGTGTTGCTACGAAACATTGTTGCTATTTTGACAACTGTTTCAATTTTCTATTTTCCATCAAAAATTATGCCTCGGGAATAACAATCTCAAAGCAAGATTTATATTCGATAGAAAACAACCGTGCAAACCTTCTCGACACAAGTTTTAACAAACTTGAGAAGTTTAACGGGAAGCACTATAATGTCTGGAAGAGAAAGGTCAGCTTTAATCTTCAACTCGTGAGCGTTGACTTCGTGTTGATAGATCCTGAGCCTTTAAGTCCAGAAGGTGAAGATGCTTGAAGAGTCGCCGAGGCCACTGCTCTGTAATCCAAGTAGAGGAGAGATAACAACCTTTGTGAGTTGCTTATCCTAAACTCTATTGAAGACTCCCTGGCAGAGTCATATTCCAAGAAGGTGAAGGCCAAAGAGATCTGAGATTCTTTGGGTAAACTATATGAAGATGATAAAAATAGGTCCAAAATCTTCATCATCGAGAAGTACCACAAGTCCCTCTTCGAAGACGAGATGGAGATGCTACCTCAAGTGAAGGAATTTCTGAAGTTGTGCCAAAAGTTGGACGACGAGAAGATGCCCCTCGTTGACAAGTTTGTCGTTGGAGGGATAGTCTCGAAACTTTCTGCTGGTTGGAACAACTTCTATGCTAGAATGCATCGGAAGAAGCTGGACATTAGCTTGGAAGATCTTCTACAAGAGATCCATGTTGAGGACAAATGCGATCTCAACAGAAGATGGACTCTCTGTCCAAACAACTGGCTAAGGCCAACTTGGTGCAGACAAGAGAGTTCAAGGGGAAGCAGGTGACTTCTCATCATAAGAAGAAGGACTCCACTAATCTGAAAGTGAAGGATCCTTCGTTCAAACAACAGAAGTCCAAATCCTACGTGACTTGCTTCAACTGTGGCAAGAAGGGCCACAACAAGAGTGAATGCAAAACTAAGCCCAAACAAAAATAGCAGGTATGGCTAAACTTGGTTATTTTGATTACTTAACTTGGTTGCTATTGTTGCACAGGTTGAGTTATCTAGCGTGGTAGCTGACTAGTGGTCTGACACTAGTGCATCTGACCACGTGTGCTCTCGAAGGAGCTGTTCACCGAGGATGAGCCGTGTTATGACGAAGGTCTCGATGGCAAACATGTACCTAGCAGAATATCTGAAGATCGAGACAGTAGTTATAAACCACCGACAAGGATACTGGAATATGTGTTACACGTACTAGAGATTTTCGAAGATCCGATCTCAAGAAGTCTGTTATCTGATACAGACTTGAAAGATGGACATTCGTACTAGCCAGATGATAATTTCTTGGCGAGGAACATGTTTCAAAAAGATGTTTGGTGCTGAAGGGATGTTCAAACTTCTGCTGATGGCGATGAAGTTACATCATTGAATGGACTGAGAGTTGTTTTATGATAGAAGCAGAATTAAGCTGTCCTACCGGGACCTTATCTTCAGAATGTGGGGGTAAGAAGGTGGAGAAATTTAAGGTCTGTGCAGATACAAGACTGTTGGGAAGCTGCTAAGATTATTGAACTAAAGTAATAATCATCTGGAGTTAGTAGACTCAGATATCTGTGACTTTTATCAATTCTCTACAGAGGTCGGTTCGAAGTGTTTCTCGAAGTGCACTCTCTCATGACTTCTCAAATAGAAGGTTGCAACATTCGAGTAGTTCAGAGACTTCAGGGCTGAAGCTGAACGTTAAACCGATCTACAACTACTCAGAAGTGATCGAGATGTAGAGTATAGGTCTCATGAATTCGTATCGTTCTGCAGAGAACATGAAATTGTTAATGAGGTGACTGTTTCTACTCCCCTCAATCAAATGGTGTTACAGAAAGGAAGAACAGAACGTTAACTGAGATGATGAACTCAATGATGTTGACTGCGGGTCTTCCAAATTACTTTTGGGGCGAAGCAGTGCTTACTGCTACTCTCATTTTGTATAGAGAACCGTATACAACTTTCGATGTCACTCCTCATGAACTCTGGTTCAAGGTCAGACCCAACTTGAATGTTATTCGAGTGTGGGGGAGTCTGGCATATGTGAAACTTCAGGATTTGAAGATTCAGAATCTAGGAACAAGGACTACGAAGACGATCTTCTTAGGGTATTCCAAGAAGAGTGATGCTCAGAGATTTCTTGATATTGAGTCAAATCATATCATTGAATCTCGCGATGCAAAATATTTTAAAGACAAATTTGTAAGTCACAAGAATATTGTTCTTACGGATATACCGGAGAACAATGAGGGTACGCAAGAAACTGAAGTTTTCAATAAAGAAGTAGTCCAAGAAGATGTTGTTGTTGAAACAACGGTTGAACCAGAACTCGCTGAGCTGTCAGCGAAACGTGTGAGGAGGCCGAAGGACTTCGGAAATGACTTTGTCACCTATCATGTGGAAGCAGATCCGCTTACCTATGATGAGGCAATAAAGACCAGAGATGTGATTTTCTGGAAGGAGGCGATTGACAATGAAATTGATTCCATCACCTCAAATAACACTTGGGTGTTGGTTGATCTTCCTGAAGAAGCGAAACCCATCGGATGCAAATGGATCTTCAAGAAGAAGTTGAAAGCAGTCGAAACTATTGACAAGTTCAAGGCTAGGTTGGTAGCCAAAGGGTTTTCTCAGAAGCAGGGAATTGACTACTTTGACACGTATACGCTAGTAGCCCGGATGACCACCATCAAAATATTGATTGCTCTCGCAGCAATACATAAGATGGTGATACATCAGATGGATGTTAAAACGGTTTTCCTAAATAGCGAGCTGACCGAAGAGATTTACATACAACAGCCAGAGGGATTTATCGTAAAGGATCTTGAAGACAAAGTCTGCAAGTTGGTAAAATCCTTGTACGGTCTTAAACAAGCTCCCAAGATGTGGCATGGGAAATTTGACAAGGTTATAAGGTCAAATGGCTACATGGTCAGCGAGACGGACAAGTGTGTTTACATGAAGTTCGCTGATGGAAGAGGTGTGATCGTTTGTCCGTACGTAGATGACATGCTGATCCTAGGTACGGATATGGGCTGTGTCATGGAGACAAAAAAGTTCATCTCGAGCAAGTTCAGAATGAAGGCTTGGGGGAAGCTGATGTGAACTTATGGATCAAGATCATCTGGACAGACACTGGACTAGCGCTGTCACAATCTCATTATGTTGAGAAGATGATCACTCGTTACGGGTATCAGGATCTTCCAGGGATCGATACACCATACAGGTGTGATATGAAGCTGAAGCCTAATTCAGAAAAAAGTGTCAGACAGCTGGAGTATGCAAGCGTAATCGAGAGTTTGATGTATGCTACTACTGCCACAAGGCCTGACATAGCTTTCGTCATGGGAATGCTGAGTCGTTTCACGAGCAACCCAGGCATTGAGTACTAAAAAGCTGTGAAACAGGTTATCAGATATCTCAAGAAGGCTCAGACATATGCACTGCACTACAGCGGAGATCCGTCGGTAGTGGAAGGCTTCAGTGATGCCAGCTGGTGCTCAAAAGTGGAGAGCAAAAGGTCAAAAGGTGGATACATGTTCATAATAGATGGAGCTGCTATATCGTAGAAATCGAAAAAAGCAGACTATGCTCCCGCGGTCATCCATGGAATCTGAGTTCTTTGCACTTGATACCGCAGCAAAGGAAGCAAAATAGCTTCGGGAGCTCATGTATGATCTTCCAGTAGTTATGACGCAAATACCGGCGATACCGATATACTGCGGCAACTAGACGACTGCGGTGGTGGCATCAAATGACCTCTTCAATAGAAAAAAGTGGATGTAGAGGCTAAAAATTAAGATGTGCCACCCATTAAAGTGTTTAACCATCAGATGGCGCCAAAATATTGTATTGTGCTAAACAAACAAGTTGCGCAGCATCAGGTTGCGCCAACGTCAGGTTGTGCTGAGGTCAGGTTACGCGAGAGTCACGTGGCGCACTTCCTCGAAAAGCTATAACGGCATCATCATTACCTGAAAACTGACAGCACGGAGATTAAGGAAAATCCATTCGAATCCCGTACAACGCGACATTCGAGAAGATTTTGTCAGCATATAATTAACGCTGACAGCTGGTTCACACAAGTCACTTTATGGCACGAGGATTAATCAGTACAGCACATAAGACCTAGTTAAAGGCAACAGTCGTTTAGTTGCGCCTATGCACAGCCTGACAAATTGGCGCCACTTGATCAACTCTTATTTTAAAACAGGGTGACGTAGCGCGCAAGCCATCAACTTCGCAGAGCGTGCCCACTATACTGCCCACGACCACGCGCATCTCAATTAAACGATGCCATGCGTCTATAGCAGTTAGTGCAAACCGCTTGTACAGGTTGTTACGTTGCGCCCATGCGCAACCTGATGAAGCACGCACAAGGTGATCAAATGGTATTCAGGACAGAGTGACGTGGTACAAGCCACTAACTTCGCATAACGTGCCCACTACACTGCTCACGACCACGTGCATCTCAATCAAACGATGCCACGCATCTACAGTAGTTAGTGCAACCGTTTGCGCAAGTGAACAGGAGGCGCACAACCTGAAGCGCACGTAATCTAGAATAACTGCTAAACAGTTATTTCAAGAACTCTATAAATAGAGTTTCAAATTAATCTCAAAGCATCAAGAGTGATCATAATCTACTACTAAAGTGCTGTTGCATTCTCCAGAGGCTCGTGTCTTCGATATCACATCGTCCAAGGGATAAAGTGATCATCTTCTGATCAGATTTCTATAATTGTACTTTCCTAGAAATCAATTGTACTCATGTACTCTCTTTTTTAGTTTGTAATAAAACTTTTGTTCTTTGCAAACAAAATGGCGACTCTGCTGGGGACGACTTTCTCCTCCGACGAAAAAGTGACAACTCAATGTGATATCACGTCAATCGGCAAGACGCAGAAGACCCTGGTCGTTCAAGTCGACCAGACAGTCTATGAGACCATGATCAATGCTGGGGGTGCCAAGCGCACCGTTGCCGCTGTTAAGATCAAGACACGCTCTGTTTGGACTCCTATGTCCTCGGTGGTACAATCTCCTGCCTCTACGCAACTTGTGCCCATCACTACTTTGGCGCAACCTAAGGGAGACTGTCTTTTGGCTAATCCCTCCACTTCTCTGATTCTAAAATCGAAGGAGACTATGTCTCGACACACTCTGTCCAAAACAAGGGAAAGTGCCCCTTGGCCTTCTCTTTCCTGGCGTAACATGCACATGTTCTTGCCTCTGCGTAACTTGTGCCCGTCACTGCTTTGGCGCAACCTAAGGGAGACAGTCTTTTGGCTAATCCCTCCACTTCTCTAATTCTAAAATCGAAGGAGACTTTGTCTCGACACACCGCTCTTCAAAACAAAGGAAAGCATTCTTTGGCCTTTTCTTTTCTGACACAACCTGCGTATGTTCCTGCTCCAATGCAACTTGCACGTGTTCCTGCTCTGGCACAACCTATACATGTTCATGCTCTGGCGCAACCTGTACATGCTTCTATACCAGCATAATGTAAAGAGAAGTACTATTTAGTGACTCCCTCTTTGCCACCAAACCAGAAATTTAGTGAGAAGCCACTAAATCAAGGAAAATGCTCTTTAGCCTTTCCTCATTCTGCTCGAGTCGTTGACTGGGTAGAAAGTACTGCTCTCCTTAACAGAGAAAACCAAATTTTTGTCAAGAAGATGGGTTCTATTCAGAATAAACCTTTCATACAAAAGGGTATTATGCCTACTCCAAAGAGATCAGGGCAGGATCTACCAATCTTATGTATTTCAAGATCCCGACGGGACAAACTACTAGTATCTCAAGTAGATGCACAAGTAGCTCCTTTGTCAGACTTGCGCACCTATATCAACAGGTGCTAATTAGGCTCAACCTCAAAAAATCATAAGATGTATCAAGCACAACCGCCACCAATTGCTAATTTACACCAGAGAAAGAATGCTGATGTAAAAGATCCTGTGACTTATGCTAACCAGCTTAGCACGTCCTTGTACACTCAAGGTACATGACACCTCAGGAACATGAATCATGTCCCGAATATCATCAAAGACTACATTCCTACAACTTCTTCTCATCCTGTTAGTGACCTTCGTGAACTCTTAATACAGAAGTGGAAGGTTGCAAATCTATCCCGTCCAGCAGTGGTCCAACAGCAAGAACATCATTGTAACCACCATCATGAAGTTGTCATCAAATGCTGCTATCAGTCAGCCAAGCGGTCCATCTTTGACCGTTTGAGTTATGTTCAGACTCCTGAACCAATCCTAGTGGACGAAAATAAATTACTCTTTGCTTCTGCCAATATGACATCTCGAAGCACTAGGGGTGGAAAACATCCAAGACGTAATGCATCCCGCAATCCTAGTCAGCAATACTTAGATCGGATTCATGAATCTGGTGAAGGAGTATACCAATATACTAGATCAAGAAGCCGAGATACAATCGGTCAAAGGAATCTTCTTGATTCAAACTAAGATTCCTTCAGTCAGAAAGATATTCCTATCACTTATTCTGGGGGTAGTTATTTATGTGACTTTGATGCTGACAGTGAAAGTTCTGAAAAGACCATTCTTTCCACTAGCTCGTCTTCAAGGGCTAGAGAAGTGACTGCTTATGCTATCACAGAAGATCAAGATACCTCTATTTCTTCCAGTCAAGAGCAGAGAATTGCTGCTTTGGAGGCTAGTTTGAAGAACATAGCTGAGATGATGGCAGGCGTGCATGCTGTGATTATGGCACAACATACAGTTCCACCAGTCGCGAATCTGATTCCGACTCAAGAACCTGTGACAACATCAGTTTCCATCAATATTGATCTGGGGTTACAATTTCATCACATTGCTTCCATTCCTGCACAGGCTATTCCAAGTCAATCTGGTGCAGGAGGTGGTACTTATCATGCAGTACCCCCTCCTAACACATTGAATCAATCCACTACTCCGCAATCAACAGAAGATACTAATGAGGCCGTAAAACTTTTACGTACTCAATTTGAAGCTTTCAAACAGAAGGATGGCCTGCAGAAGCTTGGGATCAAACAGCCTTATTCCATAGAATGAAAAGAGGTCCAATTTCCTCCTAAATACAAACCCCCTACTATTATGTTGCTTGATGGCAGCACATCTCCAAGTCAATACCTCAATCACTTTGAAGTAATGACTGATCAACTTCAACCAAATGATGCTCTTCTTACTAGAGTATTTGTTGGCTGTTTAGCTGGTACATCATATGAATGATATCGTAGTTTACCAGATGGGTGTATAACCTCTTTTGTGGCTTCAAACAAATGTTCTTGGAACAATTTTATGAAGGAACCAACGACATGACTATGTCTGCTCTCATCAAAATTAAACAACGACATAATGAAACGACTGAACGTTTCATTGAAAGGTTCCGTCGTGAAGCACTCAAAATGCCTCTTGGAACTCCAGATGCTTTAACTATAGACACTTGCAAATCAAACTTGTTGCCTATAATTAGCATGTAGACAGGATCAACACAGTTCCAGGATTGGCCTTCTTTCATAATGAACGCCAAAGCGGCAGAAGAGAGCGCTGACAAATTCAAGCAATTAGGCATTCAAATGCCTAACCTTAAAAAAGATGAACGTGCTACACCAAATAATAATGGCCGTCAGAACAATCGTAAGAGCAAGGAAACTTTGTCCATTAACCTCAAAGGCAAAGAAGCTCTAGCCATCAATGTAAATCAGCCAACATCTACCCCTACAGCACCACCACAACGGGAACCTCGTCCAAAAGAAGAATACTCTTTCGATAAAGATGATATCATGAGTATCTTTGATTGCCTCATCAAAAGCAATAAACTCAAACTGCCATAAGCTAAACGACCAGATAAAGTTTGTAGGAGTGACCATCCTAAATATTGTGTTTACCACAGGTTTATTGGACATCCAACTCGAGCGTGCTATGTGCTCAAGGGTAAAATTCAAGAGATGGTCAATTCCGGTGCAATCATTCTCCAGCAAGACGAGAAAACTGTAACGGCTAATGTCGTCTCTTTACAGTTTAGAGATTTTCCAGCTCAACTTGTGTAGGACGGCGTCATCCCCATTCTGAGAACTACTCTGAAAATTGTTAATCTTCCACCTGTACGAACAGATGGTCTTGTTCCTCTGTCTACTGATAGAGGAAAGATCATATGGATCCATCCAGATTTAGTGGCGGCGGACTTTGAAACACCATCTTCTTCTACCAAGTCCAAGAAGGCCACTAAAAATAAATTATGTCATATAATTTCATTTGGTGAGCATTGTCTTCCACCTCTAACTGCTACCTTCATTCCGGCAGCAGATAATCCTTCTTCTTCTCCTGATAAGACAATATCGTCAAAAACAGAAGCCAAATACTAACCAGCTTTCCATCTGTACAGTCCACAATCTCGTGAACTCATGGCGAAGATGGGATATGATCTACAAAAGGCCTCTGGTTTGAATCATGGAAAGGGATCTTCTGTACCTCTTTCTCTATGTCTTACTCATAACCAATTTCGGGTAGGTTTGGGTTACTGGACAAACTCTCCATCTTGTCAAAAGAAACCTTCTAGAAATAAAACCCAGGCAAAGAGTTACAATATGGTATCCTTCGAGCCTGTATCCGAAGAAGAAGTCTTAACTGGTACCAAATTTGGAAAACCTTACCTAAGAGACTATTCAGAAGGTCAAAAAAACCATGCTCCAGCTCTGGAGGCTCCTCAAGCATCATCTTCTCCTGCTGTCAATAACCCATCAGCTTCATCACCCCAAATAGAGCCATCTCTTTCCAAACCGTCGACAGCCGACAAAGGAAAACATCATGTTCGTTTCGACAAAGTATTGAAAAAGACTTCAACCTTGGGACTTGAGAAGCCGTATAGCTTTGATATACTGTCTCAGCTGGCCAATACTCCGGCAAGATTGTCAATCTTTGAGCTACTCCGTCTTTCGAAGGAAACTCGGGAAACGTTGAGTGAAGCTTTGATGCAAGCTGATACTTGTCTAATATTCCTCAAGAAGCCAGAGGAAGAGCCTATAACATGCCTTCATTGTCATAGTATGATGGAGCTGATGCCAAACATCACCTTTACACAAGACGATATGCTGTTAGAAGATAATCATCATGACCGACCCCTCTACTTTACGGGATATGTTGATACGATGAAGGTTGATCGTATCTTGATCGATCCTGGATCTGCACTTAGCATCATGCCAAAGACTCTACTAGATGCATTGAAGATTTTTGTACACAATCTTTCAACAACCATCACGACAATCTTGGGATTCAATTTTGGGAGAAGTGAACCTTTGGGAAAGATTCTCCTGAAAGTTCAAATAGGCAATCTTCGTACAAAGGTTAATTTCTACGTGATCGATAATCACGGCTCTTACAATGCTTTGCTGGGAAGACCCTTTCTGCATAAGCATAACATTGTACCATCCATTTTACATCAATGCTTCAAGTATGTGGATGCCAATGGAGAAGTCCAAAAGAAAGTAGCCGATTTAAATCCTTTTAGGGGCATTGAAGCATATTTTACGGACTCTCGGATGTACAAAGAGGAGTTCATGAAAGTTATATTGGCAATGGATAGTGAGGAAGATTAGAAACATACTTCAAAAGATGTTCTCATGATCCCCGTCAAAGGACGTACTATTTGTCCCTCTTCTTCTCAGACATTGACTATACATCTTTTCTCTCATAATGAACAGCCTCCTGCTATAAAAAAAAGGAACAAAGGGAGCTCACCTCTTCTGAGCCTCTTGTTATCGACCTTCGTCGTAACAAACCTTCTCCTCCTCTGGTTATCAACCTTACTAAGCCTTCTGTGAAAGCTAAGAATCATGTTGTAAATGATGATGTACAAATCAATAAAGTAGCATCTCCTTTACAGTATATTGATGTCTTTTATTATACTCGATGTTATTTAAAAATGTTAGATAATTTTGAACCACTTGCCATAAGAGCAGTTGAAGCTTCCCGAAATAAAGTATTGCTCGAGCCAATGCAGGACTCCTTCTTTTTAGTTCCTTTCAAGAAGAAAAATGAACTTCCTATACTTTTTAGTAAAGGAACGGAAGAAAAGATCATGCCCGAAAGTGAAGAAGAAAATCACGATAACGGAAGACGTCAACTACGTCGTTATAGTCAGCAATCAAAAGATATTATTCAAAAGATGGGCTATAATTTTAAAGCCGGTCTCAATGGCAGCAGATGTAGTGCCCCGTCCTGCTCAGTCAATCGGAGGAATCGAAATGCCGACGGCATTCGGACTTAGCCTTGCAACGGCTGCTTGAAGATATCGCTCGGTCGAGGCGATCGCACGCTCAGGTGGGGTAGTTTCGATGAACTTGCCTCATCTTTGCCTTCATATAATAAATTACATATTTTCAACTTGCACAAGTAGGCTTGATAATAAAAGAGACGAATCCACATAGCTAAAGAAAATAATTCCGAATGGTCGAATTGAGTTAGAATATGGAAAGGTCCAACGTTCGGCTTAGAGTTGGTGCACGGTGTGCTTTGAAAATGACACTCGATCCTTCGTCTCGTGGCTTAGAAGAAGGAAATTTGGTTTGAGTAGGCAAAGTTATGATCGTAGCCTAAGTCATAGGCATCGTCCGCATGAATGCTTCATAAAGCATGTACGGTCCCATCGTCCAAGGCTTGGCATAGCCTTGGCTTGCCCATAAGTTAAGTTGCGTTGAGCGACTTGTGACCTATGTCTAGGTACCTGAGTGACTTGGTCGTTCAAGTCGAATGCGTGTACGGTACGATCCATTAAGGCAAAGCTTGACGCAGCCTTTGCTCGTTAAGTTGTTGCGAAGTTAAGTTAGGCAAAGTTATACCGATCGACCTAAGGCATTACAAGTACTGTCCCGCTCTTTTGCAGCTTGTCAAATTTAAGTAGTCTCACGATCTCAAGGCCCGTCGACTTGGGCAGGAGTGTTGCGTAGAGCACGATTGACTTAAGGCACAATGTACGGACTTATTGTTTAAGGCGAGGACCACAATTGATTCAAAGTGAGTTTTGAGAAAGGACTATCAAATAGGCGTTCATGAGTTAAACTAAATGATAGGGTAACAAAGAAAGAATGCTCGCGACCATGGGTCGTCGAGGGGTCTCAAGGATAGAAGTCTTGAACTTGGTTTTGAAAGAGATGGTAACATTGGAAGAGGAATGACTGTGTGAGACGTCAGTTTATGTCGAGTCTTGCATGGTCATTGGACAACTTGTCGACAAGGGCGAAGATTTCTTCGAGCGGCAACCCTGGGCCATGGGATCGACTCGGCCTAGGAGGAAACAGGCGTATAGCAGAGTTGGGAGTACGCTCCCGCTCAGGGTAGTCAGGGACTTTCAGCGGGGATCGCTACTTGCGCTGAAAGGTATTTCGAATAACAAAGCTATAAGTCCAGGTATAGCTTGTGATGCTAGTGACTAAAGTTCATATAGATGTTGGCACGGGCGACAATCTGCGTGTGTGCCTTTGGATTGAGTCTAGTTTAATATGTGTATGGTTGGAACACAATATTGGGCCTAAGATTTGGTTACAACGGAGGCGACGTGCTTCGGTACGAGATGTAGCGTCGAGCCTTATGTTGTCGGCATATGAGTTACATAATTATAATTGAGTTGTCTTGAGTTTAAGTCAGAAAATGCCGCAAGGCAAAGTCGGTCGAGTGACACTTAGTCATAAGTCTTGATTTGGGTCAGTTGGTAATCAAAGTAGCAAGGGCCACGAGGCGACGATATGGTTTAGTCTTCCTGAATTACGAGGCACAGTACTCAATATGGGTTTGTAGCATGGTCACACGGAAATAGAGCATCATCGCGTAGTTGCGTCTCTGATTTTGGCCAAAAGGCAAGAACGACTCGGTAGGTTAACGTTGTTGAGTTGATGTTGCGTTGCAAGCACGGGATGGTCTAGAGACACAAAATAGGCCAAGACGTCGGTCCTAAAATAATCCTAAGGCAAGAGTAGAAAGACAATCATAAAGGGGCTTTATTGCTGTAGCTACCCTTCCCGAAAATTTTCAAAATATTTTTATTATTTTAATATTTGATTTAAATGGTGAGTTTAAATTTGTTTTTTAAATAATTATTTAGTTAATTATTACGGTAGATGATTTTAGCCATGGTTGAGATTTAGAGTACAAGGTGAATAGGAATCATGGCACGGATAGTGCAGTGGCGTGCTTTGACTAGTGATTAGCCATGGTAGGGGAATGCCGAGCCATAGGAGTGTCCTAACTAGGAAAACCATGCCAAGTTATAACGTGACCATTATAAATAAATTTTATTAATTATTATTAGATTTATTGACTTGCAGGAACCCGGTTGAACCAAGTTAGTCCAAACTGGGCCAAACCAAATCCAGCCCATGTAGGCATGTAGTGGGACCAAATACGACCTTGTAGACATATTTGGTAAATGCAAATATTTTGTATATATATATATATTTAGGAATTGGTAATTATTTTCTAAATATTGGTTAATGGTAGATTATAGGTATTATTATTGTTAAACAGTGTTTTACAAAATTTGTATGATTTTTGGGAGCCAGATAAGTAGTATGCTTGTTGTATCCATCAAAATGATTATTGGACCATTTTAATTGTTATTAGGATTATTATTATCATTAATATTATTTTGGTTGTTATTATATGACAACGATTTATATTTATTAAATCATTCATTATATAAATGGTATGTATATGTGTGTATATATATATATTCCTGTAAATAAGATATTATACTATATATATATATATATATATATATTATTAATAATTTTTGGCTACTGAGTATTTAATGATATGTATATACAAGGTGTGTAGATATGGATGTGTATATATACATATATATAATGACAATATTTTGATATAAATATTCTCGAAGTGTTATAGATTTTATTAAAAATATTTTCTAGTTTATTTAAAATTTGGAAGTATCGTATTATATATAAATAGATATATGACAAATATATGTGTGTATAATATATACAGAGAGAGGTATTTATGTTTTTATATATTATATATTTATGTATATAGGTGTATATATATAAGTGTATATATATATATATATATATATATATATATATATATATATATATATATATATATATATATATATATATATATATATATATATATATATATATTTATATATATATATATATATATATATATATATATATATATATATATATATATATATATATATAAAATATATAAATATATATATATATATATATATATATATATATATATATATATATATATATATATATATATATATATATATATATATATATATAATATATATATATATAAAATATATATATATATATATTTTATATATATATATATATATATATATATATATATATATATATATATATATATATATATATATATATATATATAAATATATACATGGGTATTAAACTAATTATGTGTGTGTCATTATATATATATATATATATATATATATATATATATATATATATATATATATATATATATATATATATATATATATATATATATATATATATATATATATATATATATATATATATATGTAAATTAGTATATATATATATAAAAAAAATGTAAATTAGTATATATAAGATTAATGCAAATTCAGCCCGGGCCCAACTGGCCCAGGCCCGGCCCAGCCGAGCACCAAAACCCCATAGCAAGGTCCCCACAGCAGTTAGAATCCGACCCTCCCAGCTGAAACCGAGAGCACCCTTGCCATTTCTCACGAAAATCTCGTGAGTTCAAAAAGGCTCAAAAGCCCGACTTTTTCCCCTGTACGAGAGCAGGAAACCCATACTAACTCCCATGCGTGAGATCCCAGCCCAACCAAACAAGCTAGAAGGCCAAGCAGAGCTGAACATAACCGACCCGAGAAGGAGATGCACATATATATGCATATATAAACATATCGAGGAGGAGAAACCCTAATCCTCTACGCAACTAAAGCCGCGCTCGAGGCTGGGCGACCATCCCCGACCCTAGTCGCGCCACCCTGGGCCACCGCCGACCGACGACAGCAACGGCCAGAGCCGCTCACCCCCGATAGGACAGAGCAATGCTCTGTTTCGCACGGCAGCGAGTACGTTCTTTCACCGCCCCGTTTCTTAGCACGTAGTTAATATTTTTCGACTACGTAACTTGCTATGTAGAGCCTGTATGACACCCTATATGAACCAACAAGTACTTCCCATCAAGATTGACCCATCGAGTCGGTAAATCAACTCGAAAAACCAGAAAAACCAATGTTCCCTGACAGTTGAAAAAACAGTCCAATCATCCATATTGGAAGCCAGTTTTCGAACAACATATTAAGGTTTTCAAAAATCTGTTTGAAGACACCTTGAGACAACATATAGAGCTTCACAACCCTTTTTGCGGATTTGAAAATCATCGACTACGCGTCGAGAAACCGAATCCCAAAGTTTTCCAAAAATCTATTTTCAAAACTAGAAAAATTCATCCACACGACGTGCGTTCCGCCATTCCGGACGATGTGGTCGCCATCCGAAAGCATTGAAAGCTGTGTAACGGTTTCGTGGTCGTGTGGGCTTTGGCGGAATTCAAATTGGTCGCGTGTGCGCGACGAATTTGATGCGTATCCGTCGAAATTTACCGTATCGTGCACTTTGCAAATTTCTCAATTACTTTATGCATGCTTATCATATCGAGACGAAACTTGTGCCAGTAGAACCGTATCATTTTTCTGGTCCTGCATGCCAAGTTTGGTCCAATTCTGAGATAGTGGAATCGGAACGCCATTTTGCGGGCCCCACGGTCCCACTCAACGGGCGATTTTGTGCACGGCCCGCCGGAATCCAACTCTGGACATACGATTGGGTTCGTATCGGAAAACTGGATCCGTAGACATATAGTTTGACGACTTTAGAGACCGTTGACTCTGGCACACTTTTCGGTGCAAAGCAGGTCCAACGGTGGACATCGTTTTGCCCGAAATTATCGTTTTGCCCCTGTGTCCAGAATTGGACTTAAGGACAGGCAATCCTAGCTAATTTGACTATTGTGAAAATATTGGTACTATTTATTTCAGCATCCGGAGATTTCTGCATGTGTTGACTGATTGTGGCTCATTTAGTGGTATTGTATTATTGGTTTCTCCAGCTAAGGACCTCAGGCAAGTGCACTTTCTGATTGCTTTTCGATTCATAGTAGTCTTTTCATTTCATGTCTATACATATATCCTGCTGCTTGTTGACACGCTCATCACACGGAGTAGTCGGGAGGGGAAATATCTTAGTAGGCATGTGGACTACCCAGAAATATCCCAAGATGTCTATTCGTGAACAATAGCATCTGCACACGACACGTGTAGATGCCGGATTTACCCCCTAGCCGTTCACATGTCGAAACAGATATTTCACACCACCTAGATAGATGTCTTTATTAGTTTTTCCTTGTTTACTTCTCTATCGTGCTTTGTCATCAGTTTCTTACCAGCTTTCATATTCCATATGCTATTTTCATTTCTTGTTAATTCTATTGTGTTTTGCATTACCATCGGTTTGTGTACTTGTTCCATTCCTGACTGGAAACCAATATTTTTCAGGTTTAGTCATGATCACTCTTAGCACTGGGGAAGACTTGGATATACTGAAGACAACCTAGAAATAGATAGCAATGTATTATTTTTATTAATTATAAAACTTGTATTTTCTTTTAATATTAAATGTTGTAACTGTTGTAATAAATTAGAAATGTGAATGAGCATCAAATGTATTTCTTGAGCATTTATTTCTTGCGGGCTTGACAGCGTTTTACCGCCGACTCTACGGCGTAGGCTGGCTTGGACACGTCTCGTATCCGGAAAAGCGGGTGCGGGTCGTGACAAGTTTTTGTGGTGGCCCATGCAGGTCAGTTTTCGCAAAAGATTGCGAACTCGTGATGGTATGTTAGTCGTACTATTGCGAGCCTGCGCTCAGAAAATGCTCATTCACAATTAGGATTAAAATGATTTAAGTAATGACTAGGACTAGGAGTCCCTTGTTCAGATTGACTGTTGGGTAGTTAAGGTTATTAGATAGGCCATGCAATTTAGATAACTTACTAGATCCCTTCTGGTACACTATACTTTTGATATGACCATGTGATCCAATATGGATATACTATTCACTTGGTATGTTAGACTTGCCCAGAATTAAGGCGTTAATTTTTGATAAACTGTTTAAATTTTCTTTTGTTGTATTAGATATAAATCTTATATCATAAGTTAGAATTACATGTTCTAAATTCTATGTTGCCGTAGGGAATTAGTTTAAATTTTCTGATTCTGTTATTTGTGTACGAATCTCGAGTAGATTTGATTTAAGGGTTCCCTCAGCATTTCGAAATGCATATGAAATAGATACTAGAATGTTTGTATCCCTTCTGCGTTTAGTTATTTCCTCCATATTTTATTTTAAGTATTGTGACTGATAGGACATATACCTACGCTTTATTTTAGTCAACTAAGTTGAATCTCTAGCAACTCTCTGACGTTCTTAGGAATACAATTGGAGCATTTTACCGACTGCGACTACTAGACAGCAGCGCACTGTCGCCAATTGTTGAGAACGGATAGTGTGGGTTCACTACAGCCAGCAGCGCACTGGCGAGGCACAACCCATAGAATTGAAATTCTTTCAAAGAATTGTAGGTTATGGATCATTGCAAAAACTATGTCCTAGTTGACCTCTTTAGATCTTAAGATACCCTCATGTCAATGTAAGATAGAGTACCAATAGCCTATCACAATTGAATCATGGAACCAAAGGTTTGCCACAGCCAGATTATATGGGCGAGGCATAATTCTCGGTAAAATAATTTTGACGTGATCACAAGATTAGGATACTATAGAGAATAGAAAAATGTCCTGTGTGTACCATAAGATCCAAAGCCAAAATAGTGAAAGTTCTGTAAGTATGATAGCTTGTCTCCCAACCTAGTATCTTGTGGCCCTTGTGATCTATTAACAAGGAATTAACTGACACTAACAGGTTTGCTTAGAAAATAGAACTCGGAAGTCCATAACCCATTAGTCGACCAAGGCCTTAGAGATAGAAAGATTATAGGAAGACTGTATAAGCAAGAACTCCAGGTAAGGATTTGATTTTCTCAAAACTCGAACTATTGTACCTCCTTTCCAAAAATCTTGCATACTTGCATTTTGAATATCTTGACCAATGCTGCTATTACAGCCTAGTTTTTGCAAGCTTACTCTTTTATCGAACTTAATTCGAGACAGATGTTTATTGGGGACGCCCGCTAACATATTGTCTAAACAGAATCATTGTATTACGGTATGATCAACCATGATGCATTTGGTTCGCTCTTCATCTAATTACCCTATGTAAATTGAGATATAGATGTCTCCAAGATCTTATCCGCGTCTGCTTTGACAATTCTCTTGAATTATACATTCGCCTTTGAATTACGTAATTGTATTCAGTAACATCTCTCCTGAACTCTTATTGTTTTTGTCTTTCACCGATTAGAAAGACGAAAGCTCGTAATTGATAGATAGATACAGAGTATCTCCATGGCTATGATAGTGGTATACGCAAATGTAGCTACCATCGACCAGTCCTTGGCTTGACTTATATCTACCGTATTTCGTTACGCTGTACCTTGTCCTTTATTGACCAAAGTCGAGGTACAATATCCGGACTTTGGAATTTTTCTAACCTCATTGTTCCTAAAACTGTGTCCTAGCTTCTAAGGTAGGTAGATTGTGAGCCTTCTAAAAAAAATTTGGGATATACGAGAATTACCTATTGATTAGAATAAATTTCATTAGAATGATAGTTAGTGCCACATGGACTCCCACTTTCCACTTAGATCATTTTGTGTCCCCGACCGTGCTATTAATATTCGGAGCACGAGACCAGCTGTTATCTTCCAACAAATTTCACATGCAAGATCTAGACGAGTCCACCTTCATCTAGGTATACCACGTCCCACTCAAACTCGTCACCTTGTACTCTATTTTTATGGTACGACTTTCAGGTTAAAAAAAAGACTAGTTATAACCCTTACCATAATACCGGTATACTTTCCGACTTCCACTAGAGCCTCAACTTCGACTCATTTCCTTCGACCAAATATATAGTTGTGACCTACACGAAGCCCACTAAGCACATGCCACTAGTGTGCCACTCAATTGAGGCCTCATGTGCTACTTAAACATAAAGGTCACTGAAGGCGTATTTCAGGCTTATGGACCTAGCTAACCAATCCGACTAGCAACTAGCTCAATCACTTGGAAGAAATCCTATTCTAGGTTACCCTAATCTAGTAGGAAGAGTTTTATCATTGGAATCCTGTCTAGCCCATATAGATTGAAACCCAACGATCATCCAACCAACGAATGATGCCCAAATAGAGAACCCATTAAGACCACAATTTTGATTTCTTAAATTCTGTTCCGTTATGGAATCTTGCTAGAATTAGAATTTCGAGAACGAAATTTTTGTATTGCATGGATTGCGAGCCCTCTAAGAGCGAAAGGTCCTTCGATGTAGCAAGTGACTGGATTAGGGTAGCACAATCTAGCGAATGAGGCTATAGGTTCATAAATACTCTTTCTACCTGTATTATTGTATATTCTCTACCGCTCTTTAAACTTCATAATTGCTCTTGATTGTTCTTCCTTATCTTCCTGTCCCCTCTATTGCAGATAGACGAAGGTCATACTTATTAGAATTCACCAATATTTCTTTGCTACTTGTGTAAATTACTGCATACTAAGTTCGAGTTGCTTGATAGATACGAGAGGATTATAGATACCATATGTCCTAGATATCCCTGGTGGAATTATTAGCCACTAGTTAGAAGGTTATAATATTTTAGTGACCATGTTTTGAGGAGTAGTGTGACCAAAGGTGGGTAGAAGTCCTCAGGGTATCGTAGTTACAAAATGACCAGGAGGAGGATATAAAATATTTTGAGAAATTAAATTTGAGGAGATTAAGGTAATAGTAGACTTTGATTTTTGAGGAATAGTTACGAGTTAGAATTTCGAGGACGAAATTATTTTTAAGGTGGGTAGATTTGTAGCTTCCCTTCCCGAAAATTTTGAAAATATTTTTATTATTTTAATATTTGATTTAAATGGTGAGTTTAAATTTGTTTTAAAAATAATTATTTAGTTAATTATTACGGTAGATGATTTTAGCCATGGTTGAGATTTAGAGTACAAGGTGAATAGGAATCATGGCACGGATAGTGCAGTGGCGTGCTTTGACTAGTGATTAGCCATGGTAGGGAAATACCGAGCCATAGGAGTGTCCTAACTAGAAAAACCAGGCCAAGTTATAGCGTGACCATTATAAATAAGTTTTATTAATTATTATTAGATTTATTGACTTGCAGGAACCCGGTTGAACCAAGTTAGTCCAAACTGGGCCAAACCAAATCCAGCCCATGTAGGCATGTAGTGGGACCAAATACGACCTTGTAGACATATTTGGTAAGTGCAAATATTTTGTATATATATATTTTTAGGAATTGGCAATTATTTTCTAAATATTGGTTAATGGTAGATTATAGGTATTATTATTGTTAAACAGTGTTTTACAAAATTTGTATGATTTTCGGGAGCCAGATAAGTAGTATGCTTGTTGTATCCATCAAAATGATTATTGGACCATTTTAATTGTTATTAGGATTATTATTATCATTAATATTATTTTGGTTGTTATTATATGACAACGATTTATATTTATTAAATCATTCATTATATAAATGGTATGTATATGTGTGTATATATATATATTCCTGTAAATAAGACATTATACTATATATATATATATATATTATTAATAATTTTTGGCTACTGAGTATTTAATGATATGTATATACGAGATGTGTAGATATGGATGTGTATATATACATATATATAATGACAATATTTTGATATAAATATTCTCGAAGTGTTATAGATTTTATTAAAAATATTTTCTAGTTTATTTAAAATTTGGAAGTATCGTATTATATATAAATAGATATATGACAAATATATGTGTGTACAATATATACAGAGAGAGGTATTTATGTTTTTATATATTATATATTTATGTATATAAGTGTATATATATAAGTGTATATATATATATATATATATATATATATATATATATATATATATATATATATATATATATATATATATATATATATATATATATATATATATATATATAACCTAATTATGTGTGTGTCATTATATATAACCTAATTATGTGTGTGTATATAACCTAATTATGTGTGTGTCATTATATATATATATATATATATATATATATATATATATATATATATATATATATATATATATATATATATGTGTGTGTGTGTGTGTGTGTGTGTGTGTGTGTGTGTGTGTGCGAACATGTGTATTTGTACGTATACATAAATATAGTATATAAACATATAGGTGTTAATATGTACGTATATACATATACATATACGTATATATATATATATATATATATATATATATATATATATATATATATATATATATATATATATATATATATATATATTATTATTTTTATTTTATATATATATATATATATATATGTGTAAATTAGTATATATAAGATTAATGCAAATTCAGCCCGGGCCCAACTGGCCCAGGCCCGGCCCAGTCGAGCACCAAAACCCCATAGCAAGGTCCCCACAACAGTTAGAATCCGACCCTCCCAGCTGAAACCGAGAGCACCCTTGCCATTTCTCACGAAAATCTCGTGAGTTCAAAAAGGCTCAAAAGCCCGACTTTTTCCCCTGTACAAGAGCAGGAAACCCATACTAACTCCAATGCGTGAGATCCCAGCCCAACCAAACAAGCTAGAAGGCCAAGCAGAGCCGAACACAACCGACCCGAGAAGGAAATGCACATATATATGCATACATAAACATATCGAGGAGGAGAAACCCTAAGCAACTAGAGCCGCGCTCGAGGCTGGGCGACCATCCCCGACCCTAGTCGCGCCGCCCTGGGCCGCCGTCGGCCGGCGACAGCAGCGGCCAGAGCCGCTCACCCCCGACAGGACAGAGCAATGCTCTGTTTCGCACGGCAACAGGTACGTTCTTTCACCGCCCCGTTTCTTAGCACGTAGTTAATATTTTTCGACTACGTAACTTGCTATGTAGAGCCTGTATGACACCCTAGATGATCCAATAAGTACTTCCCAGCAAGATCGACCCATCGAGTCGGTAAATCAACTCGAAAAACCCGAAAAATAAATGTTCCCTGACAGTTGAAAAAACAGTCCAATCATCCATATTGGAAGCCAGTTTTTGAACAACATATTAAGGTTTTCAAAATCTATTTGAAGACACTTTGAGACAACATATAGAGCTTCACAACCCTTTTTGCGGATTTGAAAATCATCGACTACACGTCGAGAAACCGAATCCCAAAGTTTTCCAAAAATCTATTTTCAAAACTAGAAAAATTCATCCACACGACGTACGTCCCGCTATTCCGGATGACATGGTCACGAACCGAAAGCATCAAAAGCTGTGTAACGGTTTCGTGGTCATATGGGCTTTGGCGGAATTCAAATTGGTCGCGTGTGCGCGACGAATTTAATGCGTATCCGTCAAAATTCACCGTATCGTGCACTTTGCAAATTTCTCAATTACTTTGTGCACGCTCATCAGATCGAGACAAAACTTATGCCAGCAAAACCGTATCGTTTTTCTGGTCCTGCATGCCAAGTTTGGTCCAATTCTGAGACAGTAGAATTGGAACGCCATTTTACGGGCCCCACGGTCCTACTCAACGGGCAATTTTGTGCACGGTCCGTCGGAATCCAACTCTGGACATACGGTTGGGTTCGTATCGGAAAACTAGATCCGTAGACATATAGTTTGATGACTTTAGAGACCGTTGACTCTGGCACGCTTTTCGGTACAAAGCGGGTCCAACGGTAGACATCGTTTTGCCCAAAATTACCGTTTTGCCCCTGTGTCCAGAATTGGACTTAAGGATAGGCAATCCTAGCTAATTTGACTATTCTGAAAATATTGGTACTATTTATTTCAGCATCCGAAGACTTCTGCATGTGTTGACTGATTGTGGCTCATTTAGTGGTATTGTATTATTGGTTTCTTCAGCTAAGGACCTCAGGCAAGTGCACTTTCTGATTGCTTTTCGATTCATAGTAGTCTTTTTATTTCATGTCTATACATATATCTTGCTGCTTGTTGACACGCTCGTCACACGGAGTAGTCGGAAGGGAAAATATCTTAGTAGGCATGTGGACTACCCAGAAATATCCCAAGATGTCTATTCGTGAACAATAGTATATGCACACGACACGTGTAGATGCCGAATTTACCCCCTAGCCATTCACATGTCGAAACAGATATTTCACACCACCTAGATAGATGTCTTTATTAGTTTTTCCTTGTTTACTTCTCTATCGTGCTTTGTCATCAGTTTCTTACCAGCTTTCATATTTCATATGCTATTTTCATGTCTTGTTAATTCTATTGTGTTTTGTATTGTCGTCGGTTTGTGTACTTGTTCTATTCCTGACTGGAAACCAACATTTTTCAGGTTTAGCCGCGATCACTCTTAGCACTGGGGAAGACTTGGGTATACTGAAGACAACCTAGAAATAGATAGCAATGTATCATTTTTATTAATTATAAAACTTGTATTTTCCTTTAATATTAAATGTTGTAACTGTTGTAATAAATTAGAAATGTGAATAAGCATCAAATGTATTTCTTGAGCATTTATTTCTTGCGGGATTGACAGCGTTCTACCGTCGACTCTGCGGCGTAGGCTGGCTTGGACACGTCTCGTATCCGAAAAAGTGGGTGCGAGTCGTGACAATTGCACAAAATAAATCAAACGTATTAGTTTTGTATGGGTGGGCGAAGAGCTCATTCCACCAGTACAGTTAAGTACTGACACCCACATAGTTCTCATATGTAGGCACAGATAGAAGCTCGTGGCACGGAGCTCGCTTGGATGCGTCGAGGTACGGAGTTCCTTGGCAATTCGAAGCGTACGGCCACATAGAGTCAAGACGTATACGGGACATAATGTATGGCATCGCCTTCCGAAGCATCCGCTGATTCAAAGACATGTATTGAGAGAGGGAAGAGAGCTGAGTGACTTGTAATGTGAGAAGAGTGAGCTTGAGTGACTTATAATCTTGGCCCTGCGCCCTTTGTAACCTTGGTTTAAATATCAATAAAGAGCTTCTTTTGAATAACTTGTGTTTTGTTCTAAATTTTGCTGTTATTATTCAATGTCTCTGCTTGGGACTTTTGTGCGACGATCTCGTCGCAGCCGCTGAAATCGACCGTTATGGAACCCGTCTTGCACGAACGCAATCTAGGCTCGTGCGGTATCATGCCTTAGCGAGGACGATCGCTCCTACGGGAGCGGGGCATGACAGCAAAGAAAGGCGAACTCCTATTCGTATTCCTGCTTCGAAAGAAAAATTACAACAATACTACAACAAAATGAAGCGGGGATTAGGTTATACTTCACCAACTCCGACTCCAGAAGCCTCCGAATCCGAGAAAGAAGAACGATCAAACTCTTCTGATTCTATCTCATGGGATTCAGACACCAGCGTAGGGCACGTCCATCGCGTGACTCTATCTTCCAATATGGTGACTGTTGAGTTCTCGAAAGATGACGAAAACTTTGTCGAAGCTTCTGAATCTGATCCTTGGGCACAAAGGATGGATACTCAATAGGAGCTTCACTTTGAACAACGTGAGCCACCAACTGAAGATCAGTTGGTTCAAGTCAATATTGGAGATGAAATTGCCCCAAAACCGATATTTGTCAGCAAAAGCCTCTCTGAAATAGATAAACAAGAGTTTTGGTATTTCCAGAGTCAGGAATACCCTTTCTCTTAAAATCCTCAATGGAGTCTATCTAAATCATCAATCCCGTCTTTTGAAATGCTGCTGTTTTAAAAGATATCTTTTTATGATAAATCCGTATTATCATAGATATATTGTCTTTTTAGGCATGATATCCCATCTTTAAGTCCTAACCGATTTAAAGATCATTTATAAAAAATGAATTCGCGTCCACATTACCTCTGAATTCTATTTTCTGTATCAGCGACTTATTACGTCCATATTAACTCTGATAAAGTCGTCTTTTGAAATGACAATATTCTGAGTTATATTCTGTCACATCCACATTACCTCAGAACATATATAATTAATATTGTCATTTTCTTTTAGAAGATATGTCATATCCGGTACCTCTGAACATATTTTTTTTATCCTTATCTATTACTTATATCTAATATAGGTATATAATAAGTAATAGAATCACAAAAAGAGTATTATTTTATTGCCATAATGTTCAAAATGTCAAAAAAAGTACATCATTTGAAAGACAAGAAGATAAAAAGATCCTATTGACTGCTTCATTGGGGAGGCTGAGTGCTGAGATTAATGATTAATCTTTTCAAATTCTCCGCCCTCTCTACTCTCGAGTCAAGTACCCTTTGTCTTGCAAAAGCTCTCCCAGATTCTGGATCAAAAGGTTGCAATGTTTTTGCTCGACATTCTAATTATGCACCTTCAGTCTGAATAAGAGCATCCCGTTGCCTCCTCAGATCATCTAATTGGCTCGCAGTGATTTGATGCATCTCCAATACTTCTTCTTCGCGTCATCGAGCTGCTTTAACTGCTTCTTGAAGCCGAGCCATTTCAATTTCTAGTTTTTGGAGATGAACTTGATATTCAGCAGCTTCTTTTTCCTTCTCTACAGCTTCAGTTTTATAACGTTCAACATAAGAAGTTGTCTCGACAATGCGAGATTCCAACTCTGTAGAACGCTGTGAGAAAGCTACCACAAAAGCTTCAAATTCTGCTCTTCGTATTGCAGCTTCGCGAGCCATCACCTCGCATTCAGTATCTACAAGTTTCTGAATGTTTCCTCTTGTTAGATCTTTGTAAGACTTGATTAATTCTTCAAGTTCATTCAAAATATGATCTAAATAATTGACTCTATCTAGATCTCCAATCTTGCGGATAACTCCGATGATGAAGGAGGAAGGGCCCCTTACTGATTCATAAGGATGGTCTTTTTCTATGACCATTTGAATTAGAGGCTTCAGAGAAGTGAAGAAAGCATTAGTATAAGCTTCAACAACAGCTCTATTCATTGCTGAGATCCCCGGGGTAGCCACTTCTATTGGAATTCTTGTTTCTGAATTAACTGGAGGAACTACAGATTGTACACCAAGAGATCCGAGTACTTGCATCATAGAAGAACTCTCCTCTCCAGTTTGGGTCCCCATATCCAGAGGAGCCATAGTCGAGCTGAAACTGAATGTGGTCGATGAAGCTTTCGCAAGTGTCCCCACAGGAACTACTATAATCAAGATGTACAGTTATCACATATAAATTACAAAAATTAAGGTAAATAAAAGTCAAAATTTTACCTGATCCTGGCAATACATATGGGGTTTCACGGGGCATGTCCAAATCAGAATGGAGTCTGGCCATGGTAGTTTCAGACACAGCTGCCTGACTACTCCCAGCGTCGGAATCGCCTGATAAGAAACGGCTACTTCCGACCCCCGATTCTGCTTGTTCAGTTGGGGCAATCACTGCTGCATCCTTGACCTAAAAAGTTTGGTTGGTGGGAGTTTGAATCTCTGCAGTATCAGTATTGAGATTTTTATTGATCCCAACATCTTCAGGAGCCATGACCTGATTTTCATGATCTTCAGTTTTATCATGTTTTTTAGGCTCATTAGTTTTTGGACTTGAAAGCCCTTTTCAACAACAAGATGCTCTTCACCTTCAATAATAGTATGGCATTCTTCAATTGTTAATGCTTGATTTGGCGGGATTTTCGCTGAAGTCTGGTCTCCTTCAACGGCACTTGTAGAATCATCCTTAAATACATCACCGTAATCACAGTCTTCAAGAGCCGCTATCATTTCTTGATCCTCTTTAGAGTGAGTATGAGCTTGGGCTACGAAAGGAACAGTGACATCAGGATTGGATTCTGTGAAAGGAAACTCCTTCTCGGGAAGTGTAGACTTTGGGACTCCTGGAGTTGTAGATGACATCATAATTCCCGCAGCAACTAACACAGTCACGGGAATCATCATTTGTGTAACTATGGGCCCCAAAATCCCTTCTGTAATGATCGAAGCTGGAGTGCTAACCTATGCAGATAACAAAAAGAGAGGGGATCAGTGTTAATATGTTACTCAATCAAGATCACATTAAAGGAATATTAAAATTTACCTGGTAGAGGTGGTATATCTTGCGAAGGCAATGTTTCTTGATGATCTTTTGGAGACACTATTAATCTCCTTTTGGCCTTGCGTACCATAGGTGTCTCAGGTTCTTCTTCGACCTCATCAAGGTCAACTTGTATATTGGGTTCTCTAATAACCTCTTCTTGGGCAACTTGGTTGCATCTTGGAATTGGAGGAGTTGCCTCTCCTCCTCCAGAGGATGCTCCGGTGTGTATCAGTTTTGTCTGGGACCGTGTGGTCCTGGTGGTGGGCTGCTCTGAAATGACTAATTTAGTCTTCTTTCTCTTCCCTACAGCCATAGGAGAAGAAGGATGATCATTAGGATGAGAAGGGGCTGATGACTCTCCAGTCTTTCTTTTTCTCCCAAGTCCTTTCGCTGGGGACTTCTCCTTCCGTATCTTCATTGATACATCTAGTGGTCGTTGACTTCATCATAAAAGCCTACAAGAGAGGCTTCCAGAGGTTCGTCAGTGGGCTCGTGATTCTCTTCCTCTCTGAAGGACCGTGCAGTGTGAACTCCAGCTCTTGAACGTCTATCACTGGCAAAGCTGTCAGCCAGATTGAAGTTTTCGGTAAAGGTGTTGGCTGAAGTATAAAAATTTGCGTATGTATATAATATACGCGGGCCTATCTGAGAGACATGAGGCATCGAGAATATGGCCTTAGTCCCTCTTGCATTATAGTATCTCCAAGCTCTGGCACCGCCTATTAGGTAACCCTTAGCCTGTAGACAGGTGGTGGCATTACCTACATGCAGTTGATCATTACCAAACTGTCAGGCAAATCGGCTTGGCAAGTATGGTTCAAGAAAACACTCACCTTCAAACCGGTAAATTAAATGTGAATGTCGAATTGTCTTCAACCACGCAAACTCAGTCGAAGACAGATGGAGAGATGCTGCTTCTAGGTCCATGAGTTGTGGAGGGAGATTCTCATATCCTAGAGGAGGAGGAACACATTGAAATCTCCATCCAGACCCTCGGTTTAAAGCTCTTCAGCATTCTGACAGCGCATTGATGTTCCATCGAGCATTGGAATAACGCCTGATGAAGTCACCTCCGACTGTACTCATATCGGGGTCCATTAAGTCAGGATAATGTAATAGCAACCACCCAAATAGATATGTGTATGGCATTTCGGTACGATGGAAGTCATCCCAAGAATTTTCATCATACACCATGATGTTAACGAAAGAATGCAAGCCTGCATTCAAGCGACATGTCATCGCCAAAAGAAGATCCATCTGTTAGGGTTATATACTAAAAGCATCACTTTTGTAGTAACCTTATTTCCTTAAATTTTGAATGAGAATCATATGGGCAAATGTTTGCATATTGTATTTGTTGCAAGTGTTAATGCAAATGTCTGATATTCTATATTGTAGATAATATGGTGTGTGGTGTCACACAGAAGATCATATTATCAGTTTCCTATGGAGTATATAAATAGTTCACAACCTAGATGGACTTGGACAATCTATTGGAAAGGTTGTAGTGTAATCTGGTATTAGTCTATCTTGACTATAGGTTTACACTAGTACACTTTGTGTGTATTGAACAGGACCACTTGAGGTTGTTCTCTTTGTACTGACTACAAAAGAGAACAAACACCTATGTTATTATGGATACTTGTACTCTTAATCCGGATATAATAACGGACATGTATATGCAATGTGCATTACTTTGACTCATAAAAGAGTGAGATTCATTATGGATCAACAACCTCTATGAATTGGGTAATAACATTGTATGTATGATGGGCTGTTGATTATAAATGGAATCCATGTCCCGATACATCGGGTTGATGATGTCCTCTTAAGGAGCTCATAAGGATTGTCATGTAAACCCTGCAGGTGGATTATATCCGACATGACAAATAAAGTTGAGCGGTACTACTTAAGGATAAAAGATGTCGAATCAATATAGTTGTCAGTAACTTAATTTGATCGACGGACATACGATATCTTAACATGGGGAGCCAAACGAGCATATAATAAAAGGAGCCTACAAACATAATTTGGGATTAGGAAGGTAGTGCAACAATAGCTCATTAGTGGACCGAGCTATTGTTAATGGGCCTGGATTGTGTGTTCAGGCTGAACACGGGATATCCAGATCCGTTAGGAGGCCTAACCCTAATTTCTCCTCATGGTCCCTGCCGTAGCCTATATATATCCTCTATTCTCTGGCCGCCAGATGTATGATTAGAAATCTGAAATTTTCTCTAAATTCGTGATTCACGTAAGGAGAGAAAGAGAGTGCTGCCAAGGAGAAGAAAAGGTTGGGAGATCGTCGCCCACACGACGTCCAACTCGAGGAAGGAATACGTGCAGAAGATCTTGGGGTCGTTCGCTTGAGATTGCCAGGAATTACTTGTCTCCTTTTTGCCGCAGGTATAATTCGTGAACCCTAGTTTTCGCCTATGAAGGGTTAGAACACGTATTTGATCTGTTTAACTTTCTATCGATCAATACGCACACCAAAGGAAGGGTCCTGGGAATCCCCAGTTCCATCAATTGGTATCAGAGCCACTTTGGATCTACGTATTGATTGATATGTCCATGTTGTCCAATAAAACTTGCGCTATGTAATAGTCAGTAGATGTAGATCTGTTCTAACTCGATTTTGCAGGCATCTTAGATCCAACTATTATGGTCCAATGCATGTTTTTGATTGTGTTGTTTAAACTACGGACATGTCGTGGATGTTGTTGTTGCTGTGGATGTAATTAAAATCACGAGGGTTGATCGTGCTTATTAATTTAATTTTTCAATCTAGATTATGTGTGAACTCCTTCGGAAGGCATAGGATTGATGTAATTTTAATTATTTTTGATCAATCGTGATGGCGGTGGTGGCTATTTCTGACGCCGGACGAGATGCTGGTTTTAAGCAATCTAGAGGCCGATAGATGATTTTCGATGAAGGAATCGAACCCCGTATAGATCTGCGCAGCGCCAAATTTTGGATTCGGATAGTTGAGGACGGAGCAGCAAAGATGGCCATAATAGTTGGATATTTTCTCTTATTTTTGTCATTTTGCTTTTTCTAATTATGCATGTTTATTATTGTGTGGTTGTTTTTTTTTAAAAACCAAGCCTACATTAATAATGGACAACATGGACATAATATCAACTAGTAGAAAAACCCTAATTGTTAAATAACTAAGTGGGAGAGGATTTTTATTTAGTATAAATCCTATGGTCTCCATTACTGGTTTGTAGGTGATGTAATTATACTTGCGTGTTGGCTTTAGTACTTTCCTCCATATCGGATGAGTATAACTATGGATCACCAGTACAAACTTCCTTAGGGATAATTGTAGATAGTTACCTAGTATGTGTTCACTTCTCCATCTGAAGGAACTCATTACAAGGTAATGGACTTAGTATTAAGTAATGGTATACACTTAGATACAAATAATGGTATCCTCCCCATCGGAGTCACTGCTATTATTTGTATGACCAGAACAAGACCAGCATATTAATTTTATTTGTCATAAAGTTATATTGACATGATAGTAAAATTAATAAGAAAAATCTACTTGAACAAAGTTGAATTTGTATACTTCCACACTATCGTGGCATGCTAAATTCATGGTGTTCAAGGTATTGGTGAATTTTTTATTATTGTTTTGAGGGAATCAATATTTAGTTAATTCAAAAAGTTTTTTTTGCCCTACATAATTTTATTTATGTGATTCTCAGGATTTCAAAAAAATGGGTTCTATCAGTCCACTTATGGTGATTCTTAAAGAAAACAAACTTACTGGACCTAATTATATTGATTGGAAACGTAATTTGGACATTGTTCTGACTGCTGAGGAGTACAAATATGTACTTGTTGAGGAATGCCCACCTAAGCCTGATGCTAACTCTGATGAAGAGGTCAAAGAGGCTTATAAGAAGTGGAAAAAGGCAGATGAGATGGCGCGGTGTTACATTCTGGCATCTATGTCAAATGTACTGCAACATCAGCATCAGGCCATGGCCACAGCTTATGACATGATGTATAACCTCAAGGAACTCTTCGGACATCAGAGTAGAGCAGCTAGGCAGTTTGCTATGAAATGTTTGATGAATACAAAAATGGCTGAGGGCACACCAGTAAGGGATCATGCTCTCAAGATGATGGGTCATCTAAATGAGATGGAGATCCTTGGAGATGAAATCGATGGGAAAACCCAGGTCGATATCATTCTCGGGACTCTGCCTAAAAGTTTTGACAATTTCTGCCTTAATTACAACATGAACAAAATGTTGTATAGTTTGGCAGAACTTGCAAAAGAGCTACAGGATGCTGAATCTCTCTTTAGGCAGAGTGGTCATGTTTTTGTTTCTGAAAAGGCTTCTACTTCTAAACCAAAAGGCGGTAAGAAGAAGAATAACATTCAGAAACAGGCAAACTTAGCAAAGAAGGGCATGGGACCTCAAGGCGCGGTGAAAAAGCCGAAAGCAAATGTTTCAAGTGCAAAGGGTCAGGACATTGGAAGACTAATTGTCCACTTCTCAAACAAGGAAACAAAGAAGGTATATCTCATTTACTAGTAGTTGAAACATGTTTAACGGTGTTATCTTCCGGCACCTGGTGTGTAGATACAGGAGCTACTAATCATGTCTGCAATACATTGCAGGGGTTCCAGGAAACCAGACGGCTCAGTGATGGATAGATATGCTTGTTTATGGGTGATGCTACAAAAGTATCGGTCGTTGCATTAGGAGATGTTACTTTATCTTTTGGTAGAAATAAGTCTTTGACATTGAGAGATTGTCTTTATGCACCTTCACTTAGAAGGAATTTAGTTTCTGTTTCTATGTTAGTTAAGGATGGATATTCAGTTTATTTTAATGATAATATTGTTATTAGAAAGAATAAACATTTTATCTGTTCTGGTGCATTGGTTGATAATTTGTATGTCATTAATCCTATTTCGCCCACAATGCAACTTATGGAAATGAATAATATGTCATCTAACTTAAATAAGAGAAAAGAACCTTCTTGTATGAACCAAACATATCTTTGGCACTTACGATTGGGGCATATTAACCTAAGAAGGATTCAAAGACTGGTTGAAGATGGACCTTTTAGTTCATTGGAAGTGGAGGCACTACCAGTCTGTGAATCATGCTTGGAAGGTAAAATGACCAAAAGGCCTTTTACGACAAAGGGGTATAGGGCCAAAGATGTGTTAGAATTGGTTCATTCCGATTTGTGTGGACCCATGACTATCCAAGATAGAGGTGGCTTTGAATATTTTGTCACATTTATTGACAATTATTCAAGGTATGGATACATTTATTTGATGCGCCGTAAGTCTGAGTGCTTTGAGAAATTCAAAGAGTACAAGGCTGAAACGGAGAAACGTCATGGAAAATGTATCAAGTTATTACGATCAGATCGTGGTGGCGAGTACCTCTTTGGAGAGTTTAGGGATTATTTATCAGAGGCTGGGATTGCATCCCAATTGACTGCACCTGGAATGCCCCAACAGAATGGTGTAGCCGAAAGAAGGAATAGAACTCTTATGGAGATGGTTAGATCAATGATGAGTTATTCGGATTTGCCAGATTCGTTTTGGGGATATGCCTTAGAGACTGCAGCTTATATTTTGAACTTGGTTCCTTCTAAGTCAGTACCTCTTACTCCCACAGAGCTGTGGATTGGGCGTAAGCCTAGTCTGAAACATGTTCGCATTTGGGGTAGTCTAGCACATGTGCTGAATGGAAAAGCAGATAAGTTGGAATCTCGTACAGAAGTACGCTTATTTGTAGGCTATCTAAGAGGAACGAAAGGAGGTTTATTTTATAGTCCTAAGGATCAGAAGGTCATTGTTAGCACCAATGCTCGATTCTTAGAGGAAGACTATGTGATGAACCATAAACCCATAAGTAGAGTTGTTCTAGAAGAACTGAGACGTGAGACACCAAGTACTTCAGTACAAGAGGATGAACCACAAATAACTGCACAACGTGTCATAAACGTTACACCACAACCGATAGTGCCTCGTCGTAGTGGGAGGGTTGTGATACAACCTGATAGATATATGTTCTTGGGAGAGTCGTCAGACTTCGTCCCTGAGGAACAAGATTATGATCCCTGTACCTACAATGAAGCACTCCAAGATAAAGATGCAGAGTCTTGGCAAAAAGCAATGATATCTGAAATAGAATCTATGGATTCTAATCAGGTCTGGGAGCTTGTAGAACCACCCGTTGGTGTAAAAGCCATTGGATGCAAGTGGGTCTATAAGAGAAAAAAGAGGATCAGACGGTAAGGTTGAAACCTTTAAAGCTCGGCTTGTAGCAAAAGGTTTTACTCAAAGAGAGGGTATCGATTATGAGGAAACCTTTTCTCCTGTAGCCATGCTTAAGTCTATTCGGATTCTTTTATCTATTGCAGCTCATCTCGATTATGAGATTTGGCAAATGGATGTCAAGACAGCTTTCCTTAATGGAAGTCTTGAGGAAGACATCTATATGAAGCAACCAGACGGGTTCATTGAAAAGGGCCAGGAGCATCTTGTTTGTAAGCTCAAAAAGTCCATTTATGGACTTAAGCAAGCTTCCAGATCTTGGAACATCTGTTTTGATCAGGTGATAAAATCCTATGGATTTGATCAATGTCAGGATGAATCATGTGTATACAGAAAGTGTGACGAAAACATGGTGGTGTTCCTAGTACTTTATGTGGATGACATCTTGCTCATTGGAAACAATGTTAAGGTATTATCTGATGTAAGGGTATGGTTATCCAAACAGTTTGATATGAAGGACTTGGGAGAATTAGGTCACATCCTTGGGATCAAAGTTCTACGAGATCGCAAGAAAAGGATGTTGGGCTTATCCCAAGCTTCCTATATCGATACTGTACTAACTCGTTTTAGTATGCAAAATTCTAAGAAAGGTTTCTTACCTTTTATATATAGAATTGCTCTATCAAAGGAGCAGTGTCCGAGGACACCTAAAGAGATAGAGAACATGAAGGCAGTTCCTTATGCTTCAGCAGTAGGAAGCTTAATGTATACAATGCTATGTACGAGACCAGACATCTGCTTTGTCGTAGGCATGGTCAGCAGATATCAGTCTAACCCAGGACAAGAGCACTGGACTGCCGTAAAGCATATTTTGAAGTACCTGAAAAGGACTAAAGAGTATATGCTAGTTTACCATGCAGATAGTTTAGTTCCCTTGGGGTATACAGACTCATATTTTCAGTCAGATAGGGATTCCAGGAAATCTACCTCAGGTTATGTGTTTACTTTGGGAGGTGGAGCCATTGTGTGGAGGAGTATCAAGCAAAAATGTATTACTGATTCCACCATGGAAGCCGGGTATGTGGCAGCCTCTGAGGCAGCCAAAGAAGCGGTTTGGCTCAGAAACTTTCTATTGGACTTGGATGTGGTACCTAGTTTGCCTAAGTCTATTACACTTTATTGTGATAATAGTGGTGCAGTTGCAAACTCGAAGGAACCACGAGCCCATAAGACAGGCAAACACATTGAGCGCAAGTACCACCTGATACGAGATTTCGTAAAGAAAAGAAAAGTTGCTGTGATCAAGATAGCATCAGCCGACAACCTAGCTGATCCCTTTACAAAGAGCTTACCAGCTAAGGCTTTTGACAGTCATGTTGAGGGAATGGAAGTCAGATGTGTAGCAGCATGGCTTTAAGTATAAGTAGGAGATTTGTAACAGTATACTGAAAAGCAATGCTTTGATTATAAGTGGGAGATTGTTAGGGTTATATACTAAAAGCATCACTTTTGTAGTAACCTTATTTCCTTAAATTTTGAATGAGAATCATACAGGCAAATGTTTGCATATTGTTTTTGTTGCAAGTGTTAATGCAAATGTCTGATATTCTATATTGTAGATAATATGGTGTGTGGTGTCACACAGAAGATCATATTATCAGTTTCCTATGGAGTATATAAATAGTTCACAACCTAGATGGACTTGGACAATCTAATGAAAAGGTTGTAGTGTAATCTGGTATTAGTCTATCTTGACTATAGGTTTACACTAGTACACTTTGTGTGTATTGAACAGGACCACTTGAGGTTGTTCTCTTTGTACTGACTACATAAGAGAATAAATACCTCTGTTATTATGGATGCTTGTACTCTTAATCCGGATATAATAACGGACATGTATATGCAATGTGCATTACTTTGACTCATAAAAGAGTGAGATTCATTATGGATCAACAACCTCTATGAATTGGGTAATAACATTGTATGTATGATGGGCTGTTGATTATAAATGGAATCCATGTCCCGATACATCGGGTTGATGATGTCCTCTTAAGGAGCTCATAAGGATTGTCATGTAAACCCTGCAGGTGGATTATATCCGACATAATAAATAAAGTTGAGCGGTACTACTTAAGGATAAAAGATGTCGAATCAATATAGTTGTCAGTAACTTAATTTGATCAACGGACATACGATATCTTAACATAGGGAGCCAAACGAGCATATAATAAAAGGAGCCCACAAACATAATTTGGGATTAGGAAGGTAGTGCAACAATAGCTCATTAGTGGACCGAGCTATTGTTAATGGGCCTCGATTGTGTGTTCGGGCTGAACACGGGATATCCAGATCCGTTAGGAAGCCTAACCCTAATTTCTCCTTATGGTCCCTGCCGTAGCCTATATATATCCTCTATTTTCTGGCCGCCAGATGTATGATTAGAAATCTGAAATTTTTTCTAAATTCGTGATTCACGTAAGGAGAGAAAGAGAGTGCTGCCAAGGAGAAGAAAAGGTTGGGAGATCGTCGCCCACACGACGTCCAACTCGAGGAAGGAATACGTGCAGAAGATCTTGGGGTCGTCCGCTCGAGATTGCCAGGAATTACTTATCTCCTTTTTGCCGCAGGTATAATTCGTGAACCCTAGTTTCCGCCTATGAAGGGTTAGAACACGTATTTGATCTGTTTAACTTTCTATCGATCAATACGCACACCAAAGGAACGGTCCTGGGAATCCCCAGTTCCATCACCATCTTGTAGCCAAATACTAGAAGCACTGCGGCAAATAGCACACCTCGATGGAATCGGTCGACGGTACTGGCTCCAGGTATGACAAACCGCCATAACCATAAAGAGAGGAAACCCGCCAGCTGGACTTCTTGAGACATGACTCTGTAACCTTTTCTAAGATAAATTTTGATTTTAGTACCAGCAGTAAAGGGGTACCAATCTATATCCAAGATGTTATCATGGTACTTAGTTTTCTCTATCAATTTTCTACATCGCTACGGCCGAGCGGTTTGAAGAAACAAGGATTACAGACTTGACTTTCAACAAACTTTTCTTCATGAGCATGCCTGAGAAACAAATATGGCAGCCATTTGGTAATATAGCAAGTCCCTTTGAAAGCACTTTTGTAATAAAGGGAACAAATCAGATAGTGGCATAATAATTCTTCGAACACAGCCACCATCTTAGGGTTCTCTGCAGAGGGAGTATCCAATTCCTCATTTGTTGGCACATATTCTTCATAGGGGTTTTCACCCATTGGCAAATGTGAAAGATACTTCATTTCATGAAGAGCGAAGCCGAATTCCCCGTGAGGTGTCATGAAGGTACGGTCCTCTCATTATATCTTTCAACTAAAGCCAAAAATATATGAGCATTTGGGCAAAAGCCATGAGCAGTGGTCCAAATCGGATCATAGAGTTCTAATTCAAGGAGTTTATCCTTAAAATGATCCAAAACCCAAACCGATATACTGCTCCAGCATTTCATGTCAGGATTCACTAAGCCCGTTAAGCGCATAGTCTGATCTGGGTATCTTCCTTCAGCCTTCGCAAACATGTTCGCAAAAATAGGTACTCGGACGGGAAGCAACATTGATGAATCTTCAAGAGGTATGCAGCTTGGTCACAAACCTCTCAAATGGGAGTTGTATCTCTCCGAACTGTTGTAGAACAAATCCTTGTTCTGTGGGCCCAATCTGTAGCATATCCTCCCGACTCTGGCCTGTTGAATCAGGGTCAAGTCTTATGCCATGCGGCGAGGATAACTAGAAAATGCATATCGAGACAAAGATAAGTGTCTCGGCATTTCTAGGAGGTACATGATTCTATCCCCATATTGATAAAATATGTCTTCTCTCTTCGCTTTGGGCTGTGATGCCTTCTTGATCGCCTCTCCAAATAAGAAAGCTGATTTTTTATGGACGACATTGTCCAGACTTTCCAAAGGTTCATCGTTCATTAAGTATAATAAAGTGGAATTATATTGAGATGCGAGCATAGCTCTTCGGGACTCAGGAAGATCATATTGAGGATATTGTACGTGGGATAAGTCCTCTCGGTACTCCGACACGTTGAAGGCCGAAGCATAGATTTCAGCATTTGGGTCTTCTCTGAGATTAACTATATGAAAATAAGCAAACAGTGGTTAATGTCTAGTTCAATGAAACATAACATATGATATCATAGGTTGCGCAACACTCATATTGTGTGACATTTTGTATTATGCCACATCTATCTTGTGCGACATATCGGGTTGCACGACTCTTATGTTGTGCGATATTTCTGTCGAAACAAATATTTGTGCGGCGCAGCATCTCAAGTTGTGCCAAACTGATTATACATAATCAGAAAGTAAAACTCTCGAAACGGCGTACAACACTGTCTGGACAGCAACCAAACCCTAAGAAGAGGGGCTCAAGTCAGGAAACACGCCTAATTCTAAAAAGAGTAGGCGTGCATATTGACAAAATCAAACCAAACCCTAAAAAGGGGTTGGTCGATGTTTGTTGTCAAATCATTCACCTTCTATGGCCGGGTTGGCAGTCTCTCGTCGTGACGAAGGGGAGCATACTGAGGCACGTGTGTGAATAGAATGCGAGAAGAAGGCTCGGCAACACTCTTTCCCTTCTCGACAACAAATCTCTTGGGTGCCATTTGATGCTAGTCAAAGCTTGGGAAGAAGAAGGAAAGATAGGGTTTTTGAGAAATTGAACTTTAGTAAAAAAATGATGAAGAGTCTGAAATATATGGATATTTATAGCTTCAAAAGTTGATCGTATAATTTGTGCTCAAAAAGTGGAGTCGGTTGAGCCTGGCGCAATCCAAGCAAAACTAGCATAATTCAAAGTATTTTAAAACTTTGAAGTATTTTTCAAGTTTCGAAAACTTTAAAGGGGGTCTTGTAGAGGCTAAAAATTAAGATGCGCCACCCATTAAAGTGTTTAACCATCAGATGGCACCAAAATATTGTATTGCGCTAAACAAACAAGTTGTGCAACATCAGGTTGCGCCAACGTCAGGTTGCACTAAAGTCAGGCTGCACGAGAGTCACGTAGCGTACTTTCTCGAGAAGCTGTAACGGCATCATTATTACCTGACAATTGACAGCAGGGAGATTAAGAAAAATCCAGTCGAATCCCGTGCAACATGGTGCTCGAGAAGATTTTGTCAGCATGTAATTAATGCTGACAGCTGGTTCGCGCAAGTCACTGTATGGCACGAGGATTAATCAGTACAACACAGAAGAACTAGTCAAAGGTGCCAGTCGTTGAGTTGCGCCTATGTGCAGCCTGACAAATTGGCGCCACTTGATCAACTCTTATTTTAAAACAGGGTGACATGGTGCGCAAGCCATCAACTTCGCAGAGCGTGTCCACTACACTGCCCACGACCATGCGTATCTCAATCAAACGATGCCACACATCTACAGCAGTTGGTGAAAACCGCTTGTGCAGGTTGTTACGTTGCGCCCACGTGCAACCTGATGAAGCACGCACAAGATGATCAAATGGTGTTCAGGACAGAGTGACGTGGTGCGTAAGCCACTAACTTTACAGAACGTGTCCACTACGCTGCTCACGACCACGCGCATCTTAATCAAACGATGCCATACGTACACAATAGTTAGTGCAATCGTTTGCGCAAGTGAACAGGAGGTGCGCAACCTGAAGCGCACGCAATCTAGAATAACACTAAACATCTATTTCAAGAACTCTATAAATAGAGTTTCAAATCAATCTCAAAGTATCAAGAGTGATCATAATCTCCTACTAAAGTGTTGTTGCGTTTTCCAGAGGCTCGTGTCTTCGATATCACATCGTCCAAGGGATAAAGTGATCATCTTCTGATTAGATTTCTATAGTTGTACTTCCCCAAAAATCAACTGTACTCATGTACTCTTTTTTTTAGTTTGTAATAAAACTTTTGTTCTTTGCAAACAGAGGACTGTGCGGTTGAAGCACATGGCAGTACACGATCTCATCAAGAGGGGTGTTATTGCAGTGATTGATGTTCGAAGTCAGAAGAACCTAGCGGATCCGTTCACCAAGGGCCTCAAGCGCCAGTTGGTCGATGACACAGCTTGTAAAATTGGCTTGAATGCATTCTGATATTGTGTTATTACATTCCTACCATAAAGTTTTATGCTATTAGTTCAAAGAGAAATCTACTAGGCATCTAGCTTTTGGTTCAAAGAAGGACTATTAACCGGAAGAATATCAGAAACGGTGGGTACTTGTCCTCTGTGGCATGGAGAGGTTACAGACCTACAACCACTGTTGTTTACTGTTATTTTCTACGAAAAACGGATCTTGTGGGAAGATTGGCTTAAATGCTTTAATGAGTTCTCAGGCAGAGTGAATGCCTAGAGTGCTTTACAGGAAGCACGGTAGCACAGCACTACAAGGAGTGTAACTCCATGCTATAGTGGGGTGACTCCACCATGAGCTTCTCGGTTAAGGGTAATGCCTCGGCTTTGTGAACCAAGTCACAGCGGAGTAGCACCGCAAATATGCAGGTAGCCTAATGTTGTATGATAAAGTTAAAGAGGGGTAGATAGCACTACAAAGGGGAGGTGTTCCTTATGTTACAGTGGCACGACACCACGATGAGGTACCCAGATAGGGGTAAAACCTCGGCCTTGTAAGCCATGTTGTTGCGGCATAACACCGTAAAGGAGCCTAAGACTTCAAAGGAGCCTAAGACTTCATGTTGGGTGGTATTACACTATAAAGAGGATGTGACCTCATAGACACTACGATGAGGTTTCCGGTAGGGATAATGCCTCGACTTTAGGCCATGTCATAGCGGTGTTGCACCGTAAGGGAAGCGCGAGGCTTCTTGCCATGTCTCTTTGATAAAAAAACTCATCTATAGTGTATGTACAAAGATATCATGCCGTCTCTTGAGGGTAAACTTGTAGACGCCCAAAATTATATACTGAAACTAGGCTGACACAAGGCCTTTAATGTGCAGCCAGAAGCACAGTTGATGTCCTTATGTGGGTGGAAATAATTACAGTTATGGTAAAGAATTCAAGGCTTAGTCATTCTTGTATCATGCTGTTATTTAACCTATGCAAAAAGATTCAAGTCGTAGTGACATCTCTCCTAATACATGATGGACAGTTGCTGTGGGGAACGCTCAACCCATATATTGAGATATGTGGGAGATTATTGATGTTTTTACCTTTGGACTAGGAAAGATAGTCCCACATCGGCTACACCAAATGGTGAGTATCTCAATATAATGCATTGCTTGTGTTGAGATGTGCACATGAGGTATGGTGGGACACAAGTGTGTGCCATGTGGGAGTATTTTCCTAGAAGAAAAAAGGATTAAGTCCAACAAAGATGTAAGTTGATTTTTGTTGTGCGGACTCGGACACGGACTCCAGGATGTCTCGTGCATGTACGGGAGTGTTCGAGGGGTAAGCGTGGACTGACACACTTCTATGCTGGTTGTGGGATGATCTAAAATATCAAACTCTATTTTTGAGTATTGGTATTTTAGTCCCACATCGGATAGGAGAAAAGGTAAAGTCTCACTCCACTCTATAAATAGAGCCCCTTGGCCTCCTTTGAAAGATGCACCAAGAAGAGAGTTAAAGAAGTCCGTAAAGTTCAGGAACCTCGTTCAAGTCTCAAATATATTGACTGACGAGCATTCCAGAAGTTCCTTAGAACTTGCTGGTTCTTGGAAGCGGATCGTATATAGGCGAATCTTGCTTTGAGCAACGGTGATCTGATCACCCAAGCAAAGCTGTCTTTCTTTTTCTTTTTTCCTTCTCTTCTTCTCTGTTCTAATCAGAAACCTCTTATGGGATTTCATCGCTACTGCTGCTAGCAACTTGATTTGTACCTTCCTAAAAGAAGCTCTACATTCGTTTGTTGTTGTAACGAAATTTCTTTAGATTTTCGTACCCAGAATCCTTCAAGGATCCCTGTAGTGCACCTTCTTTGAAGTGTTGCTACGAAACGTTATTGCTATTTTGACAACTATTTCGATTCTCTGTTTTCCATCAAAAATTATGCCTCGGGAATAACAAGTTGATACTTAGAATCACTCCACGTGGGCTTTCAAAGTTGGCTCTGGGTATTTTGACCAAGCACGAATATGGTTATGTTGAGTTATGCCAAGGGCTATCGACCCGATGTCATAGCAGGTACGTCCTTCGATCTCACTTCTTGTCATAGCAGGCATGTTCCACGATCTCATTGCTTGTCATAGAAAAAATATCCCACAGTCTTACAGTTAGTCCCATAGAAGATACCACGGCTTAAGGCGCTAACATAACTCAATTTTTCAAGTTGAGCACATGTACGGTCCCATGGTTCTACGGCTGTATATAGCCATATGTTTCCACGATCTCAAGGCTCGTCATATAGAGTATGACTTTGACGGTAGTGTTGTACCGAACAAAATTGGTTTTAGGCACGAAACACGGTTGTTTCGATGATAAGTATGCCATGGTCTAGGGCATGTAATGGAGCATGTTTTATTTCAAGTTAAGTTGGAAGGCTATGTAGTAGTCGTTCCCTGGGTTTCAAAGAATGAAAAGTTCATACGATTGTTTGTCACTAAGGCGGTCCCTCGTTTGGGAGTCTCACGGTTCTGATGCACGCTTTGCAAAGTATGAGACGGTCTCTCGGATGGGAGTCTCATGGTTCCTATACACGTTTTGCAAAGTATGAGACGGTCCCTCATTTGGTAGTCTTATGGTTTCTATGCACGTTTTGCTAAGTATGGTTCAAGTCGTACCACAAATTAGACCATGCATTTACGTGAGTCTAAATGTTCTCGTAGTTGTGTGGTCATGGACAACTTGTCCACAAAGATTTCTTTCTCGACTGGTATTACTTCGGGGCACCTCGGGGCCAGGTCGACCTAGAAAAAAGACGTTGTAGCAGTGCTGGTACTATATCGCACCATGATAGTTGAAGGCTTTCTCTGGGACACGCTACCTTGCATTGAAGGACTCGTCGTCTATCCGAGCTATGTCCACGATGTCTTGTCATGCCAGTGGTCTTTTATATAGATAAGTGGTGCACTGAGCAGTAATTCGCATGAACGGTATCAGTCGAATCAAAGGAAGTGCAAACATGACAAGAATGAGCCAATAATTGTGTGCACAATCTACACCTCAAGTATCATGGAGCCTAAGATTTGGCTATACATGAAGACACGTGCTTCGACATGAGATATGGCATCGTGTTTGAGTCGTCAACACAAGTTCCACAAGTTTAGGATAGTCATTCGAGTTTAAGTCATAAAGGACCGTAAGACAAGTTTGGTTAAGTCTCATTGAGTCGTGAGGAACGGCCTCGATGTTTGAATGCACGAACAAAGTTACGGCACGACCATGTTGTTGCGTCTTGAGTATGACCCAAAATGGCAAGTACAAGTCGACACGATGATGTTGTTGGCACGAGAATGGTTTAGAGGTACAAAAATAAGCATTTTATCGATACGAGACACGGTAATGGTCTATAGACACAAAATGGGCCAGGTCTATGTCCTAAACCTGATCCTAAGGCAATATTAGAAAGACAATCGAAGGGATAAAAGTTGCACACAGTAAATGGACGTGTTGGTTTTGTTTAGGTTTATGAGATGCTAGTCCACCAGTACAGTTGTGTACTAACATCCCACCAGTTCACACGCACAGGTGACAGGTACATGCTCGTTCGAGGCGGAGCTCGCTTGGACGCATTGAGGCATGGAGTTCTTTGGCGTTTCGAGGCATGCGACCGCATTAAAGTCTTCACCTATACGGGACATAATGCATGGACATCGCCTAGCTGAAGCATCTTCAAGTTGCAAGCCGAAGGGGCACCTATGTTTCATTGTGATTATAACCCCTTCCGAAAATTTAAGAATATTTTTTTATTATTTGAATTAAATGGTGATTTTTAGAATTTTATAAATATTTAATTAAATAGCTATTATAATAGAATACTTTAGTCATGGTTAAGATTTGGAGTACAAGATGATTAAAAATTTTGGCACGGAGAGTGTAGTCGAGTGCTTTGACTAGTATTTTAGCCATGGTAGGAAAGATCGAGCCATGTGCGTACTCTACCTAGAAAAACCATTCAAAGTTGCGACTTGACCCCTATAAAGAAATAATTAGTTATTTATTAATATTACGACTTTTAGGAGACTCGGTTGTACCAAACTAGTCTGAACCCAATCCAAACCCAAGTAGTGTCACGACCCGCTCCCGAATAATCGAACACGAGCCGGACACGCCCAGCCTTCGTCGTTAGACACGACGAAGTAAGCTGTACCAAGCTAGGGAAATCTAACCAGATAAACATAAATGTGTACAATCACAGCATCTAAAAACGTTCCCAGAAAGATTACCATAATCCACAAATCCATATATCATAAAGGTACTAGAGTCAACAAGAATGAAATATGCTATAAACCCTAAAGACAATATGTAGAAGTAAAGCTAAGTAGTCTAAACCTGAAGCCTAAAGCTAACTCATGGCTTCATCCTGCTCAGCTAATATCCTGGGCTCTGGCCCATAAGGTAGAATGGTACCCTGCAAGTACACCTGCAACATATCCTAGTCAGGAGCGGAGCTAAGTATATCCAAGGAAATGAACATGAACATCATGGTATGAAAATGAATACAGAAAAAATATAAAATACGAAAAACGAGAACATGTCATGAAACCTGAACAGGACTATTGCAAAGTAAGTACAGGGAACATGAAATAAAACCTGAACATGAAATACACAATGAACCTGACGTGTGCAATATATCGAAATACATCCAGAGTGTGTGATCGGCTTGGGTAGATTCAGAGAACATGAAATGGTACGACTTCGGTCCCGCATGCACGATGCGGGGCCTAAGCTATTCACATAAATAGTAACTCGGATTTGGTCACACATCTACAGTATTTCTCCTCCCAAACACAAGTAAACTCAAGGAAACATGATACAAGACAATCTCGTAAAATATCGTGTTAACCAGAAGATACAAGAATGAATATACAAGACATGAAGAAATGGACAAGTCCGAGGAGTATACTTGCCTTGAGCGTGGGTGATCAAGTGTGGGTAGTAAAACTGGATGTCATCTTGTTTAATGATTACAAGTTGATTAAGATCTAAACAAAGATATCAACTAATCATGGCTTAACTAGCTAATATTTATTGCTAATAAACTAATTACTATATATATATATATATATATATATATATATATATATATATATATATATATATATAATTATATATATATTTTTTATATACATACATATAATAATTTAAACTTTATAGAAAATGGTATTAACTAGATAGATACATCTACCAGTTAACTAGTTATATAGAACTAACTAGTAATTTAGCTAATCTAACATTTATATATCTATCGTTAATTAATAGGCTAGAGTTAAAATTTTAGAATATGTTATGCCTAAAAGCAAATTTTATATACTTAAGAGTTGATAAATTTCCTAATAAAACTACCTTTTTTATAATAATAGAATAATAATTTCTTAGCAATATCATTTAAAGATGATAATAAAATTTACGATAACATGGCAACAATAAAGCTAAAGTAAAACAAGGAAATCCATGCCCATATAGCCTAACTTCAAAAATCTCTTTATTCCAATCCCCATCCTCCTGTAACCCAACAGTCACATATTTAACCCAATATTTCCAACTCATTGTTCTTGGCCGAACACTCAAGCAACCCCATCAAGACTTAAACACAACTATAATTTAAAACATAATTTAATCCAAATGCCATTCAATTCAGCAATACACAAAGAACAAGGCCTCCAGTCGAAACTATAAAGCTAAACTCAAAGGCCTTCAACTCAAACACCCATGGCCCATGAAGCCCAAAGTCCATCACGGAGAGCCGACCCAGTGCCTGGTTCTAGCATCCTTCAACTGCTACTTATACACTTACACATGTTCTAACATCCCCAATACACCATTCAACTCAGCTATTTTGCTTAGCCATACATTCTCAAACTATAGAGAACCCAACATTATTCCTGCAACTTCTTAATGAAAGACAATATACAAATCAAGAATCAACATAACAACCCAACACTCTGAGAGCTGTTGCCAAAAACCCTTCCCGCCAAATGCAAACATTTACAAAACAGAAGTTCAACTTCTGAACCCAGGCCAGACTCAAATTGTTCCAAACCAATCATTCAAGAAAATACTTACATCTAAACTCATGAAACCAAATTACGTAAAAGAATATACACAAAACTAATCTCAATGAAAATAGATTTTCAACTCAATAATTATACATAACTCAGTATTTCATGGCTAATTCTAACAGCACAAAGAATTGAGAGGTTCCGATGAGTCCCGCTAATATCCATGTCCAACCACAGTCCACACCCCTGCAACCTTCTAGTCCATTGGATCTCCTAAGACACGGACAGAACTAGCCCTGGATACGAACCAGCCTCAAACACACGAACACTACTACGGTCCGACCCGAGCCACACTACTGACACACCACTTGGACACACCACTGGACATGCCAAAACCAACTCAAGTTCGAAATAAACCTTCAATACAAATAACAGAGGAAGAAGAGGGTTACCTGGAAAGAATCGATTCGAAATCAAACACGAAGACATGAGCGTACGTGTCCGATTCGATCCCATCCGAACCCAGATATGATCAAAACCAGATCGAGATATTTGAGTCCCTGATTTCTGAGTTCTTGAGCTCGGGGATGAGGAACTCGAGAACTAAACGTTCACCCGATCGATCAATTTGTCAGAGACGAACTTCGTCGTCCAAGAGCTGGTCAAACCGATCAGTACTCTATTGGTCCAAACTACATCATTCTAGAAATTTGACAAACAAAAAGGACGATCATGAGAGGATTGTGTCGATTGAAATCATTCCTAAAGAATTTATTGCAATCATAGAGATACTCACCAGTTGTCGACGTTCGTGAGTTCCTGAAGAAGGTGATTGGAGAGATCGAAAAAACACCAGGAGGAGGCGGTGACTCTACAGCGAAGGAAGTCGAGGAAGAAGAGTTCTCGTCACCGGAGATGCAGCCCTCGGTGTCGCCGGAAAGTCGCATAGATGCCGGAGAACGAAACGCTGGAGGCACTAGAGAAGACCGCCGTGTGCGCAGAGCTGGACGTGCAGATTGACGAGGGAGACGAAGTCGTCAGAAAATCTGTCTGTCGCCGCTGAGACGTTGTCGCGAAGGTGATCGACCTCCGTCATCGTTGATGGTCGCGTCGCCGTCGCCATGGCCAACCGTCAAAAAAATAGGGTTAGGGCTCACCCAAATTTGGGGGAGATCTAAGCAATGGCCGAGAAGAATTGTGAGAAGAGGCTCGACTGAGTTGCTGAGAAATAACAGAGATTTCTCTCTCTGTTCAATATTTAAAGTTAAGCTGAAAATTTACAAAAAAAACCTCCCACCTAAGGCTATTATGCAGGAAAGACCCCCCCTCTTTCATTAATTGTAAAATATACAAAAATCAGTTAGGAAATTGGTTATAAGTTTGTTAGGGAGGGGGGACCATTCCAATTAGTTGTAACCAATTCAGGATTTGCCACTTTGCCACTAATTCAAACTCCCCCTCCAAAAATTATAAGATTATTAAAATTGATTTACTTAATCAAACTCATATTTTTGAAAAACTTCATAACTAAAAAAATAAGAAGGTGGGGTTACAAATCTCCCCACCCTTAAAATAATTTTGTCCTCAAAATTCAAAAGTGCAACAAGATGATTTAAAAATATAATATCAATTGAGGCAAAAGTTAAAAACGGGCAATTTAAGTTGAGATGTGAAATAAAGTCAATTCTAGTCATGGCTAGAAAATAGTTTATTTGGTTACGATCTAACGAAATTTCAAATATCATGTAAGATCAATAGGTATAGAGTATAAAATATAGGCACGATCAGAATTTCTAAATATAACCAGAGGTGGGACATGAATGAGTTAGCATGACGAAATCAACGGTAAGATGACATGATCGATAATGATCAAAATTGGTTAGGCACGAAGTGAAACAAGGTATAATTAAGATTAAGTACGATAATTTCATACAGAAAGTTGAAATAACACGATCTATCCATGATCAAGATTTTGTAGATAAGCACGATATGACATGAATTTTATTTGCAACTTAGAGTAAAATCATGAAGGCACGACCACAATTGACAGTTTTAGTATAATTAAACCAGAATGATTTAGGAAAATCACGGTTAGTTAGGCTTGATTAGGATCATAGGTTACACAAGGCACGATCAAGATATAAGTATGATTTATTAAGAAGGAAACAAATGGCTTATCCATAGAATGTACGGAGAATTTGCCAAGATTGATCGAGAGGATGTATAGAGTCTACCAGGAAGATGTTAGTGTCAAATCAAGTGAAAGTGGAAATACTTATGATTCAAATCATATGAAAATAGAATATAGTCGCTATGGTATCCGAGAATATATGGCCATTTGCAGTCACTTTACTTAGAATCCCTACCCCGATAGTATATATCTGACTGCAGTGAACTTTCGGCTCCGTGACCCAAATAACAATATGTCACCGAATATTCTGTCAACCTTATCCATTTTTCAACAATCATTGACAAAACAACCCAAGTGATCAAGATATGAAGAATATGACAAAGTCTCAATAATAATCGAAAACCTATGAATGTTTGAAATCACTTCAACTTAGAGCTCCTGCCTCGCCAGTGCGCTACTGGCTGCAATGAATCCTCAGTATCCGTAGTCCAGATAATGACTGCAGCGCGCAACTGCCACGCCCCAGTAGATCATCGAATAGTCTTTCAACTTTATCCATAGGAATTTTAAAAGGTTTCAAGGAATCTAAATAAATTTCAATAGTCCAAGTCACGATAATGATGAGGTTATCTGATGGTTAGAAGATAAGGGTTTATTAGGTACTAAGAATCAGCAATGGATCCAATCAAGGAGTAGTGAGTACTAAAAGGGCAACAAGGAGATTTTAACCCTCAACAGTGAACAAAGTTTCAAATGGTAATCGAATCAAATGAAACCTAGGGTGGTAACAAGATCCCATATTTGAAACGTAATCTTGGATAGGTAACAAAGTCTCAAAAGTAGCATAGAAGTAAGATATCAGATAGAGAACAAAGTCTCAAAATAAGGAATAAAATCTCATATCGGAAACATGGTTCAACAATATCTCAAATGACCACAAAATCTCAGACAAAATCTTGAAGGGAAAACAAACCTCCAATAGGATACAAGGTCTCAAATAGAGAACCAATATCAACAAAGTTGTGATTATGAAATAAAATCTCGAATAGAAAATCTTGACGAGGAAACAAGGTATCGAATAGGGAACAAGGTCTCAACGAGTCGCGAGTAGGAACTGAAGTTTCAAAGTCTGAAAAATCTTGAATATGAGACAAAATTACGAATGAAAACAAAGTCTTGAAATGAGAAACGGAATCTCAAAATCTCGAATGGAATTAAAGTCCTAAATAAACCAAATTCCAACAAGCCCTGAATAGAGAATTGAATCCCGAGTAGAAAACAAAATTACGATTTGTAACAAGTTCTGAACAGGAAATAAAATCCTGAGTAGAATCTAGAAAAGAAGCAAGGTTATGAAGAGTGAATGGAGGAGTACCAATCAACGAATAGGAACAAGGTTCTGAACGTGAATTCAAAGCAAATCAAAATAGTCGAAGCACAGTCATGAATAGAGAATAATTCTTAAAATGGAAACAAAGTCACGAATGGAAAGCAAAATCTCATACAGAGAATGAGTCAAATCTCAACTAGGAAACAAAATCTTCAAAGAAAACCTCAACAATGTCCTGAATAGGACGAGGCTTAAACAAGGCTTCAAATGAGGAACAAGGTTTTGAAATAAATCTCTAGTAGGGATTAAATCCTAATTAACATGAAGTTGGATAAAGGAACAAATTTTCCAAATAGGAGCCATCACTAGGAAACAAGGTCATGAATGAATATGCAAACGGTATCGGATAATGGATTTCAAACAATTATCGAATTGTGGATCTGAAACAAGTTTACCGAATTAGGAAACAATATCTCAAAATAAGTTCGACATCAACCCAACTAATTTGCTTAGCCATACATTCTCAAACTATAGAGAACACAACATTATTCCTACAACTTTTTAATGAAAGACAATATACAAGTCAAGAATCAGCAGAACAATCCAACACTCTGAGAGCTGTTGCCAAAAACCCTTTCCGCCAAATGCAAACATTTACAAAACAAAAGTTCAACTTCTGAACCCAGGCCAGACTCAAATTGTTCCAAACCCATCATTCAAGAAAATACTTACATCTAAACTCATGAAACCAAATTACGTAAAAGAATATACACAAAACTACTCTCAATGAAAATAGATTTCCAACTCAATAATTATACATAACTCAGTATTTCATGGCTAATTCTAACAGCACAAAGAATTGAGAGGTTCCGATGAGTCCCACTAATATCCATGTCCAACCACAGTCCACACCCCTGCAACCTTCTAGTCCATTGGATCTCCTAAGATACGGACAGAACTAGCCCTGGATACGAACCAGCCTCAAACATACGAACACTACTACGGTCCGACCCGAGCCATACCACTGACACACCACTGGACACGCCAAAACCAACTCAAGTTCGAAATAAACCTTCAATACAAATAACAGAGGAAGAAGAGGGTTACTTGGAAGGAATCGATTCGAAATCAAACACGAAGACATGAGCGTACGTGTCTGATTCGATCCCACCCGAGCCCAGATATGATCAAAACCAGATCGAGATATTTGAATCCCTGATTTTTGAGTTCTTGAGCTCGGGGATGAGGAACTCGAGAACTGAACGTTCACCCGATCGATCAATTTGTCAGAGATGAACTTCGTCGTCCAAGAGCTGGTCAAACCGATCAGTACACCATTGGTCCAACTACATCATTCTAGAAATTTGACAAACAAAAGGGACAATTAGGAGAGGATTGCGTCGATTGAAATCATTCCTAAAGAATTTATTGCAATCATAGAGATACTCACTAGTTGCCGACGTTCGTGAGTTTCTGAAGAAGGTGATTGGAGAGATCGGAGAAATCACTAGGAGGAGGCGGTGACTCTACAGCGAAGGAAGTCGAGGAAGAAGAGTTCTCGTCACCGGAGATGCAGCCCTCGGTGTCGCCGAAAAGTCGCATAGATGTCGAAGAACGAAACGCTGGAGGCACTAGAGAAGACCGACGTGTGCGCAGAGCTCGACGTGCAGATCGACGAGGGAGACGAAGTCGCCGGGAAATCCGTCTGTCGTCGCTGGAACGTTGCCGCGAAGGTGATCGACCTCCATCACCGTTGATGGTCGCGTCGCCATGGCCAACCGTCGAAAAAAATAGGGTTAGGGTTAGGGCTCATTCAAATTTGGGGGAGATCTAAGCAATGGCCGAGAAGAATTGTGAGAAGAGGCTCGACTGAGTTGCTGAGAAATAACAGAGATTTCTCTCTCTGTTCAATTTAAAGTGAAGCCAAAAATTTACAAAAAAACCCTCCCCTTTTTTCATTAATTGTAAAATATACAAAAATCAGTTAGAAAATTGGTTACAAGTTTGTTAGGGAGTGGGGAACATTCTAATTAGTTGTAAACAATTCAGGATTTGCCACTTTGCCACTAATTCAAACTTCCCCTCCAAAAATTATAAGATTATTAAAATTGATTTACTTAATCAAACTCATATTTTTGAAAAACTTCATAACTAAAAGAAATAAGAAGGTGGGGTTACAAGTAGGCATGTAGTGAGACCAAAGACGTCCATGTAGTCATATTTTATGTAGATGTATATAATTTATATTTTATTTTAAGAGATTAAACAAATGGTTTCTAAATATTTGTTATATGTATAATTTACGTGTTAATGAGGTTTATATATGGCATTATAAAATACTGTTAGATCTTTGGGGACCAAATACAATGGCAGTATAATGTTCTCACCGAAACTATTATACACCTATTATTATTGTTGTTGTTTTTGTTGTTGTTGTTGTTGTTGTTGTTGTTGTTGTTGTTGTTGTTGTTTGGTCAATTTTTATTTATTAGTAGATGACTTTTAATGAATAAGGGAACAAATATGTGTAAATACCCCCTACTCTATAAAAGTAGGGTACATTAAGTTCTTGGGTATTTTAGATCTTTATTATAATTTTTTGCTTCAAATAGTTAGATTCGATGGTATCTACTATGAGCCTATTTTGTATACGTCAAATGCCAAAATATAGTGAACTTTGGTATTTTTGCTGAAGCCTGTGCGCTAGAAGCTATGTGCTGAAGACAGTGATTTCTCATAAATAGGTGACAGCTTATGCGACATCCTTTGGAGCCTATACGACATACTTTAATCAAAGCAATGAACTTTTGGTACTATGCGACAAATACATCAGTAACAACTTTTTTGTTTTACAACTGGATAATGTTAGCAGCATGCAACGGAAGCATTATGCAGCTGAAACATCATGTGGCAAAAGTGTCACAACGCATGTTATTATTACATGGATATTGTGTTCTACGTGGCTGCATGTCACGCAACACGTCTCAAATAACTGAAGCCATGTGGCAACCTGAGCGTGCCATGCGTACACATTTCGTCCCATGTACTCCAGTGTATTTATGCGCTAACAGATCTTATGCACATAAAGACATAAAATAGTGTATTTTCTGCCTTATGCACGCATAGCCATTTCCAATGTGACTATAAACATCTGGGACATGTGCTTTCCATAGACATCCATGTACACGTACGTACATGAGAGGGAGCTTCTTCTTGATATTAGAGCCTACTTTCTGCTCAATCTGCCAGTGAGCAAGAGTTAGCAAGATTTTTCAATCTTCGTATCAAACTGTCAACGGAAGTCGATTCCATACTTGATCTCCATCGCTCTAACTCCCAAGATTTTTGTACTTAGAATTATTGTATCTAAGACTATTTTGTACTCTTTTCTTTAAAAGTTATAATACAAAAGTTTTACACTTTTTGTAAACGAAACAAAAAGGATGACACACACACACACATATATGGATAAGGGTAGCAGCTTATTTGTGGTTATCCAAATATATGATTTACAACACATATGATAACATAGATAGGTTTGAGGCACTTTTATCCCATCCTCAATTTAAATTTTTTTGGGGAAGTATTTCACACAATACAAATCCCAAAAAATCATATAGAAAAAGAATAAAAAGTCTGAGAGTGTTAATTCCTACTTCTTTGTAACTATAACTTGTCACATACATGCCTAGAACATGACACTTGCAAGTCTGTAATTATATATGCAAGCGATATTGTCATGTATAAGCAAGCACGTTGTGCTTAGCACATACTACGTTTTGCCAAGCCAAGACTTGGGGATATTGATTTGTTAAACATAGTGGTTTAATCTTACCCTTGTTCACTTTCAAGTACCACACCTTCACAAGTGAGAGCATTCAAAAAAGTACAATTACAAGAACAAGTTCATGTTCAAGGTGTTAAAATTCAAGTCGTGACACTAGCCTATGAGCCACTTGTGCAAACATGTTTTTTGAGTATGTTGTCATGTCTTTAAATTTCCATGTGTGTGTGTGTTGTTGTTGTTGTTTTGTTGTTGTTTTTTTTTTGGTGGAGGGGGGGGGGGGGGGGGGGGGAGGGTGGGGGTGGCTCCTTACCAATAATATTAGTCTCTAGTGTGGATGCATAATATAAGTAGATCCATGGATGCTTTCTTCCCTAGCAGGAATGACATGATACACTAATATTCATGATTACATTTTTTTTCCATTGAGGTTTTGGGCCCATGCTCTCAGCCTTATATTCCAGATCGTGGGGTATAATGCAACACCGTAGATGATAGAGTACTATATAGATCGACTATATAACAAGAGTATTAGTATTATTGCTGAAATGTGAGAGTTGAAATACAACTATTATTTTCAGTACTACTATTATTATTTTTACCTTTATTTTTTGCTCCCAATGTTGTGAGTAGGTCATAGTGATGGGTCGCTATACTAAGTCATCTTGCAGAGTATCAATTGCATCGTATATGTACCCTATAGCTGACGAAGGAGGACGTGGGACCATGTGGCAATAGTAGTCTAAGATTGAGTCTTTACCTTAATATATTATTTGAGAGACATTGACTTAGGTTGACTTATTATTATATACATACCCCCTCGTTTTCTATGATATTAATCAGGTAGATTCGATTAACAAATATTCATCAAGTTATCATAAGTTCACGATATCTTATAATAAGCTAAACAACCAATTCAAATTTAGTTAGACATCCATTTGTGACTTTAGAGTATATTTCCTTTAAATTTATTGAACTACTTTACCTTTTTGTCTTTATCTATGTAGTACTTGTGTACGATATATGTGATTGTATTCGAATGACTATACACTCTTGCTCTCCCATGAAAATGATCGGTTACACCTTTCTATCTAGGTTTTGGGAAAGCGAATAAGGAACAAGAATCTTCATGGTTTCGAGGAGACGTATCGAGGGGACTATACATGTGCATATAATGACGTATCATCTAAGAACAATTATTGCTTATCTTCCTTGTTTCATTTCATACTTATTTACGTAACGAGCAACTTGTGTTACCCATGCTTATTTTACTTACAAAATTTTGTATTCTAAATCTATATTATTCTTTATCAGACTTATCGAGTCATATGTATTATTGGACAACCGACTTTAGTATATGATGTTCATTCTTGTCATATACTTATCTAGTGCATTGAGATGTAGGATTTATAAGCCATAGACTATATATGATAATACATTCAACATCAGGACAACTGCGACTGCCTTGCAGTGGACAAGTGTCAACTATAGGACACAATTGGGTCTTGTCACATTTCATGTCCTCCCGTATTATGGAGTAGAGCATGACACGAATTGGTAAAATATTTTCCAAGTTGGCATAAATAAAAAAAGTCTTGAAATTGGAAGAATTTTTGGGAGAGGAGTCCTAAAACCAACTACATTAACTTATATATTTGACGTCAGAACTAGGAAGAACTCATGGTAGTCCAAAAGTTATAAACAAAGCACGATAACTTGTGCACTTAATATATATGCAACTTCCTTTATATGCAGTGCAAGGAAGGCAATGTAATATAGTCTTACCCTTATTTTAGATAAAGACTTTGTGATACAAAGATTTCTTATTTTTCATGCCAAGTTAGGAAGTCATGTAATACAATCTTTACCATTGTATTTATAGGATTTTTTTTAATATGTTAGTATTAAAGTAACATTGTCCTTATATATACTACTATATAATGAGAAAACTTGAGCTTCACGTGAAACTTTTATTTCCAAATATACCTTGCATATATTTATTAACTAAAATTATTAATTATATACTACTATATAACGAGAAAACTCGAGCTTCACCGTAAATTTTTTCTTTCCAAATATACATTGCATATATTTATTAACTAAAATTATTAATTAAAGTTAATAAAGGCAAATAGGTAATTACGAGAGGTGCCTTTTGGTCTTCCTAAATAGTCTTACAAGATATATTAATATAATATTGGTTAGAATAATTAAAACAATTGTCTTTTAGTATTTCTAAGTAGTCTTAATAAAGATTAAAATAATTATAACGACTTTCTAATAACAATCTATAAAATACGTGAAATGCATGTACATGTATCCTAGTATTAGAAAAAATAAAACTTATTTCGTTGGTTGGTAAGTTGCAATTCGTATATTAATTAAGATCAGATTTGAAGGCATCAAGATGATGACATACTCAAATTTAAAATAAAAATCTACACCAAAGGACAAACATCAAATGATGTTTTATGAACATTTGCCATTTTAAGTTAATTATATAGAAAGAAAACAGTAAACAATGGACCAATCAAAATTTATTTATTATTTTTATTAGATGTTGACAAAATAACAAATATTTAGTTTCAAACACAAAATAAATTAATTCTTCATGAAAAGTATAATAAAAAATCTTAAGTTTATTGGCAAGATCTCGCAATCCTAAATAAAAGAAGGAAGGAAAAGAATGACTAATAACTATATATCACGACATAACCTACAATATTGATAATGTTGTCGGTGCAATAGTATGTAGATAGTTGTACATACCATCATCAGTGACTAGATCTATTACTTTAACTCGTGGGAACATTTTTTGACGTTATATGAGTTTTTTTAGTTTTTGTAAATGTTTTTTTTTCCAATATTTTTGATATATTGGAAAAAAGGCAATTTACTGGTTGATAGTTTGAAAAATACCGGTTTAATGGACCGGTTTGTTTTTTGGGCTGGGCCTGGCTCGTTACCATCCCTACTTAAGAACATTATGTATGGGCCGAAAACATAGACCCGAAATATGCTCGGGTAGGGTAGGATCAAGTAAAACCGGACCCGACCAGTTAGCCATCTAGCCTTCCTCTCCTTCCAGGAAAACCCTAAAAACCCTAATTCTCCGTCCCTTTCTTTCGGTTGCTTCCATTCCACGTCTCCATCATGCCGAAGCACTACAGGCCTCCCGTAGTTTCTTCGACTTCAATTTTAATTTTAGTTTCGATTTCAATTTCTTCTTCATTTGTTTGTGCATAAAAACCTAAATTTTCGATCTTATTATTATTATTTTTTCTCCAGGGGAAGAAGAAGGAAGGGAACGCCGCCAAGTACATCACGAGAACGAGGGCCGTACACTTCCTCCAAGTCAGCCTCTCCACCTTCAGGTCAGCACTACGCTTTTAGGGTTAGGGTTTGTGCCACTCATTTTGTTTTCGTTTTTTTGTTGTTCTTGTTGCATTTTCTCCTCTAAGATATCAAAATTGTATGTATACAAACGGAAAATAATGCTTCTTTTCTTACTTTCCAGCCTCTTGTTGGGGGTAATTTGCAAAAAGTAACATTTTTTTGAGTGTATACATGCAATTTGAGATTTTTTAAGAGGCATATGAGCAAATATGAATGTTTCGGTGGGTATACATGTCAAAAGCTCACCAAAAAAACTTCTTTTTACTGATTCTGGTTTGTTTGTGGTGCAGGAAATTATGTATATTGAAGGGGATATTCCCACGGGAGCCGAAGAAGAAGGTGGAAGGGAACCACAAGACCTACTACCACATGAAGGACATCATGTTCCTCCTCCACGATCCGTTGGTCGAGAAGTTCAGGTTATTATATGCCTGCGAATAAATGATTAGTGTGTGGAACTTTGTTTAACGTAACGGTAATGATGAAGAACATGCTGATGACAGAGAAGCACTTAATTCTTATAGAAATTATAAAGTAGAGACGAAATGTGTGGAATAATATAAGCTACCAAATGAATTTAGAAGTAATCGCGTAAAGATCGGTGGTAGAAGCCATGATTGTGAAAATTTAACGTCGTTTATGCCAATTATAAATATAGACTTCTCCATGCCGATTCTTAATTATGCATCCTCGAATGAAGATGAGAGGTGCGAAGACTAGTGAAAACCCAGAACAGTAAGTTTGAGGGAAAATACAAGATCATTGAATCTTAAATTCCTAAGATGAAGAACGAAAGACGCAATACTATTGCTGCAAGTAGGAGAAATTGCCTAATAAATCTTATATATGTTTCCAGGATTTGTTGGCAAGTCCATAAAGTTGAGTCAACTTATGAAATGCCAACATTAACAAAACTGTGATAGTGCTTCCTCACAAAAGTGCCAAAACAAAAATTTATTTACTAATTGTTCTCAGTATTATTGATACGAAAGAAGACCTAGCACTCATGAATTTTTTTGATTTTTTTGATGCTAGTTGTGCACTAGCATAAGCCAAAAAAGAGAGATGATTAAACAAAAAGTGTTGGATTTCCAGTAAATGGTTCCGGTGACCTATTTGTAGTTGAATATATTTGCAGAAGATACTATTGTACTAGGAAGCCCAAGCACTCCAAAAATCTAGGCCATGTCAAGTCGTACAGGCATTGACACATGATGGACCCAACCCGGTTACTAAAATATACTTGGACACACCAAATAGGTGTCTTGTTCGTGTAACTATGTCCTTACTGTGCCATGTCATAACCGTGTCCGTGCAACATAGCTATTGTATCATATACATGGATGTATCAGTTGAAAATTTTGAATATCCTTCCAGAGAATCAATGTTCTATTTACCTTGTATTAAGCTTGTGAGTTCAGGTTGTATAAACATATTATATCTGTTGATATTGGCATTTACTTTTGTATGCATATATGGTTATATTTGTTCTGTTTTCAGATTGAGTAGGCTCTTTTTAAGTTCTGTATTATATGAAACACTTAAAATTATGCTGTTTATGTTTTCTCATGCTGCAGGGATATAAGAGCCCATAAGAAAAAGATTAAGAAGGCTTGGGCGAAGAAGAATAAGAATCTTGCAGATCGTTTAGTAAATCGTCAACCCAAATATACTCTTAATAGGCTTATATTAGAAAGGTTTTTATTGTCTCAAATTACCTAGTGTTCTGCTTCTGCCTTATCAAGCTAGACTGTTCATTGATGTTGTTTTGGTGTCCAGGTATCCTACATTTGTTGATGCAATACGTGATTTGGACGATTGTCTCACTATGGTGCATCTGTTTGCAGCATTGCCTGCAGTTCAGGGTGAACGTATTCAGGTTGAACGCATTCATAATTGTAGAAGGTGGGTCTTTTTGAAATCCTTAAGTATCAATTAACTTGTGGTTGAAGTAAGCTATTATGAAAGAGAGAGTGATATCTCAACCTAATGCTTAACCCTGCACAACATTTGAGACTATTTAAATGATTTTCAGAGTCTCTCTCTCTCTCTCTCTATATATATATATATATATATATATATATATATATAATTTGAATATATTGGCATTTTAATATTTATTCATCTAACTACTAGTTAATATTATTAGGTATTGTGAAGACCAAATCTGTACTTGTTAGCATGATGTCGATGTATAGTTTCATATAATATAGTACTTAAAAAGTGCCTACCCAATCTGATTAAAAGAATGTCAATCATCAATGAACTAGTAGCGAACGTGTCAAAATGGTGAGCGCATGGACCGTTAGATCCTATCCAGCAGTTGATTTATTCAATGTACAAAAGAGCTGAGCTGTATATAGTAGTTCACTATTTACTGTGCAAAATGTAATTTTATACTTTTACTGTCGAAGGTAAATTGCTAGCCAAGGTTTTAGATGGCAGGTTGGGTTCATCAGAAACATGGTTTGGGTGGGCCCATATCACTTATTGATGTTGGTATGAACCTACGACTAAACTTAGTACCATTACAACAGTTAGTATCACTACCATACCATTACCACATTAGTATCTACCGCAGTTGCATAATTCAAAGTAGTGGTGCTTGCCTGCCTGCCTAGTTAACAAGCATCATGGACCCAGCAATTGGGCCACCGATCATGATCAGTGGTGAGATGGTGAATTTTATTGCCAACTAGCATTACAGATGATGACCACTTGTTTCTCCAGTGGACACTGTACAGTGTTATATATATATATATATATATATATATATATATATATATATATATATATATATATATATATATAAAGAATTAAAACATAATCCTGTACATGCATATTGCATATAGCTTGTATGGCTGATGAAGATGATACGATAAATTTGGGTTTAAGTGCAGAGTGTTTAGGGGTTCTTGGGTAATGGGCTATCAAATAGAAACCTGATCTATAATATAATATAACTTACTACCTTTGTTCCTAAGTTGAAACTGCAAGGCAAGGTATGTAACGTCCAAATGTAAAGAAGTAGCTCATGGTTTTCTACACTAATACAAATTTGTAAGTCTATGAAAATGTAGGGAAGTTAATCCAGAGTAGAATATAAGTTATGTAACACTTAATTAGTTTCCGTGTTGCCAGTACTTGAAAGTCACAGTAGAAATAACAAGAACTCAAGGAATTTTCCTCTTCGCAATGACACTATCCATCTAGGAAGCATGTACTCTCCAAGATTGGTGCCCTGTCCTTGTTGGACATGTATGCACGACTATATACTCTCCAAACAGAGGATATGCAAAACTCAGTTTCATATCCTTGTTGATATGCCATATTGTATTCTTCGTACTTTATGTCCTCGCAATAAAAAAGAGGTGCAATCTAAAAGTAAAATACAATGGTACAGAATCTTGTACGACTCCGTTAAGTATTGTAGCAAGTAGCAACTGGAGTGCGGACCTTCAGAGGGTACAAACAAAATGGCGTAAAGACTAATGACATCCCAAACCTTCTTTGAATCCATTTCTTTGGTACTCTGTTCAGGAAAACTATGATTCCATTAGGTTCATCCTAAGAGGTACTAAATTGTCATTTACGAATTGATGCTATGAAATAGAGTACCAAGTAAAGAACCCATATCTAAACAATTTTCTGTTGTCTTAAATGATTTTTGCTTGCATACTTTTGAATCTTTTCTTTAGGAGCTTTTGGTCTCATGTTCTTAGAGGCTAACAAATTTAACTTTTCATATTAGTTAGAAACTCCAATTTACGATAGTAAAAAAAGAATGTCTATAGTGTTTAGTCATCTGAAATTAAGCTCACAGTGCTGATGTAATGCCATTTTGATTCTGTCATGTCTGAAAATCAGAACTTGTGAAATTGGAGGAGAAATGAATTTATCTGTTTATATTTTCAGTGTTCGCAGTTGTATATTTGTTGCTTGGAATTATATATTTTGCTATTTTATTAGGTTAAGCCATGAGTGGCAAGCCTACATTTCTCGTACACATAGTCTGAGGAAGACTTTCATATCTGTTAAAGGCATATATTACCAGGTAATATTGGTTGAATTGTTAGGTACCCAACAAGAGTTTCATCTGATTGTTGACATACTTGTATCTTGATGATTGCGGTTCCTTCTTTTGCAGGCTGAGGTTGAGGGTCAAAAGATCACATGGCTAACTCCGCATGCCATGCAACAAGTTTTGACCGATGATGTTGATTTCAATGTCATGCTTACTTTTTTAGAATTCTACGAGGTAAGCTACACACTGGAGATCATTTTCTTCGTTCTCTTCTAATATGATCCAATTAGTGCATGAAGAAATAGAATATTAGATTACTTTCCAAGTCAGGTTTCGTTGTGAAAAAAATTTGCCTGTGGAGCATGTAGGTGTAGTTGTTTAAATGCATTTTCTCTCTTATTATCTTCGGCATTTAGTGAATAGGCATATGTATATCTAATTCCAAATTTCCAAATGAAATGCTACATGCAAAATGGTATTAGGTATAGTTGTTTGAATGTGTTCTCTCTCACTCGGCATTTTATAGACATAATGGTTTTGGCTGATGGTTTAGACCTTCGTATTTACTTAAATGTTGCTTAGGCCTACAAATGATGAGCTGCATTTAGGGTTGTTGAATAATAAAAAAAGCTTTTCCGAATTTGAAATGACAAGAATGTATGTTTTGCTTTAAGCTTCTACAATGAGGTGCATGTTCTATAGCTTCTGAGTTTTATTTGCTAATAGGTCTCAATTCCTTAGAGGTGTATATATCCATGACTGAAGTTGCAGATATACAAAAATAGGAATCCTATTTTCAAATTGAATAATGCAACACAGGACTTCTAAACTCGCAAAAAATACCTTTGTGCTGCTTATAAATCAAAATACTTGTTCTTTTTACTAAATCTAATCATGGAAGTATGATAAAAGAAAGGAATACTTGTATTGAGTTAATGTGTTGCTGCTATTGCAAATCTAAAAGCTTGTCATTGATTAGTTATATAGTTGGTCAATAGATATGTAAAATTTTCACTATGCAGTTAACAGTCTGTTCATGTAAGGGCTGTTAGGTTGCCCGTAAATAGAAATTCCGCTACAACATGTGTTACATGTAGCATTTGTTGCTATAAGTGGTGTTGCAAATCGATTGTTTGGTTGCATGTAAATGAAGTTGTGGGATTTCCCAATCCATTGATTGGAATAATGTAATTGTCGACATGTATGGTTTTGTGGTAAATAGAAATCTATCGTGTGGTTGTGTGTTTATGACATTGAATGAAGGTCGGTCATTTTGGTCGCAACAAATGTTGCGGTAGTTGCAGGAAATGATGCAACCTTTGTTGCACCAATTCCACCATTTACATCAAATTAAACATTGAATGAATAGAAGTGGTGCAAGTTGGGAAGCATGAACACGACTATATATCCGGCGAATCTGTATCGGATTTAAATGCGATACAAATTCGTGTGGGACACGACATTCGTGTCGGATGCACATCTGTATGTCTTTAATGAAGTTCGTACCTCGACCCACGCTTTGGTTGTTGACTCGCCGTCATCGTTCGTCGAGTCACCATTGTAGCTGCCAAAGGGAGGGAGAAGAGAGAAGAAGAAGATGATGAACAATTTTGGGAGATTTTGGAGATAAAATCCTAAACCGATTCTTTACAGAAAAGTCATGGCTAAGGTCAGGTCTAGACGATTAGAAAGTCAACCGGTCCGACCCGCACCCGTAACTTAAAGTTAGAGAAAAGACATTAAACATAACCCGTAAAGCCAATTCGTATAACATCGTGTCCCAATATCGTGTCAGTGCAACACAGGGTGCAATAAATGTTGTGTGCTTTTGCATTTACAACCAACCAAACACCCACTTAGTACGAGTAACAATTAGAGTTGCAAGTTCCGTGCGGACAATTGAAGGAGATGTGACCTATTTTCCATCACCGTTGTCTTACAATGTAAGGATCAATTTTGAGTCATTGACTAACTTCATTGTGATAGTTATGGATGAAATTACTAGACTTTTTCAGGACGAGTTTCCATGATTTATGGTGGTGGTTGATATCTTGCTAAATGTTAGCTTCTAAAACAAAATTCTGGAAGAAATACTGTTTAAGGTTTTTAAATTAGGAATCCGACCTGCACCCGTAACTTAAAGTCAATTCGTATAACGCCCTGTCTCAATATCGTGTCAGTGCAACACAGGGTGCAATAAATGTTGTGTGCTTTTGCATTTACAACCAACCAAACACCCACTTAGTACGAGTAACAATTAGAGTTGCAAGTTCCGTGCGGACAATTGAAGGAGGTGAGACCTATTTTCCATCACCGTTGTCTTACAATGTAAGGATCAATTTTGAGTCATTGACTAACTTCATTGTGATAGTTATGGATGAAATTACTAGACATTTTCAGGACGAGTTTCCATGATTTATGGTGGTGGTTGATATCTTGCTAAATGTTAGCTTCTAAAACAAAATTTTGGAAGAAATACTGTATCAGGTTTTTAAATTAGGAAAAATCAAATCAAGGTTCTAAACGACGGTAGGCGGGTGCGCGGTGGAGAGAGTCCGCCTATTGTCTAGGCTGCCTAGGCGGATGATACATTTTGTACATTTTGTACTATTTTACCAATGTTTTTGCATAATATGAATATTTTAAGGGTGTTCCATGCATAACTAAGTTGTAGAACGAAGATTTTTGAAGTTTTAGTTTTGTAAAAGTGAACCATAGGCCATTTTTTTTTTGCAAAAACATCTTGTTAGGTATTGCACCGCCTAGACGTCCGCCTACGCCGCCTCACCTCTGCCTACGCTGCCAAACCTCTATTGGTCGCCTACTCCACCGCCTACCGCAAAAGCGGTGCGGAGAAAGACCGTCTACCACCTAGGCGTCCGCCTCAACCGCCATTTAGAACATTGAATTCAGAGTATATGAAATGTGACTTCAACCAAAAGTCCACAAATAAACGAGGACGAGTGCATGTTGATGACACGAGGTCTCTAAGAGTTATAGTATTTAGGGATCAATTATTCATCACGATTCAAAGAATGAGAAGCATGCTTTATAATTAAAGCATGATGTTTAAAGTGGACTATTTCTAGATTACTTTGTGATCATATGATTCCCTTAGTTGAAAGGAAAGTTGCATAAAACAGCTATATGACCGACTATGGAGGTTTGGGCAATTAAAAACCAAATGTGCAGAAATTAGTGTAGCTAAAATGAGAAAGTTGAGATGGATGAGTGATAGTATCATAGTACATCTATATGGTAAGAAAAGGGTGTATTCGTGGGTGGTTGATAGTGGCACCAATTGAGGATAAGATGAGAGAGAATCATCTCACATAGATTGGACAAAACATAGACCAAACAGTGCACCAGTTAGAAGAGCAATAAGATATTAGGTAAAGGAGTTGCTTGAAGTAGGGAAGGCCTAAGCGAACTTACATTGAGGATGCAAAATAGGATAGAAGGTTTTGCAATGATATAGGACATGACCCTTGACAAAGCCCATTGGAAGAAAAAGGATTCAGATAGGAAAACCCAAGATTTTTGGATAAAGGCTTTGTTGTTGTATTTATGTCCACTTAGTAGAATAATTGTACGTCAATATCTCTACCTTAATCCAATGGTGGAACTTTTAGTAATTTATATATCCTGTATTCTTATTATATCTGTATCTTACCCCTCCCATGTCAGTGCCACATGTTAGGTCACCTGCTTATGGAGACATCAGTGCCTTATGCTTGTTTTCATGCGTTTTTTGTTCTCATTTTAGCTGTGAATCTTTCCTCCCCTCTCGTTAACTTTTTCCTTTCTTCAGGCACTCTTGGGCTTTGTGAATTTCAAGCTCTATCATTCCATTAATGTGAAGTACCCACCTATTCTGGATCCTCGACTTGAAGCTTTAGCTGCTGGTAAGTTATCATCCAATTATCTGTTGTTGGAACCATCTCAAAATATTGTCCGGTATTTTGTTTTGAACTGAACCGTTTTGCCCTGAATTAACAGGAAGGACTACATGGCATTTTCAGATATCTATTGTATTTAATTTCTATTTCTCCAAGTCTTCAATTATCTTTGTTAATGTGATTGCATTTTGTATCATCTGCAGAACTGTATGCACTATGCCGTTACCTTGCTGCTGGTTCTGGAGCACCATCTGGGAATTCACAAGCCATCACTAGTGGAACAGATAGAGCTCAGACTGGAAAAATCGATGAGCTATCTAATGAATCCGAGCTTAGATTGGCTCAGCTTCAGCATCAACTGCCAACCAATGAACCAGGAACATTGATGCATCTCATAGAGGATGCTACTACAGTGGTTGATGAGGATGAAGAAACAAAGTCATGCAAGAAACTCTTCAAGGATATGAAGTTTTTCTTAAGCCGTGAGGTGAGTGTTAGACATGACAGGCATTCTTCGTAAGAAATTGCAACACCCTAGTTGTATTTTGTTTTGACAACTCAGATTCAATGAATGGACGTTATTTTCATGAAATCTCCACATTTAAGTTTCTTATCCGTTAGCTGGTTGTGCAGCATAACTAATATGGGTCTGTTTGATTTAGGTCCCAAGAGAATCTTTGCTTTTCATAATTCCTGCATTTGGTGGTGCTGTATCTTGGGAAGGTGATGGTTCTCCTTTTCAAGAATCCGATGAGGGCATCACACATCAGGTAGACATTACCTGTCTTCAACAAATATTGGTGGCAAATCTCAGGTTTACCTTGTTTTCGTTGTTAAGGAACTTGAACAAAATTCCCTTTTCATTACATTGAGACATTTTATGGCATCATGGAAATAATACAAACATGAGACATGTAAACCTCAACCCTCAGGTAGACATTACCCGTCTTAAGCAAATATTGGTGGCAAATCTCAGGTTTACCTTGTTTTCTTTGTTAAGGAACTTGAGCAAAATTCTCTTTTCATTACCTTGAGACATTTTATGGCATCATTGAAATAATATAAACATTTAACCCTCGACTTTCACCACAACTCTTGGTTTTTAGTACAGTGAAGGGACTTAAACATGAAATCAGAACTACCCACGTTCAAAATCTTATCAAATGCGCCATTTTAAATGGACTTAAAAAAAATACACCACTGCAAGAATCTTGATCTCAACCAAAAAGAGGGTATTCAACCTTGTGGTGGCTTATTGAAATAATATAAACTTATAACTCTCAACCCCCGTCACAACTCTAGTTTTGGTGCAGCGACAGGGAATTTACAGTGTCATAACATGACTAGTTTGTTTGAATTAGCCGAATTTGATCTAATAATATATAAGAAGTAAGACTTTCTGTCCAGTTACCTTTTCTTTTTCCTTTTTGTTATAATCTCCATACTGTCTTCTTCCCTTGTTCATGAATGATATTTATTCAACTACTAAATACATCTTAAATTATTTTGGATACCTGCCTAAGCCCTAGGCGTTTGTCCATGTTCAAATTGGCTATCTAGGCGAAAAAGAGATGATGCTAGGCACTAGCAAGGCTTAGATGGGTTTAAGTAGTTGCCAAGCAACTTTGGGGCCTAGAATTGCTTCTTATGATGCTAATTAAAGCAGGACCTGCTATTATGTGTACTGATACACTTAAACTGATAAACATTAGCAAGGCTTAGATGACCATCTAGGCACAAAATAAATCACGACCTGGTAGGTTTGGTACTTGCTAGACATAAACTGATAAAAATGTTACTCTCTTAATAACAGGTGCGGCCATTACCACAAAATGCCTTCATCCCTGATTATTGTGGTAGATTACTTGAATACGGAGTTTCCATTTCACTTTGTTTATGACCATTTTCACTGCAACGTAGCAACTATCATATCCTATTTTACTGCCTCATTCTATCTTCTTTCAGTTATCCCTAGCCAAAATTGCTTCATACATTAAGATCCTATTATTTTCCTAACTGATGTTTCTACAGGATTGTTACTCTAAACAAGTAAACATATATTTAGTGTTCTAAACCTGTGACCCGCCTAATGCCTTAGTGCTAGATTGCCCCTGGTTGCCCGTCTTGTTAGGTCCTGTGGTTACTTGTTACGATTAGTTTCCGTACCACTAACTTATATTCCATTTCAGCACTTAATTATGTAAAATTGTTATGAATTTCTGAGTAGTTTTTCTTTTGTTTTTATGTTCATGTTTCTACCTAGTTCATGTTGTGGAATTTGCACCATGAATTGAATCTGTATCATTTCTAATACGGTTATGTGTCTCTTTAGGTTCGTATCCTTAATTATATCTTCTATTGCTTGCAGATTGTTGATAGGCCAACACAAGGTCATATTTTTCTTTCTAGAGAATATGTTCAACCACAATGGATATATGATTGTGTAAATGCTCGAATCACTTTACCAACACAGGGATATTTAGTTGGAAGGTATAACTTATTATATGCGGGAAATGTTGACTTGAAAGGATATATGATTGTTGTTAATACAATATGTTGTCCCAGTTACAATTTTTATGGACAAATTTTTTTTGGTCGTTACATTTATCTTTTGACTGCCTATTCTTTGAATTTATTACACCTGGAATAATATATGTTAGCAGTACTTTGATAATGATTTGCAATGTATTTTGTCAGTCTAATGGAAATATTGCCTAGTTTGGTACATAATCAGACAAACCCAAGTGAGTTTCAGGGTCTATCATTTGAGCACAAGATCTAATACATGGTTTTAATTTCCAAATAGATCTTAAATATGATTGGATTAGTATCAGAGCAGGATATCTACTTTAAAATAGTTATATATACTTGGCTGTGCACTAAACATGCAACTTTTGGATTGATGCATATCCTGTTTAAGGGCAATACTTGATCTTAGGATCAAACAGTAAATCACCGACAGTATGCATCTTTTTGTAAGGGAAAAATATTTAGCACTGGATAATCTATGGTATCAGGCTTCTCTCTTTTGAATAGTGGAGACATGTTACTATTGTTATAGGAGCTGTTTTAAATTGACTATATTCTCATGCCTTGATCTTAGGATCAAATAGTAACTCACAGACAATCTGTGGTATCAGGCCTCTCTCTTTTGAATTGATAGTCTGTATCAACGGTAACATGTTACTTGATCTTAGGATCAAACAGTAACTCACAGATGGTATGTATTTTTGTGTAAGGGAAAAAATTTAGTACTAGATAATTTGTGGTATCAGCTTCTCTCTTTTGAATAGATAATCTGTGTTAACAGTAACATGTTACTTGATCTTAGGATCAAACAGTAACCCACCGACAATTTGCATTTTTGTGCAAGGGAAAAATGTTTAGTACTAGATAACCTGTGGTATCAGGCTTCACTCTTGAGTCTTGAATAGTGGAGACTTGTTACTGTTGTTATAAGGGCTATTTTAAATTGATTATATTCTCCTGCCTTACTTGGTTGCTGATAAACATTCTTGTCTCTCCAAATTGTAGTTTGGAATGTTAAATTTGTGGTCAATTGTTACTCAATTTTTTCATCAACAATGTAACAGAGTACCCCCACCCCATCTGTCGCCTTTTGTGGACAATGAAGCTGAGGGTTATGTCCCTGAATATGCTGAAACTATCAAGCGTCTTCAAGCTGCAGCCAGAAACCAAGTTTTACCACTGCCTGGTTTAGATGTTATTGATCCGCAAAATCTTTTGGCTGAAGGTGTCATTGATCGCTCTGAAGCCAATGAGGCTGCTGAAAAGAAGCAGAAGGTACACGATATAAAACATAAGTTACTTTTTGAGTAAACAAATTGTTCTCATCTGCCTAAATTAGATTGACATTTTGAATGCTTGTTATAGTGGATGTTGCTTGAGAAGCAGTACCATGATGAACTGAACATGGAATTACAAGGGATCACATACTCGTCTTCTATCAAGAAACCGGTTGCATCAACTGAAATCGTTGAAAGTAAGGATGATAAGGCCATAGACCCAGAGCAAGTTGCAGAGGATGCTCGCAACCTGTCAAAAGTTTCTATGTCTCGTAAGAAGAGGAAGCTTTACGAAGCAATGCAGGTGTGTCTACTTCCTCACATACCTAATTTTGCTTATGAGTCGGCAGATTTTGCTTGACAAGTGACAAATTTTCAGTTTCTTGCACCTGATCTATGTGTAATCATGGCTTGGTGGAATTTGTCGCGTAGTTGTTAATTATTTTTATTGTGGCTCTGGGCCTCACAAGAGAGGGTGAGACTTTGTAAAGCACATGAGGCTCTTGATAGAGAGTAGAGGGGTGCAATCCAGAAAAAATGAGGAAATTCCCCAGGGAATGGAAATGCCCTATCATAATATTTGATTTATATTACAAAGTTCAAATGATTCTTGGGCTAGTTCTGAACAAACTATGCTAGTTTCTGTTGTAGAAAAGATTTGATATAAATACAAAGTTCAAATGATTCTTGGGCTAGTTCTGAACTAACTATGCTAGTTTCTGTTGCTAGTTTCTATAGCAGCCCACGTATTAGGTTGAATAACAAGTTGACCGTTTGGAATAAAACTGCCATCTCTTGGTCCAGTCACATTGCAAATCTGAAATAAAACTCTGGAGAACCCAAGTAAATTGTGACTTTACTGTGAATAACAGAAGCCACTACTAATATTATGTTTTGGAGTGCAGTTCTCAGTCTTGTGAATTACTCGAGGATGTCTTCAAACTTTTTGATACCGAAGAGCTTAAAATTCAATTTGGTTTTCCACTTGCAGATTAGCAAAGAACGGAAGAAGGACAAGGTTAATCTTCTTGAAGAAAGAAAGAAGAAAGCCCAAGCCAACAAGGGCGGTTGATGATACGATCTTGATGGATGTTTGCTCTAGTTTCATTGCTATGGATGAGCTCTGCAGCCCTGGTGGTTTCATTTTTGTAATACTTTCCATCTTAAGTAAGCAGTAAATTTGTCAACTTATGTATCGAGTTGAATTAAACTTTCCTCTGTACCAAGATTTTGGTTTTTTTGAGCTATACATCAAATTAAAAGCTGGCGGGATGGTATTGCTTCACCAGTATTTCATTTTTGTTCCTTTTAAGGAACGCGGAAAGTGTTGTTCTATAATGGAATTTTCTTGTGGGGTTATCTGATTTTGAGAACTTATATGACAGTCGACGTTGGATACCTTGATGTCTGGTCTTGTCCAGCATTGAGTTTTGAGAAAATTCACAAGATTTATTGTCTAAGTTGTGTATTCAAATGAAGCAAGTAATATTGCTTTATAGTCTAGAACATAATGTTAATGTACGGATGTCTTGCACTTTAGGGTATATTTGGTTGTGAAGAAATGGAAATGAGATCCTTATACAAAGGGAATCCAATCTACATGAAATTTGGTTGTGAAGGGAGTGCATTCTCAAATACAGGTTGGTTCCATGGGCACGAAAAAAAATGTAATTTTCATTATAAAAAAATTCTGGTGTTTGGAAAGATCAAGAATATAGTTAGAATACATCTGTGAACATGAATAGTTTAGTCCTAAAATTTTGTAATAAATGTAGGAAATTGGGAGAAAAAGTGAATACCTGGGGTGGGTGAGGGAACTATTTTCCTCCTTTTTTTTTTCCTTTTCTTTTGTAAACTAATTTTCTTTCCTGTTTTTTTTCTTTGGCATCCAAATAGTGGAAATGAATTACTTTACTTTCCCAAGCCAAACGTGACCCTGAAGTAAAGAGGAATGTTGGAATATAACAATTTCAAGAATTTAGTGGCGATGCTTAGTTCATTCTTTCATAATTAACTAATTGCTCAGTTTCTTTCTTTTTTGCGATGTCCGGCGTTAACTTACGGAACTTTGCGCCATTTGGGTCCACTGTCTGAAATTTTCACACACACACACGTGCCTTCCTCGCGGTTCGATTCTGAGACTGTTCGTGTAGCCAAAGAGATTATACCTCTCGTCACTGACCACAAGAGCCAGTTGAGTTCGGTAATTGCTCCGTTTCTAGGTTCTTAAATTGCTTGTTACAATTTGTTCCCTGTGTCCTTGGAAAAATATGCCTCAATTTATGTCAAAGCTAGGGTTGGCAACTATTCAGGTTTGCGTCACTCAGGTTAACCCGTTATTGCTCAATCCGAAAAAGTCTGGTTTAAGCTCGACTGGTCAACCAAAACCCAACATGAGATATCAGCAGGTTTGGAAAAGAAAAAAAAAAACATTGCAAATTATATATACTCCCTATTTACAACAAGAATGAAGCCTTTATCCTTTTCTTTTTGTTGTTAGTTGTTTGCATCCTTTTCTCCAATTCAGTTCTTCAAGGGCCATGTCTTCTGTGTAAATAAAAGCCATATATTTTTGTTCCTTTAATTATTATTTTAATCTCTCCTTAGTGGATTGTAAATTGGTCTAGGTTGTGTATGTCTAAACCACCTAAAATAATTTTTCCTCTATCATGTGTTAAATTTGTATCACTTCTAACTTCGTATGAATATACTTATTTATGTTTCGTTGATTTTAGGACATTATTTTTAATTGTCCAACACTATAATTCATAAGACATGGATGGTCTTGTGGTTTTCTTATTAATTTTTTTTTTCTAACCAACTTCAAAGGTATCTAAGAATGTGTCCGTCGTATGAATGATTGGTCTTAGAAATAGAAACTAACACCCATAAGTAGGTATATCTTATCTATATATATATATATATACACCCATCATTTCTTATTGCCTTTTGGTCGAATTTATATTTTATATACCTTATTTTTGTTATAATAATTTTAAAATACTTACATTTCAAAGTTTCTCTCCATAGTTCTTTTTTATATCTAACCATTATATTCTCATTGACCAACAATATCGTTAACAAACATCGTATACCATGGAACCTGCATTCGTAACTGGCGCAAGAAGGTAAGGACTTGATGCTTATGTTTGATGTAAGCCAATGGTAATAAAAAAGAAGAATTTTAGTCTCTCCTCCAATGGTTCACATAGTCATCATAACTCTATCATACATATACTCTTAGTAGTCTACATATAGCTATTAGGAACTTGTTTATTCTCTAAAGTCCAATCTACTATTATCTCCTTGGAAACTATATCATAAGCTTTCTCCAAGTCAACAGAAATCATATATAGATCATTTTTTTATTTTGTAAAATTTTTGTAAAGCCTACCCTATTTTTGTTTCGTTTTTTTGTCTCCATATAGTTTTTTTTTTTTTTTTTTTTGTACAAATTCTCAAAAGCCCACCCTTTTTTTTTGTACCAATTCCGTAAAACAACCCTATTTTTGTATTAGTTAATTAATCATATACAAATTATACTTGTATTTATATAGCTTATTATTTGAAGTTTAGTTTTTCTTTCATCTTTTATTTTTTTTTTTCTTTTTCTTCTTCTTCTTCTTCATATTAATATTAATATTAATATTAGTATTTAATTTACTTGATTTAACATTTACTTTATTTTATTTTGGTTGCAGATATTAAATAGCGAGAAAATCGAAGAAATTCTAACAATTTTTACATTACAAACTCAATTACATCAGACGGTAAACCATCCATTTGAATTCAATTGATATTTATATTACATGTTACAACACAACATGGTAATGTAATTGTAACTCTATTACATTACGAATTTAATTATATTGCAAACTCAATTCCATTACGGTTAGAAGTAGGCTATTTTTGTTTCGCAAATTAGGACCTTGGGATAAGAAAGTTATTCATGAGAAGGAAAATGATTTCCAAAGAAAATGAAAATATGAGGGAAAATGGTTTCTCCACCCATTATAAGGATTCGTTTTTACACGCAAGATTTACTTTTCCTCCCAGTTTTAGTAGGCATTTTCAAACGATAACAAAAAAATTAATGGAATTATAATTTCTCAAAGAAAGAAAAGAGCAATTAATTAATTTTCTTCCCTTTCCCTGAAGCAAACAAGGCCTTACATTACAGTAAACTGAACTTGACCCTTAGTTTAGTTATATATACTAGTAACGTGCGCACACACACACACACACACACACACACACACACACACACACACACACATATATATTCTTTCCATTTCTTCAATATATATATGGATAGTAAATGACCTCTAGTCTAGTGGTTAAGAGAGATGCATGCGGCCCGAGTGGTCAGGAGATCGATTCCCGGTGGAAGGGTTCGCCACAATTACCTTCTTTCAAAAAAATAAATAAATATATGTATGGATTTAAAATTATTTTTAGGTGTGGATATACATCAGGCATGTATCTTATTTATGGTAGTTAGTTATAAGATAGAGTCGTTTCCAAGCCGTACTATAAGGTCTCGTTTGGTTCACGGAATCATATGATTGGAAAAGAAAAGTCATTATTTTTTTATGTTTGTGTGCGAAAGGAATTGACGGGAAAATGAAAGTGATTCCATGGAAAGAAAATTAAGAAAAATAAATGGTTCCATCCTCGCAAGTAAGAATTTTTTTCTTCTTCTAACTTTAAGTATTCACTTTTCTTTTCAATTTATTTGATATTTCCAGACACCGAACCAAACGAGGCCTAATAGTCGAGCTCACAAATTTCAAGAGATACGGACCGGCCCGGCCCAGGTTGAAACAGACAAAAAAAAATCGGGGTCCAAAACTAGCCTCTGCTCTATATATAAACAAACATTAGGGTTTCATTCCTAAAACCTTCCTCTCTACCAGGCGGCGCCGGCGGAAACCCTAGATCTCTAGCAGGCGGCGATAGTCGGAGGAAGCCCTTAAGAAAATGGGTTAGTAGAAGAAAAAATCCCACCTTTTTTTAGTACGAAAATTCCCTTCTAATATCTCAAAAATCAATCTCACATTCTTCATCATGGCGACGATGTGTAGGTATTTCTCGTGATTCGATGCACAAGAGGCGCGCCACTGGCGGCAAGAAGAAGGCGTGGAGGAAGAAGCGAAAGTAAATTTCCCCCCAATTATTCCTTAATTTTCTGATGCAATTTTTATATTTAGAATTTAACTTCAGCTTCTGTATAATTAATTACAATGTTGCAATTTTTTTTTTTGTAAAAATCTATGATAAAAATTGGTGATTGCTAGTTGACAGCAATCTCTAAACGTTTTTTCCCCTTTGTATTCAACATTAAAAATTTCAGTTATTACCATGTTTCTGCGAATATTTTCTTTCTGGGTATCGGTCTCATTGATATAGATTGATCATTTGCACTTGAGCACAATTTGTTCACATATAATTATATTTAATACATCATTTGCACATGAGCACAATTTGTACACATATAATTATATTTAATGTAGGTATAACTTTAATTTTCAACCTCGTTACTACATTTAGTTCCACTTTCCACTTTAATATATGAGGAGAATAATATATGAGGAGAATGGGTTGTTTGATTTAATATTAATATGGCTTAATTGCAACTTGATACCCTCAACTATCATCGTTTTTCAATTTGACATCCTAAACTTTTTTTTTTTCAATTTGATACCATGAAACTTTTTTTTCTTCCGAAAATACCCCTTCCATCTCCCTCTTCCCCACCCATTCCACCATTGCTGCCCCCTTACCCCTCCTTCGGCCAACACCCGCCTCCTTCCGCCGCCGCCCCTCCCTCGGTCGTCCCCACTCGTGCGCCTCCCTCCTCCCGCCACTCCTCCGATATGCCCCCTCCTACGGCCGCCCCCACCCTCCTCTCGTCGTCCCACCCCCTCCCCTCTCCTCCACCCTCGCCCGTCCCCACCCGCACCTCCACCCCCTCCTCCCACCGCCCGTCTTTATTGTCGTGCACCGCCGGAGAGGATGAAAGGAGGCATCGATCGCCGGAGAGGGAGGGGGGAGGGCATCACCGGAGAGAGAGGAGGGGGGAGGGAGAGAGAGGGGGCAGGGGTATTTCTGGAATTTTTTTATTTTAGGGTATGCATTTGAAAAACGGTGATAGTTAAGGGTATCAAGTTGTTGAGTAAAAAAGTTTAGGGTATCAAGTTGAAAATCAGTGATAGTTGAGGGTATCAAGTTACAATTAAGCCTATTAATATTCAAATTTCACTGATCGCTATAATTTAATTCCTTAGTTCCAGATTAAGATTTTGAAGAGTATGGGTTAAAAGATTTTGAGAAATGATAGGGTGCATCCATGAAACTCCATGCGTTGTGCAACTGTTACACATTGGATTATTTAGGAGTTTCTTTTACCAAAACCGACCGCGAAATAGAGAAAGACTTCATTTAACTGCCGCCTCTCAATTTCCCTCCACTGTCCATGCTTCCATGACAGGTCGAACGTAGCAAAACCTTGTCCCTCATGCACTGTACTTGCCCCGCCTGTCATAGAGGCAGGTGGGTGCGGTCGAGTAAAGTATCACTTTGCAAACTGACAACTTTCCTAGAATTTCAGTCTCTATGGGCTAATACCGATGTAGTTGGAGTTGCAAAACCCTTATCCTTTCTCATGATTTTTATACTTTGGCCATCTACCTCCAAATTTAATATTTCTTTTCCACGTAAGTCCCATGTATATAATTGGTTCTGACTCTGTAGATGAGCTATATTCTTTAACCTTGACCTTTTGAAGTGTAGGTTTAAATTTCACTTTATTCTCAACTTGTGAGAATTATTCATAGCCTCTTAGGGTTTATGTACCAATATTTCTTATTAAGTGATGAGACTGATTCATGTCTTTATATTCCTTCGCTTGCAGTTTAAGTCTACTATTTCAGTAAACTTTTGTGGGCTATTTGGTCATGCAATTTTGGACTCACTTACTGAGTTTAATTGGAAAATTAAGGTTGTTTGTAACTCAAATTGACAATTGTAGGCGTATGTATCTGTATTCTGTAAATTGATCCGACTCTACTCTTCCAGTCACATATATTTGAAAAATGGTTGCAAATCCTTTTTTTGTGAATTAGTACTTATTTGAATACGTAGGTATGAGTTGGGTCGCCAGCCGGCGATGACGAAGCTCTCAAGCAACAAGACGGTGAGGAGAGTTCGGGTTCGTGGAGGCAATGTGAAGTGGAGGGCCTTACGATTGGATACCGGTAACTTCTCATGGGGTAGTGAGGCTGTGACCAGAAAGACTAGATTATTAGATGTGGTCTACAACGCATCCAATAATGAACTTGTCAGGACTCAGACCCTCGTCAAGAGTGCGATTGTTCAGGTTGATGCTGCTCCTTTCAAGCAGTGGTACCTGCAACACTATGGTGTGGAGATTGGGCGGAAGAAGAAGCCTGCAGCTGCTGCAAAGAAGGAAGCAACTGCAGAGGTAAAAATTTTATCAGCAGAGTAACATTTTATTGCCTTTAACATTAGTTCAGATGTATGTATGGGGTTTTACACTGTTACAACTTGCTGTTACAAATCATGCGTATGACTTGATTTTCTCTTGTGTAGTCTAAAAGTCTGTAAATTATCACCGGATATACGATCAAAGTTTATCTCCTGACCCACGGGCATGTAATTCAAAATCTCATGGGTTTATGACTGCTATGTGACCTTATCCACGCCCAAAGTGTTTATTGATATTATGTGGATCATTTTAACTGAACCATTTACATACGTGCACCGTTTTGTATTAGGCTGAATATGTTGGTTCTTGTTATTACTTATGTGTGTAGACTTTCTCTTCCTATTGTAGGATCAGCAGAGTTTAAATTAGGTTTAGGTATTCAATGTACTTGACAAATTATGTCTTATCTGCTTACTTTGAGTTGCTAAATTCTTAGTTCATTATGATATATTTAGGGAACAATGCTTTTGGCTGATCATGCTATTCCTTCTTCTATCTGGTTTTCTAAATTTTGTTGGATAGAATTTAGTCCATATGAGTCATGGTAACAAAGACAAGTCTGAAGACTCAGAAACCACAAAAATGATTCTTATGGGGAATTTTGTTGGATGTACTTATGTTACACCAAAACAATTGAAATGGCAAGGAATAACTAGGGAAACCAAACGTGCATATTAGTCAGGAATGGTGTGTGTGTTATATTTATCATTTAGTAATAAAAGTCGAATAACATATATTTACATATATGCACGTGTAATCAATGCATATTCTTTCATCAAATAAGCATGCCCTCACATTTGACTTCTGAAATCATGCAAGTTATGCTTTATTTTTGTTTGTCAAAATGTTTCGTTATAAGCCTCTAAATCAAGCTCAAATCAGTCCAAATCGAAACCAACTTGAAATACATATTTCTCACTAAACCTAATTTTGCTTGATTTAAAAATTGTTAATTTTTACTACACCCAATTTTGAAATATTCCATTGATTCATAAATCCGTGAATCTAGATTTTGGTTTGACTGCACCTGACTTTTGTCAATTTCAGAATTACGAAATTTGAGTGTTACCCGATTATAAGTGATTTCACATTCCAGTGAATCATGATGAAATCAAGCCACGACTACACCCCTCTGTTAATGTCATGCCCAACACATTGAATGAGTTGGTTACATGCGTTGAACAACATTCGATGCATTAATCTCTTTAATGGGTTTTGTAAACTTCATTTTTGATGCACATGACATGTATTTTGAGAGAGATCAGTATAATGCCCTTTTACCTCTTGGACAAAAATGTTGTTTTATGAAATGCAAAAATTAGGTTAATGCCCTTATACAAACTATTAATTAACTTGAGATCAGCAAAACAGGTAGGGTAACTAGGATACTGTATGTTTTTATTTTACGCAAGCCATATCTCACTTAATATGTTTTATATCATTTATCAAAAACCAATACTAGTTTAAACTTTTTTTTGTTTAAAAGTGTATTTTACGCAAGCCATATCTCACTTAATATTTTTATATCATTTATCAAAAACCAATACTAGTTTAAACTTTTTTGTTTAAAAGTGTCATCGTTTATTTGGTCCTTATGATGTAGATCTGTGTCAGCATGCCCTTGTCTCCGCCACTTATGGTTTATTAATTTTTCTCTGTGGTGCCCCCCCCCCCCCCCCCCCTCCTCCTTTTAATTTAATGCCACTTTTGGTACCGTTGACTTGAATACAGTAGTTTTTATGACCTTACCCTAGAAACTTTCATATCCACATAATTATTGTGTTCTTTTATTGTTGAATTCTCAGTTCCAATCTCTCTGGTCACTAGTTCCCTGCAATGATAATAATAATAAAAATATGAGCTGACCAATTCTTGGATTATTTATTATATAACCTATCTCCATTTAGCGCAGCTAGTATGTTGCATCTATAATTGTGCTTGTGAAGTGTTTCAATGGCGAAGGAAAATTTATGCAGCATTCAGCTATAATATATTTTTTAATATCATTTATTTTTTTACTAAATTTCAAATGTTCTCTGTTTTGAGCTCTCATCTTTCTTATAAATGAATGGTGATAAATTAATAATGTTTTTCTTTTGCTACCATCAGATGTGTTTGGTTTAGAAACACCTGGTGAGAGAATACATATTCTTTTCTCTTAGATTTACAAGAAACCTTTTTTTTTTTTGAGAAAATACGAGTAAGTTATTCTAATTCATGTTGGTTGTTGATTTATAGTTCTTTATCCCATGCTTACAGAACCTTTATTGCTAATCCTTGAGTAGGAAAAATTTGACTGTGAACTCTTTAAATGTTGACTAGTTTGATTGGTTGATGCAAATTCAAAGTTGATTGGTTTCAAATTGAAAACTCGTCTATACTCTAGTTTATTGAAGTTATTTTATTTTTAAATTTCTCCATGGCGAAGATTCTCCAGCTCCTCAAAGATTCAGTAGTTGAATGTTTGCAACGCAAAACCATCCCGGGGGCGGGAGTGCCTATAATGAACATTATTGCACATGTGAAAAGAGTTTGTGTTCATTGGAACTTTATAGTATATAACATTGATTTTCTTCATCTTTTATCTTGAACCTTTATAATTTGTTACTAGCTATAGTAGTAGCTTCATAACAGTGTCCACTGTCAAAGAGTTAGAAGCCTGTTTTGCCAGCTGCAAGTTTAACTGTTCCTATATTTACTGATTTGATTTGAGCATCTAGAAATCCTTAATACAAGGATTACTTGCTATTTAATGTCGAGCCTTTCTGTGTTTGTTTAGAGTGATATGTCTAGATGATAAATAATATTGTCTGCCATTTGGTTATGTTCTTTCTCGATTGTTCATCGGGTCAGGAGGCTGAAGGCGCCACAGAAGAGGCAAAAAAGAGCAAGCATGTGTTGAGGAAGCTGGAGAAGAGGCAGCAGGGCCGGACACTTGACCCCCACATAGAGGAACAGTTTGGTGGTGGCAGGTTGTTGGCTGCTATTTCATCACGACCTGGTCAATGTGGTAGAGCTGACGGGTAAGCGTACCAATCATTAGGTTCTGATTTAGTGCCAACATGCTGGTGCCAAATTACAATTTATGGATAGCCCGCTTATTAACACTTGTTATTGTCATGACAGCTACATACTGGAGGGGAAAGAGTTGGAATTCTATCAGAAGAAGCTCCAGAGGAAGAAAGGCAAGGGAGCTGGAGCTGCCTGATATTCTTTTTCACTCAGTTTACACTTGGGTTGAGCTGTGTTTTTTTTTTGAAATTTTGTTATGTGCTGAACAATCATGTCGAAAACTTATTTTCTAGTAGGTTGAGTTAACCTTCATGGCTATTCTGCCACTCTATTTATGTTTCCCCGACATTTGTTAAGGAGCTGCCGAAGTTTAACTAGCTTGTTGGCTTATTTTTAAATCCTGTGATCTGTGAGTTAGAGAAAATTTGAATGTTTTATTCCATAATTTATCTTTTCTGAGAAATGTGGAATATCTGATTCCCTACTAAGCTTTTTCAAGCCAAAATATCATACTCATCCAAAACACTAGGGATATTACCCGCCAGATTTCTTGCGCATGAAGTTGAGAGGTCTCATGGTCAGTAACTGCTCTGTCACTGTGCTAAAGATTGGCAGTCGCCAAAATCGTCAGTTCCAGTTGCCTAAATCATCACTTGATGACTGGTACTAACAATTTATCATTTTTTTTTTTTTGAGAAGTTAGGTTCATTTTAGGATATCGCCACATGTGAGAAGTTCTTAAAAGTGATGTAATAACGGACATTCAATAATGTACTGTCGTATTAGTGTGTCAAGTGAAGTGTCTCCATTTTAGAAAAGCATGGTTATGGAGTGTCCCTCCCATAGCATTACTCATTTTAGAATAGCAGGGTTGGTTGGTTGCCTGTAAATAAGAATTCATACAAAAACAATGTTCATTTTCAGTGTTCGGAATGCTGTAAATGTTGTAATCCAATTGAATTCACATTTACAAGCAACCACAACAGCCGTAAAACAATTTTCCCCATCATCTTTTAGTTCGTTTTTGGCTTGCTTGATTAACGATCAAATGTATTTCTTCGTACTGAAGAAAATGTTGCCCTATTTTATGAGTTACTACTATGTTATCGAGATTCATCTGCGAGCTTATAGACCGTCAATTGGGCCGGGCCGGTCCAGCTCAGTACAAGCCCGGTCCGGAAAAAATGACCCATGTATCGGCCGTCCGACCTGAAGGCAGGCCCGTCCCAGGCCCGATATTTTAATTTTCTTTCAGTATGGTATCTGCCAAGACCAGATGTTTAGAGTAGTGAAACCTTACAAGGGATAAGTTGAGCTGTTTATCATTTGACAATTTTTGTAAAACGTTCATTGATTCTTCATTGTAAAAACAATTCTATTCATGTCCATTATCATGGCTCAAATGATCAAAGCACTCTGTTTCAGAAAATAAAAAGCAACGTTTCTTGGGTAGTAGTAGAAGTATCAGTTTATATAGGTACATGGTTGATATCAAAGTCAAACACCAGTTCTGATGTCAGATTCTGCAAAGTCCAAATGCCAGACGAGGGAAACGTGTATATGGTTTTTTATGTGTATATGTATGCATATACAAGTGTAGATAGGATTCAGGAATTTCTGAATACTATAAATAGTTTTTTTTCAGGTCCGACAGAGCTCGGCCCGAACCGAAATCCACCTTGCCGTGGGTCTTATGTCGGACTGGACTCAGATTTTCATTTTTAGGCCCGGTCTGACCCAACCAACTATATTGCATGGGCCTGTGAGGTCCGACCCAAGCATAGCTTAGTGCAACCAAATTCGGGTCGGGTCGGGTCGGGTCGGGCCGGCCCGTTCCGGCCCACTAGACAACTCTATGAGCTTATGAGTGGAACTTCAAGCTTGTTCAACAGCTAACGAGTTCACTTTTGGATCCTGAGATGACGGTTAACCCTCATTGATCATCTAAAATATGTTAATAAATAAATTGAATCAATACTCAAGAGGACAAAAATGTTTTTGGAACCCTAAGTCCATTTAACCCTAACATATTTTGGATGATCAATAAGGATCAATCGTCATCTCAGGATCCAATTCTAAGTTCGAAATCTTCATGACCCAAATGCTAAATTTAAATTCTATGACCCAGCGTCTAATTAACCCATAAAAATATCATAAAATACTATGTTAGTGTAAGTGGTCTTACAAATATAATACAAGTAAATAGTGTTAGTTTATTGATGTAACTAGATAGCTTAAAATTTGTATAGAAATTTTGTTATAATGAACGTAATAAGAGAAAACAAAGTGTAGGTAATGTTGTTGGAAGTGCTATTAGGTCAACTTGTAAAGAAGTGGAATTATATTTGGAGTTTCAATGCATGAAATCAAACATGTGGATGGCAGTTTAGTAGGTGGGTGCTCCAAGCAAGAGCATACAAAAATAGCTATTTGAGCTCCAAAATAATAACGTAAAGAAAATAAAATTGAATTATGAGAGAAACCAAGAAGATAAATGTTAGTTATTTGTGGATAGCCATAAATAGTTGTTGTCCTTATCTCTATCTATAATAATTGTAATCTTATTTTCTTTATGTAAGAGTTAATAAGAGAAGCTAATATAGTTTTTTTTGGCTACTAAATATGCTCCCTTCTATATATATAACTAGTGGATAACCCGTGCCATAATGGCACAGACACGAATCCGGCCTTCTCGACGTAGGCGTGCAGGCACCGGACCAGCACCAGGGAGTTCCGGACGGAGACGCGGCCTCCGAACCCGGCCTTCTCGACATAGGCGTGCAGGCACCGGGACAGCACTAGGGACCCGAGCTCGGCGGAGGCGGACACGACAAAGAGCACGGTGGCGGCGTTCGGGACGGCGTGGGACCTCATGGAGGCGAAGACGCGCAGGGCGTCGCGGGGCGTCCGAGGGCGGCGAGGTCCGAGACGACGGCGGTCCAAGAGACGACGTCCCTGTGCGGCATTCCGTCGAACACCCGCAGGACGTGGTCGGCGGAGCCGCGTCGGGAGTAGGCGGTGAGCAGGACGGTACTCTGCACGAAGGGGTCGGGCCGAAATCCGAGGAGGAGGGCGTGTGCATGGAGCGACATGGCGACGGCGGCGGCGGCGGTGGGGTTGAGCAAGGAAGAGAAGGTGTGGGAGTGGGAAGGGACGCGACGGCGGAGCATTTGGGAGTAGATGGAGAGTGGGTCGGCGGAGATGGCGATGGCGGTGTTGAAGGAGAAGGGGTTGGGGTTGGTCATGGCGGAGAAGAGGGAGGCGGCGAAGGAAGGGTCGACGTTGGCGGCACGGTGGAGGAGGCTGCTTGCGACGAAAGGGTTGCGGAAAAGGCCGCCGACGACGGCGTGGACGAGGATGGAGCGGAGGCGGCAGAGGGAGGGGCGGTGCAAGAGGAGCTGGAGACGGGGGTGCCGTTGGAACAACCGGTTGCTCCGTACTCAACATGGGACCTCCTCCTCTCTTATAGAGAGAGGGGCAATTTAGTCCTTTCATCATCGTTGAACCAAAGCACATGGGTCGGACCAAAAATCTACTGTGCTTTATATTATAGATATATCTTATCAGCATGGGTGGCCGAGGCTCTAGACCGCCGAATTAAGTTAGAGAAGCTCTAGGTCGTTGATTTGACGACGACACGAGAAAGCACTAAAACCAAAAAAAAAAGAAAGTAGAAGAAAAAAAGTAGTGTTTTCTATTTACATTGTGTAGCCTCTGATGTTGTTCAATGCAGGGTCAATCTAATTATAATATATATATACATATATATATATATATATATATATATATATATATATATATATATATATATATATATATATATATATTTCTTTTTTTTTCTTTTTTTTTTCTTCTTCAATATATATATATATATATATATATATATATATATATATATATATATATATATATATATATATATATATATTTTGAAGGAAAGGGTAATTTTATTGCCGAAATATGGCGAAACTGTACAAAGACTATATACAAATTATGAAGGCTCAGCCCTCCAAGCTCCGAATATCTGACTCAATGTTATTAATAATCCTACGAGTAGTAGTAGCTACTCCCTCGAATATGCGCCGGTTTCGTTCTTTCCATATATGCCAAACTGCTGACAATAGCCGAAGACGGCCTCTATTATAAGCATCTGGGCTACGCCTACTCAGTCCTCTTATCTCCTCCATAATTTCCCGGGTGCCTCTACCCTGACCACCGCTTAGACCAAGCTGATTCCGACAGTGTTGCCATACTAATTCAGAAGTAGGGCATTGGAAAAATAGATGGTCTCTATTCTCAATGCCCCCATTGCATAGAACACATGCAACATCATTCGCAAGTATTCCAAACCTATTGAGTCTCTCCTTGGTGAATAACCGATCTCTAATCATTTTGTAGGCACATAGCTTCATCTTCATCGCAGCCTTCTTGTACCAAATGATCTCCGCCCAACTCACTAGTGGTCGATGAGGCCGAATCTGATCGTAGCAAAGTTTGGTAATGAAACCCCCCTCTACCGATCCTTCCCACACCCACTTATCCGCCTCCTCTTCCGGATGTATCTCCATGTTTGTTATAGCAGTAGCTACTCGCTGGCATACCCGCCTATTCTCCAATCTCCAGTTCCCGCTTTCAATGATGACAGCTAACTGCTCGTCTCGTCCGCGCACTTCAAACTCCGGCCACCCCCACCTATCTACAAAGCTGCTATTTTGGAGCCACGGGTCGAACCAGAGGTTTGTAGTTGATCCGTCGTGCACTTTTCGAGCGATTCTCGCCTTCAAAAGGGGCCTAGCGCGGAGAATGTTCTTGTATGTTACCGAAAAGTTATTATCAACCTGCTGAATCCAAAAATTAGTACCCCTACAGTACCTATTTCTAGTCCATCTCGCCCAAAGGGACTGGCTTCCAAGTAACGTCCAAGCCATCTTTAATAGAGCCACGTCTCGAAGAATCTTGAGGGATCGCAGCCCTATACCACCCTCCTCTTTAGGCGTGCACAGCTCCTCCCAAGAAATCCCGTGAAGGCCACCTTTCCATATGAAATTTGCACACATTTGATCGATTTTCTGGATCGTTTTCTCGGGAAGAAAGATCACTTGAAGCCAGAAGCCTGCAATAGCGTGAATAACCGAGCGGACGAGTTCTACTCTACCTCCAAAGGACAACACCTGAGTTTGCCATCCTTCAAGTTTATCTTGGATATGTTGAATCAATCCTTGACAATCTGAGTCTCGGGTATAATTCACCGAGAGAGGTAAGCCAAGATATCTAACAAGGAGTTGGCCAATCACAACTTGCAGAGACCCGGCTATCCCTTCTTTATTTGGACAGTCTTTGTTGAAGTATATGTGGCTCTTATCTGAATTTAGTCTAAGTCCCGAATGTCTCGCGAACTCTTCCAAGACTTCCCGGAGGGCTCTCATGGACTGCTCCGAAGGCTCGACAAAAACGAGCAAATCGTCTGCGTAAATCAGGTGCGTCACCACTGGATCCACCTGCCTGTAGAGGGGGGTGATATGCCGCTGCAGGGTGGCGAGGTCCATCAGACATGTATAGTGCTCCATAACTATAGTAAAGAGGTACGGGGAAAGAGGGTCACCCTGCCTTAAACCTCTGTTACTCCCGAAGAACCCACAAGGAATACCTTTCATAATGATAGAGAAAGTAGGAGTGGAGATACACTCTCTAACTCTATCTACCCACCATTGATCGAAGCCCATAATCTTCAGCATATGGCAGACAAAATTCCTGTTAACTGTGTCGTACGCCTTTCTGATGTCTAGTTTAAGACATCTCTTCCGTCCCCCAGCCTTGTTGAAGTCCCTGACTAACTCATGAGCAAGGAGACAGTTTTCCGCAATCGCCCGGCCTTTAATAAAAGCAGCTTGATTTTCTGAAATCAGACCTTTCATGATCTCCTGCATTCTGGAACACATTAAATGTGTAATAATTTTATATATCATATTGCAACATGCAATCGGCCTAAAATCCCCCAGAGCTTTCGCCCCCTCCTTCTTGGGTATTAGCGTCAGGAAAGTATGATTGATTTCTTTCAGGAGTCTGCCTGTCCTGAAGAAGTCCTGAGCCACTGTGAGCACCTGGTGTTTCAACAGCTCCCAATGGTTTTTGTAGAATGCCGCATTGAACCCATCGGGGCCCGGGGATTTATTAGGATCGACAATCTTGATAATGTCCTCAATTTCCTCCATGCAGACGGTCTTCCTTAGTAAGTTATTCCCCTCCTCCGTCACGATCCGTTTACAAACAATATCCTGAAAGTCTTCCATATAGTCCTCTTGGTGATATAAATCTTGATAGTACGTTATGGCCTCATGTGCCATAGTCCTGTCATCGGAAGTAAGAAGGCCATTGCTATTGAGTAGCCCATGGGGCGAGCTCCGATGTAGGCGAGTTTTAATCATAGAATGGAAAAATTTAGAGCAGCGGTCACCCTCCTTCAACCACTCACACTTAGCTCGTTGCTGGAGATGGATCTCTTCACGGAACCGGGCGAGCCGCACCTCCTCCTGAAGTTTGATCTCTCCTTCCGCTAGCAGCAGATTCAAAGGATCATATTGGAGCCGATCCTGAACTTGTTTAAGTTCTGTTTCCAGTAACAACAAATTGCTTGGAGGACGATTTTTATTCCAGCGCTTCAGAGCCGCTTTGGCCTGCTTTAGACGCTGAACCAAAATGTATTGAGCATTGCCTTCAACAGGGGACGCTAAGGCTTCCTCCACGGCCTCTTTGTAACCTCCGATCATAGGCCAAGCATTATTATATCTGAAAGGGCCCCGCTTCCGAGAATCCGTCGAAGAGAGGCGAAGAAGAATCGGAGTGTGGTCGCTCGTACCACTGGGAAGACCCTCCGCCTTGACGTTAGGGAACAAATCCAGCCATTTGTTGTTGCATAAGGCTCGGTCCAGTTGGCAAACCACTCTGTTAGTGGTAGAGCTATTACTCCACGACCAGATCGATCCCGTGCGACTAATACAGTGTAAACCGGATCTAAGGAGACAGTCCTGGAAATCCGCCAGTATGGGAGTCGGGACTTGGCGTCCCCCCATTTTCTCATTAGAGTGCATCATGGCATTGAAGTCGCCGCAAATAGCCAATGGGAGCGAGTCTGCTACCTGATTCGAGATGCTAACCAGGTCTCTCCAGAGTTGGAATCTGTGCCTCCGATCATTATGACCATACACCACCCCAATAACAAGTTCCAAACCACCCTTGTTAGTTAAAAACAAAACTAGGAATTGTTCGGAGGAGAAAGTTACCTGACAATTCCATACGCGAGTATCCCACATGCACCATATGCGAGCCACTCCACACATGTCCAGATTATGAACACTCGCCCAGTTCAACGGAGTACGAGCGTTAATCCGTTCCTTCGACTTCATTTTACTCTCTAATATGGACACAAACGAACACTTGTTACTACGAACCACATTGAGAATTTCCCTCCATCTCCCTACTGAGTTCGCCCCTCGGACGTTCCAAGTAAGCAGCGTCATAGATTATTGGCGAGCGGAGTCCCTCTGAGCCTCGCTACCCCCCGTGGGACGATTAAGGGGAGTATTGCTAGTCTTGTTTGATTTACCCGCTGCCGTACCCAGTGTAGAGCCTTCAGAAAGACTCTCTACGCGTCTCCGCCATGCTGGACTCTCCATAGTCGGACCCCTGTAAGCTTTCGACGATCCCCTCTCGTCTCGCCCACCTGGCAAGTCTTGCGTGCTGTTATTTCTTGTGAATTGGTTTCCTCCCTGCGACATGTCCTCCTGCACAGAAGACGGGTGATCCTGCTCCATATGAGTAGGAGGCACTTGTTCTTGTGTTTGTGGTATGCTGTTATCCCTATTTTTCTCCCCTACCAACACAATCGCCAATGCATTATCCCAGTGGGACTCTTGCATGGACTCAGGGCCATGCCTCTTACCCAGGATAGAGCCTTGGGGAACGGTCGAGCCTCCCTCCTTGTGCTGTTCATGACTCCCTTGTTGTATGGTTTCATGAGCCTCTCCCATACGATGTGTTTCTTGTTCCTCTCCTACAGGATCCATGAGTTGGTCCCCTTGTGATCCTCCTGTGTTTTCCATATTCTCATCTCCCGGAAGTACGCTCTCTGTGTCTTCTATGATGTCCTCCTCCAACGGACTTGAGCATTGCCCTTTAGTATGTCCGAAACACTTGCAGTTAGTAAAGGATGGGGGAACCCATTCGTAGTCCACATCTTGTTCCATCCAGCTACCATTTGGGAGAACAATGTTTACCTTCCTAGGGAGAGAATCCGAAACCGAGATCTCCACAAAGATTCGGGCATAGGATAGCCGTTGTCTGTGTGCAGTAGGAATGTCTGTCCGCAATGGGTTTATATATATATATATATATATATATATATATATATATATATATATATATATATATATATATATATATATTTTTTTTTTTTTTTTTTTTTTTTTGAGGGTGTCCACTTCTTAATGGTACTTGGAGGCATACTTTCAAGGGGGCTCGAACCCGCGCCACTGCGCCGCAGTGCTCCACCGTTATATATATATATATATATATATATATATATATATATATATATATATATATATATATATATATATATAAAAGAAATTATATTTTTCTTTATTATGATATTTTTTTTGGATCTTTGATAGTATCCACAAATGATAAAGTCATTAATTTGTAGTTTTATTATTGGATTTTTATGATATACTATAGGACAATTTTTTTTTCTCTCTTTCTTATATCTACAATTGATTAAATGGTTGCTACTCTCATAAGTTTTCAAAAAATTATTAGAAGATATATGTTGTTAATTAATTTTTTAGCACATCACTGCCTAAGTTTATTATATTTTTTTTTGAAACAATGGGTAATTGTGGCGAACTCGTCTCCACTGGAGCTCGAATTCCTGATCACTTAGGCCGCATGCATCCAGGGCGGCCAGAGCGACCGCCTAGGGTCCCATGGAATATGGGGGCTCAAAAATTTAATTTAAGCATATATACATTAATAATTTTGTACCAAAATAGAACTAATATGTAACATGATTATTTTTTAACATAAAACAATTGTGGTGTTGTGGTCTTATGTTACACTTGTACACTAGAGGTCATAGATTTAATTCTTGGTTGTAGCATTTTTTTAATTTACTTTTATTTCATTTTTTTTATAATATATATTGGGCTCATTTATATGGGCCTCATTTTGAAAGTTGTCAAGGGCCCCGTAAACTTAGGGCCGGCCCTACATTACATGCATCTCTTTTAACCACTAGGCTAGAGGTTATTTGCACCTAAGTTTATATATATATATATATATATATATATATATATATATATATATATATATATATATATATAATTGGAGCCAGCAAGAGACAAGAGGGTCATCTTTAAGCAATAGCATAAATTTTCTCTCTCGCACGATCAAGTATTGTTAATGCCATGTCGCAAGTTAGAGCCCCCAAGCAACGACTACAAAGAATGAGAGATGAGGGAAGGATTTTTTTGTTAGGGGTTGTATCTTCTTAATTTTTGTAATAAACATAGATTGAAATTTCAAACATGAAAGGCTTATTCATTATTCGGAAGAGATCACGCCACAATGTTGAAAGGTATGACAAACCTTCATTCATATCATGTTTAGTTGCTTCAAGAGTTGAATAACCGTTTTTCTGAGGTGAGTACGGACTTGTTTTTGTGTATGACATGTCTTAATTCATATGATTGATTTATTTAGGAGTTTTGATAAGAAAAAAATGTTTCAATTTGTTAAGTTATCTTCGTCTGATTTTTTTTTTACCAATGGAGTTTACGGCACTTGGTGAACTTGAGAACTTAAAAGAGAATGCCTGTCAAGATAGAAATGAAATAGCCTTACTCAACTATTTATTTTTATTATTATCTTTTTATTTGTTAATTTTTAAAATAATAATTTAAGATAAAATTGGTATAAAAAAAATAAAATAAAATAAAAAGTATTTAAAAAATCAGATACTTTTATTTATTCGTTCAGTTCCGAGAATTCTCCGACCGACCGGTCCTGTACTAGTTGTGTTTCTTCTGGTCTAGTTAGTGAGATGTCATAATCCACTTTGTGTAGACTGACTGGAACAGTAGGACATATGGGCTGCAAACAAGTGGAAGGACAAGGGAATAAGGTTACATATATGGATAAGTGGAGCCTACTTTAGTACTATAATTTGGAAAAAAAAACGCCGACACCGACACCCGGCACCCCACCAACACCGACACCGACACCGACAGATTGGTGATGGTTTGCAAGACACTTCATGTATGTACGTTGGTAAGAAGTGGCGACCGACAAAAGTGACAAAAGTCCTTGCTACTTGGGGGTCGTGCAAATGATCAACTAGAGAGACGAGTCTCGTCTTACTATATACGTCGTTGTTGGTTACTTCTGGGAAGCATCTTCATTAGTCATATGGCCAAAAGAAGAATAGAAAAAGTCCCAATTGGTAGGAGTTACTTAACCGACGCCTAAAATATGTAAAATTATTGGATGGTTTGGCCTTACCATATGGCAATAGTAAATGGTAAATTCGACCACTATTTTTTTAACACTTGGCATAATCCATTGTATTACTATATTTTTCTTATATTTTTTAGATCATTTTAAAAATATTTTTGAAAGAAATATTTTTTTTTTTCCTAATGATATGCCAAGTGAATTTTATATATTAAATATATTTTATACAATTTTTTTTAAAATTTTATGCCAAATATTATGCCAAGTGTCAATAAATTAGTGACATGGCTCACCATTTACCATCTTCACCTGGTGAGTCCGGACCACACAATAATTTCTCCTAAAATACGTATGACATGTGAACTCAACATGTGTTGTTGTTGCTCTCCTATGTAAAGTCTTAGGGCCGGGCAACTCGAAGTCCGCCCACCGCTACCAAATTTGGGTGGGTCGACCTAGGGGTGAGCATTATTCAGTCTTGGACCAAAAATCAAACATAACCGAGCCTAATAGATTCGATTCGATTTGAAAACGATTCTGTTCAATTTCGGTATTAAAAATACTAGAATTTTTTATATTCGATTTTGGTTTTTAATTTCGGTAGAACACCGAAAATCGAATAAGATTTGTACAATTATATAAATACCTTCAATTTTATATATACTTTGTTGTTTAAAATGTGTATATTTTAAAAATAATAATTATATGTATATGTTTTAAAGTCTAACTTTGATAATTTAACAACTAATCCAATTTTGCATACAACTTTAAAATACAACAAATATGTGTATAAAAATTATAAATTTTAATATAATTTAATCATGATTACAACTTTGGGCCAGACCCGTTAAACAATAAAAATATTCCAACCAAATAAACAGAATAAACCAAATTGATTAATCGATTCGTTCGATTTCGGTTTGACTAATTTTGTTTTGATTTTGGTTTTGGAATTTTAGAATTTTGGTTTATTTAATTTTGACTATTTCTATTCGGTTGAAATCGAATAAACCGAACGCTTACCCCTATGTCGAGCTAGACCAGATCAACAATCAGACCTATCCATCCTATGAAACTTTAGGGTCTGAATGGACTGGACCGGACCGGATTTGCATCCTCCGATCCCATCAGAATTGAATGTTGGTTTTTTAAACCATTTTACGTCCTCAACTATCCTTTATTACTAGCTTTGGAAGGTATTTTGGTCAAATATATCCTCCACAGCTATTTGATAAGAGTTTTTTTTTTTTTTTTTTTTTTGGTTTGGGAGATTTTTACTAACATACTTTATTATTTAACCGTTTATGAACGTTAATAAAAAAATATTTTAGTTATTTTACTAAAAAATGATGAAAATATTCATAAAATAATTATATTTTAAGGATATATTCGAACATTTGCTACCAATTTTTTTTTCTTCTATAAATAGAGATTATTTTGTTCAAATTTCAAGTTTTATTCAGTAAATTAGTTTCTTCTCACTGTTATAGAAAATAAACAACCACCGCAACAACCGTAAAGTTGGCATCCTCAACTCGAGCAACCTCAGGGTGTACAAATCAATGGAGGAGGTACTCAACGTCAAAATTTGTTTGAAATATGAAAACATTTCAGCATAGTTTATAATGAGAATGTTGCATGCCGAAGAATACTCACGGGTGCAACGACTCATGTTAAATACATGCGTTGTGGGCAACAAATCAAATGCGTATCTAACCATTGCATAGAGCCACTACGTAGGCATCTAAGACAATTATATCTAGTATATCTTATATTGAAGACATGTCTATTTTAATTTATTTACCTATTATTACTAGAAAATTAGGTAGCTGCAATTAGCATATATCAGTTAGAAATAATAGCTATTGTTTTATTCATTATTTTTACTATGCTATTACTGTTAGATAATTATTTTATAATTGTTGATATAACTTATTTTTTGTAATAAAAATAATATAATGATCAACCCTAATAGCTAGTACCATAAAGAAGTGTCGATAGATAATCTGCTCGGTATTATATCTGGCCATACGAAATCATAATGATCAACCCCAATAGCTAGTACCATTAAGAAAGTTTGAAGGTGTTGAAAATTCAAACGCAAAATATAAATCATATCAACAAACATATATCTAACAAAAATAATATATATTAAAAATCTTCCAATTAAATAAAATTAATTAACTTACTAATTCTTTTTTTAATAATGAGATTACTTTTTTTTAATAGTGGCATCAAATCGTATTTTTAATAGTAGACTTAAATAGTAATGGACAAAAAAATAAAAAAAACTCCAAAAATATTATGGTTTAACAAACCGATCAAGTTTGTATCAATTCGAATCCGGACCGAATCCAGTCTGGTCTAGTCCGGACCGATGTCTCGTACCGAATTCTGGCCAGATTGTTGGGAGTTTTGATCTCCAGTCCGACCTGCAGTTCAAGACGAGGTTGTCCCAGTACGAACCAAATCAGATCAACTATGGGCACGGGTTGATCCGTCTCGTCCGACCCAATTAACACCTTGGAAAACTTTACCATAGATGTAAGAAATTTGCCCCAAGGGGGCATTCGACAAATGTGTGTTGTCTTGCCTCGACAAGGCATGCTCGGCGAGAATCACTTTACAAACTCCTAATCATGTGGTCTCTCTCTCTCTCTCTCTCTCTCTCTCTCTCTCTCCTTAGCCATTCAAATGAATTTGGAGTAAGATTAGATCAGTGACGGTGATGATGTGAATAAAGCAAAAGACAAATGTAAGCATCAAGAAATGGAATAGGCACAAGCAACTATTCGTATGTGCCATCGCTTTTTGAACACACTTTTCCTCCCCAGATTTTGTGGATCGATAATGGACGTAGATTAATTTGATTGTTAACGAGGTCTTAGATCAACGTAGAAATGAATTACTTTTTATTTGTCAACGTCACTTCACTTGTCGACATTAGAGGTGAGCATTATTCCCGTTTTGGATCCAAAATCTAATCGAACCGAACCAAATAATTCGGTTCGAAAAAAAAAGGGGGTTCCATTTCGGTTAATTTTTATTCAGTTTCAATTTCGATCAAAAATCGAAAACTGAATAGGGCTACCTCAATTTTATGTATATTTTACCATTAAAAATGTGTATATTTTGATAATATTTCGAGCTTTTGCTAGATTTTGATAATTTAATTAGTTCAATTTTAGATCCAACTTTAAAATACAACAAACATATGTATAAAAATTAAAAAAAAATAGTATAATTTATTCTAACTTTGAATCCATTTCATTAAACAATAAAAATATTCCAGTCGAACAAACCGAATCGTTAATCGGTTCAGCTCGATTTCGGTTATATGACTAATTTCGGTTAGATTTTGATTTTAGAATTTTGGTTTATTCGGTTTTGACTATTTCGATTCGGTTGAAGTCGAATAAACTGAACGCTCACCCCTAAAAAGTCCATGCCGACTGTAAAGGGTGGAACCCAAAATTTGAAGGGTTATTTAGTAACACGGTCTTACATAATAGTGGATATTATGGTTTGCGTCGCGAAAATTTTCAAATGTTAGTGTGGGTCTCGAAATCATTGTTCATTAGCCTATGTGAACAGTGATTTCGAAATTCAAACCCTAATGTTGAACAATTTTGAGACCCAAATTCTAAAATCTACTATTATGTGAGACCCTAGGACTAGATATCCTAAATTGGAACTTGGGTGGGCCAGAATGGAATAGGGTATGGATTCACTCGTATGAAAATATCAAAATTATATAAAAGAAAAGAGAAAAAAAGAAAGTACTTGTTAATGAATTATTTTTCATGGAGCAAAGACTTTGTGTAGGAGTAAAAAGTATGGTTTTCTAAATTTGGAAAATGGAAGAGGAGTCCAGGAGCCATAGAGTCATAGTTTCTTTTAATATATTAAAGAGGTTGCTATCTTTGAGTTGTTCTCTTGATTAATTCATTCAACCACGTTTGATAAATGCATATTCTTATAGTAGCAGACAGAAGGAACGCGCATTCGAGCTGTCGTTGATGGCAAACGCAAAAGTGACACATTTGACTACTTCTGGCAGTCAAGGATCTAAGCATTTCAAGGTGATGCTCCGCATGATTGAATCGACACAAAAACATGCACCAAACTAATCAACTCCGTGCCCCCATTAGAGCATCAATACTAAGGCTGGTCCCAATTTCTAGATTCTAGATTCAGAATATAGAGATTTATTTTGTAGAATAACAAAGTTCAATTAAAGTTCTATGATAGTCTCGTCACAGCCATGAGCTATAGTCTGGGCCTCTGAATTTCTACATTGAGAATGTAGAAACTCATTTTGTAGAATAGTAGAGCTCAATTTAGAATCTCAATTTCTAAATTCTAGATTTTATATTATTTTTTGGAAAAAGAAGATGGACGACACGTAGATATATATATACATTCATCTTATTTTGATCCCAAGATTTATGTGTCTACTATTTTCGTACAAAATAAATCCATTCTATTTTTTATTACAAATTTAGACCTCAATATGTATTTTTGGGCTCATCTACTATTGAAGCTCTTAGTGACATGCCTGCACACAGATCTCCGGCAAAATGAGCATGTAATGAAATCCATAGGTGCTGCAATTGTGACTCTTCATTAGTATATTTGCATGTTTAATTAGGGCTATTACTCCATCAACTCCATTATATTTAAGTATATGGTTTCATTATTGTAAAGTTTCAGAAAAATTGTTGTCACAATTTTTTAAACAGTTTCCTCTTGAAAATTGTACCTTAAGCAAGTGTTGGATTGTATCTCGTATCTGACTGAATGCTTAAGGTGTTAACTATTATGCTGGTAGTTTAGTCTCACATCAGATAGAATGTGACAACATGAGATATAGATAATTGGATTTGATTCATGAATGATTTTTTAAAGACATATGATCTTAGTCCAATATCTCATGGATCACCTCCGAAGGCTCGGGTCACACCACATTTTCTATAACAACAATATATTTGATCATATTGAAAGTTAAGTAATGCCAAGTTCCACAAATTCTTGAAAATTAGAGAGTTTCTCGACCAACCAACAATATATTTGGTTATGCTGAGCTCCACAAATTCTTGTACATTAGATAGAGTTTTTCGACCAACTCACCGATTTCGAGTACATGTACCCTTTTGTTAAAGCTTATTCTACTTTTCATGGAAGTATGTCATGAGTTCTGCTAGAAGTACTCTTTTTTTGAAGCTCATGTTTTCTAGGAAATATGGATTATGGCATTGATTACTTCGACAATGTAGTGACTGATATTCGAACATTGGCTCTAACATTTATGGGAAGTTTCACACAAATTACTTCAATGCCGAAGTGCCTGATATATACTTAGAATATTGGCTCGAGACAATTTATGTCTTTCTTATCTTGAAAAATACAAGATTTAACTTACGTTCTTGAACCGATAACCCGGCTAATCTGGTCTCTTCAATCCCTCGGGATCAACAAGAATACTACAAGAAAGATACACTAGTTATCTAGTGAAAGAGTCAATGACTTTAACCAGTCCTCCAAATTTCGATATGTACAAACATATTAATTATGTCATGCTCAAGTAGCCGGAACATGAAATGTCATTTCGGAGGCGTAATTTTCGATGAAAAACAGAGAATCGAAATAGTTGTCAAAATAGCAACAACGTTTCGTAGCAACACTTCAAAGAATGTGCACTACAAAGATCCTTGGAGGATTCTGGATAACAAAAATCTAAAGAGATTTCGTTACAACAGCAAACGAATGTAGAGCTTCTTTTAGGAAAAGGTACAAATCGAGTTGCTAGCAGCAGCAGCGACGAAAGCCCACAAGAAGTTTCTGATTAGATCAGAGAACAAGAGAAGGAAAGAAGAAAGAGAAAGACAGCTTTGCTGGGGTGATCAGATCACCGTTGCTCAAAGCAAGAACTTCTGGAACACTCATCAGTCAATATTTGAGACTTGAACGTGTTTCCTGGACTTTACGGACTCCTTTAACTCTTTTCTTGGTGCATCTTTCAAAGGAGGTCAAGGGGCTCTATTTATAGAGTAGAGTGAGACTTCACATCTTCTCCTATCCAATGTGAAACTAAAATACCAATACTCCGTGTCCGAGTCCGAGTCCGTACAACAAAAATCAACTTGCATTCTTTCTTGGAATTAATCATTTTTTCTTCTAGGAAAATACTCCCACATGGCACACACTGTCACGACCCGCACCCACTGTGAGGGTACGAGAACGTAACAACGCCCAGCCTACGCCGCAGTATCGGCGGTAGAACGCTGTCCTAGGTCAATCATCTAACAATATAAAGGTACCTGTACAGTATATACACTCCGAATGGAGGTGACATAACAACATACAGTCTCAATCACATCTAAGGCAGAATGATAAGAATGAAAGATAGATAGATAAATGCTGGAATAAAAGATCCACAGGATACAATCAGAGAGAGAGTCTAAGTGTCTACTGCCATACAACTAAACATCCAACTCAAAACAAGTCTCTAATACTGAAATGAAAGAATATACAATCAGATCTCAAAAGACAGTAAATGTAAACCTAGACTAGGGAGCCACAATCTCTAAGCTAGTGGATCAGGCTGGGAATCTGGGTCACACAAGTCATCTACAGCTGTCCCATAGTAAGTGTCTATGCCGGCCTCCTCCTCATCCTCTGTAAAATTTTCAACAGGTCCAGTCAGGACGGGAGCGAGCACAAAACATCTCACGCAGTTCATATCGAGTTAGGAAATATAAAGCATGCAATAGAGTAAAGTACATGAAACGCTGAAAGAAGAAGATATATAAAAAACAGTAGAGATTTGATAACAGGAAATATCTAAATATGATAAGTAAGAACTGTAAGGAACATGTGATTTTAGAGTACAATCTGGTTATGTAAACGGGCTAGGAAAATGCAATGGTAACTCCATTGTACGTGGGTGTACAATAGACATATACAATAGTTATACAATGTTGTACAATAGGATTTGAGTACATAACCAATTCTACTCCCCCTCCCCAATCAATACACAAGGATCTTCTCCAGTTACGTTATCTTATACAATAGTGTACAATGTTATACAATGGATGTACAATGTTATACAATAGTGTACAATGGTCTATCCCTGGGCTCATGTGATAATGAGAGTACAATATGCACAATGAGTATACAAGGATATGGGTATTCAATAAATACAATATGGAAGTGAAACGCACGTCACAATATGTATCTAGTGAATACAAGGAGATAACATCTCAAAAGGAGATCCATATAGTACCAATCCGTGATAACAATCGTGTCAGCATCAAGTACAGTAATCTAGAGCAAGAATGTAAATCCAGACAAGTATGAAACGGTCAGAGAATGTACTCGCCTGATAGTCTGAGTGTCTGAAGAGAATATACTGTCCGAGGAGTGGTGTCTGTCTCCTATAGAACAGCACAAGTCACAACAAGTCTAAAATGATAAAATGAAGCTCTACTATGCATTCTACATGAATCTAGGTCAATCTAGGCCAAAGTCAACTCTTGGTCAACTCTGGAAGTCAAACTAGGTCAGTCTAGTCTAAATAAGTCAACTAGGTCTAAACAAGTCTAAATTAGTCTCACTAGGCCTAACCAAGCCTAGTCTAGCAATCACACACCAATCACAAGGCTATACAAGCCTAGACAAACCATCACATATTTACCTATAGGCTATGCCCTTACACTACCTACATCATACCTCATTATTAGTCACACTAGGCTAAATATATATTACACTCACATATATATGTATATAGGGAAGCTATTAAGAACTAGATTACAATTCCAAACCACATTACATATTACCTAGGTTACATATATATAGATATATACATATATCCATATATATACATAGAGGGGAAATAGGCAACCAAGAAAAAGGGTGTGTGCACAAAGTAAAGGACTGTGTGTGAGTGCCATAGGCCCTTATAGGCAATACACAAGAAAACCATATATTCATATATAACTATACATATAGGTAACATGTATATTGTTATTACAAATTCCACATTAGTTACATATATTATTTATATATATATATATATATACATGTACATACATAGAGTGTTAAGGGGGAAAAACAAGGCATGTGTGTGTGTATCAGAGACACTTGTGTGTGAAATGTGGTAGGCTAGAGTGTTAGGGTGAGGAACTTGTGTGCCAAAGTGTGTGCGAGGGAAAACTGTGAAGCATGAGAGGGTGTTGTACTAAGGTGCAACAAATGAAAGAGTATAGAATCATTGAATGCATACATACAGATGAAAAACTGAAATCTATAACAGTGAGACAGTGAAGAGGGACTGGGATCAACTCCAGGTCAGACCACACATAAGCCCAGGTCCACACAACATCATATCCATATATTTCAGTTCAACAAATACCCAAAAAGAAAACAGTTTAATAATGTCCAACAATGTCCAGGTTAAATACACACTGTGTTCACATATTCCAGTTCAAACAAAACCAAAATCAGTTCACAACTAACCCAGTTCAGTCCCTCTTTGAAATCTCAGGTTTTGAATTTACTGGAACACCACATTCAGATAATAAAAACCATGTGACAGTCCTAAACTCAGTAAACAGGAATCACAGTCTCATCCAGTCCAAAACAGTGTCAAATCAACCAAAAATTTAGCATATCCTTAGATAACAACTAGGTGAACATGTTAGGGATTTAAACTACACAAATTAACAGTGTAAAAGGGGTTTAAAAGTGAAGACAAAACCCATTTGTGAAATCTGGAAAAAAAATTCAGAATGATACTGTATGCTAAGTATCAGGATTAGGGAAAAAGAAATTTAATAACCAAAAATCACATTAAAAGTACAAATCAGTGGTTGGTAAATGAAGAACCCCATGTGTACAAACCCCACACATCCAATTCGTGTCCCCCAAGGCCGGACACGGCGTGTCCAAGCAAAGAACTCAAAACCAACACACACAGTGCACAATCATCGTGCACGTGTGCACGCGTGTCGTGCACAAGACACAACACGTGTTAGGCCACGTGCTCGAGTTCCAGTGTCGAGTAGGACTAGGGCTAGGACTAGGGTAGCCTGAATCGTGTCCTCGACGTGTCCAGAGGAGATACGAACAGCGTATCAGTGGCTAAATGTACACTGTGTGCAGAACAGTGTATAACCAATGCACTGGGGATTTCTCCCTCGACACGCCACGTGGACACCTGAAACTTGACACGTGGCGTGTCAGTCAGTGCCCCGTGGTGTGTGTCGAGTTTCGTGTCCTCTAGACGCGTGTCGTGTCCGGAACAAGCCCCGCACAGCAGGACAGTGCAGACCCAGCGCGCGCTGGCGTGTCCCCGTGTCCAAAACGACTCGACACCACCACGAAATCACCTCAGAGCCACAAAAATGGATAAGCGACACCACAATACAAATTTCTATTCAAATCAAATTCGAAAATAACACAAAAAACTTCTTTGTGGCATTTCCTCAAACACAAACAAGGGGACACTGATACGTGTCCCAAATGGGCACGAAATGGACCCAAATTTTAGGGTTTCCTATTCCTACAGTTAGGTTAGGCCTAGGGTTCCCTAGAAATGCAATAAAACTAGAATTTCATGGTGAGATTAGGAAGTTACCTCTATGTATCAAAATCTCCAAAAAGCTCTAAAGAGAGGGGTTCCTCTTGAGAGTCAAACTCCTCCAAATTGATTTGAATCTGAGAATAAGTTATCAAATCAGCAAGAATACTCAGATTAAAACCTATTGCAATTTGTTTGGGAGAAAAAGGAGCCAAAATGGATTTTCTAGAGATTTTTGAAGTAGGGACATTACCTCTTCCTAAAGCTTGTTCTTCCTTAGAGGCTAGCCCTAATTCCAAGAGAATATTTATAAGGGGGGAATACCAATGAGGGTTAAGTGGCTGGACAAAATGGTTAGGGTTAGGGTTGGGCACTTGGCTAATGGGCTTTGGGCCTAGCCTTTAAACAAATAACTTAAAAATCAAATGTCATGACTTGTGGTTAAATCTCTCCATTCAAAACTCAATATTCTCAAATGTTTGCACTAACTAGAGTATGGTTGACCTAACTTATCCTAGGATCGCATATCTAGTCAAGTCCAACTTAACTAGGGTTAGGTCACAAAGTCAAAGCTAGTCAAAGTCAACCTAGTCAACCTTCAATCAAACAATTCCAAAATAATTTCTAAAAATTCCTAAAAATTCCAATAAATTCTAAAATGACCAAAATATCCTCTAGGCTAAAATATACTAATCAAATATCCTAATCACAATGACTAGGCTCTAGGTCATCAGTCTAAGGCTACACTAGTCAATGCACCAAAATCACAAGTCATGATTAAATAGTTTAAAAATGATTAAAAATTACCAAAAATCATATTATTAAATAAATATCATAAATAAATAAATTAAAATACAAAATTTCAAAATTACCCTCATTTTAGAAAACTGGGTGTTACAAGTCTACCCACCTTAGAAGAATTTCGTCCTCGAAATTAAAATGTTAGTAGTCTTTCTAGGTCAAACACCCCACAATCAGAGTCTCAAACATACCGTCAGATAATCATATGCGTCTGTCCAAAACTATGATACTCAGAATCTCCGTCATGCCAGTGAGCAAGGCTACAATAATCACAGAGTCCTCAACTATGGTACATACCTCTAGAATTGTGGTATTTAAAATTTTCGCATTGCCGCGCGCTTGGCAGCGAAAACCTTAAATTCCCATACCCGAGAAATACATCCATAGTCCGACTATATGTCCTCACTATGCCTGCTAGCATGACCCTAGAGGATTCTAAAATCTCATAATCGAGGCGACCTAGCCCATACGACTTATCTCAGAAGAAAATTAAATCATAATGAAGCACCAGATCGAACTTATCAACAATGAAGAAACAGATAGGAACAGATGGAATTAAATTTTCAAGGCAGGAATTGCGGAATTGAATCAAAGAACAGAACCTGCGACTAGATCTCCAACGGCCTGAGCATCCTCGGCTGTCATGACGAAAGCTCTCCCTGGCTGGCCTCCCCTGGCCTGCTGCTGATGCTGGACGAACCTCTGCTGCTGAGTCTGCAATGGTGGTCCCCTCTGCTGCCCTGCCGGAGCTCTAGCTCCTGGTGCTACCTGAGCCAATGGTGTCGGGTTCTTGGGACACTCTCTACACTGATGCTCCACTGATCCGCAAAGCAAACACATGCCCAGCCTCTTCCTACAGTCGTCCCACCCATGGCCTTGCTTCTTGCAGAAGTTGCACACAGTGTTCTGCTGCTGCCTGGGTGCCTGCTGATACTGCACCTGTCTCTGTGCCCGATACTGAACAGGCCTCTGCTGCTGTTGCTGGAAATGGGCCATCGGCTGCTGATGCTGCTGCTGAAACTCATGCTGAACGTGCGGCCTCTTGGCCGGTCCTTCGCTGCTGCTGCCTCCAGCTGGGTCTCGTCCTCTCTTGAGCCTAAGCTCAAGATCATCCTCCGCCAATAAGGCTCCCGTCAAAATCTCCTCAAAAGTAGCATCTCTGTTCCCTTTGGTCAGGGACTTGACCTCCTTGACCAGACCCTTCCGGAACCTCTGGGCCTTCGCCGTCTCGCTCAACCCCTCAACAAACCTGCCAAGACGGCCAAACTCTCCCGCATACTCCTCTACTGAGAGGCTCCCCTGGACCAAGTTCTCAAACTGCGTCTCCAAGGCTCTGACTGCTGAATCTGGGAAGAACTTCTTCTTGAAGAAGTCCCTGAACTGCTCCCAAGTCTGCCCTGGTACTCCCACCCTGGGGTCCGACTGATACCAGGTGCGAGCAAGATCTCGCATCCGGCTAGCTGCTGCCTCGATCTGAAGGTCTACTGGAATCCTGGCCAAGCGGAAGATCTCCTCCATATGCTCGATCCACTCATCGGCATATAGGATCCCCTCTGTCCCCAAAAAATCTCTGGGGCTCATCTTCTGAAACTGCTCGATCCCCGGAGTCTTCGGCTGCTGTACCACTGGTCGAGCTGCGGCTGTCGTGACGGCCAACTCCATGCCTCTATCCTGCCGAGCCTGCTGTCGGTCCATGAACTGCTGGAAATACGCGAACATCTGAGCTGCGTCCACATGTCCTGGAGGCGGTGGCGGCTGGAAAGGATCCTCTGGAATGACTGGGTCCTGCCTCCGGACTGGTGAAGGCATATCCTCAGCTGCTGCTGCTACTACTGCTGAAATCCCAATATGAGCAGAGGTGGCAGGAGCTGTAGCCTCCCGACCCTGCTGAACTGGCTGAGAGGTAGCAGTCCCCTCTACAGTATCTCCATGAATGGCACGCTGTAATCGCGTCTCCACCATCCTGAAGACAGATCAAAACAACAATTGCTGAGAACGAGTCGAAATAGCAAAGGAGGACAGTTATATTCAAGGAGAACAATATCAGCAAGAACTGAGATGGTATGAATTTGATATGAGTTTTCCCTAGTATGATTGAGTACCTTAAAAAAAAATATCCTAATCCTACTGCAGGCTGTAGTGATACTCTAGTTCGAATACCACTACATAAACTCGACCTGCATGGGCCACCACTAAAAACGTGTCACGACCCGCACCCACTGTGAGGGTACGAGAACGTAACAACGCCCAGCCTACGCCGCAGTATCGGCGGTAGAACGCTGTCCTAGGTCAATCATCTAACAATATAAAGGTACCTGTACAGTATATACACTCCGAATGGAGGTGACATAACAACATACAGTCTCAATCACATCTAAGGCAGAATGATAAGAATGAAAGATAGATAGATAAATGCTGGAATAAAAGATCCACAGGATACAATCAGAGAGAGAGTCTAAGTGTCTACTGCCATACAACTAAACATCCAACTCAAAACAAGTCTCTAATACTGAAATGAAAGAATATACAATCAGATCTCAAAAGACAGTAAATGTAAACCTAGACTAGGGAGCCACAATCTCTAAGCTAGTGGATCAGGCTGGGAATCTGGGTCACACAAGTCATCTACAGCTGTCCCATAGTAAGTGTCTATGCCGGCCTCCTCCTCATCCTCTGTAAAATTTTCAACAGGTCCAGTCAGGACGGGAGCGAGCACAAAACATCTCACGCAGTTCATATCGAGTTAGGAAATATAAAGCATGCAATAGAGTAAAGTACATGAAACGCTGAAAGAAGAAGATATATAAAAAACAGTAGAGATTTGATAACAGGAAATATCTAAATATGATAAGTAAGAACTGTAAGGAACATGTGATTTTAGAGTACAATCTGGTTATGTAAACGGGCTAGGAAAATGCAATGGTAACTCCATTGTACGTGGGTGTACAATAGACATATACAATAGTTATACAATGTTGTACAATAGGATTTGAGTACATAACCAATTCTACTCCCCCTCCCCAATCAATACACAAGGATCTTCTCCAGTTACGTTATCTTATACAATAGTGTACAATGTTATACAATGGATGTACAATGTTATACAATAGTGTACAATGGTCTATCCCTGGGCTCATGTGATAATGAGAGTACAATATGCACAATGAGTATACAAGGATATGGGTATTCAATAAATACAATATGGAAGTGAAACGCACGTCACAATATGTATCTAGTGAATACAAGGAGATAACATCTCAAAAGGAGATCCATATAGTACCAATCCGTGATAACAATCGTGTCAGCATCAAGTACAGTAATCTAGAGCAAGAATGTAAATCCAGACAAGTATGAAACGGTCAGAGAATGTACTCGCCTGATAGTCTGAGTGTCTGAAGAGAATATACTGTCCGAGGAGTGGTGTCTGTCTCCTATAGAACAGCACAAGTCACAACAAGTCTAAAATGATAAAATGAAGCTCTACTATGCATTCTACATGAATCTAGGTCAATCTAGGCCAAAGTCAACTCTTGGTCAACTCTGGAAGTCAAACTAGGTCAGTCTAGTCTAAATAAGTCAACTAGGTCTAAACAAGTCTAAATTAGTCTCACTAGGCCTAACCAAGCCTAGTCTAGCAATCACACACCAATCACAAGGCTATACAAGCCTAGACAAACCATCACATATTTACCTATAGGCTATGCCCTTACACTACCTACATCATACCTCATTATTAGTCACACTAGGCTAAATATATATTACACTCACATATATATGTATATAGGGAAGCTATTAAGAACTAGATTACAATTCCAAACCACATTACATATTACCTAGGTTACATATATATAGATATATACATATATCCATATATATACATAGAGGGGAAATAGGCAACCAAGAAAAAGGGTGTGTGCACAAAAGTAAAGGACTGTGTGTGAGTGCCATAGGCCCTTATAGGCAATACACAAGAAAACCATATATTCATATATAACTATACATATAGGTAACATGTATATTGTTATTACAAATTCCACATTAGTTACATATATTATTTATATATATATATATATATACATGTACATACATAGAGTGTTAAGGGGGAAAAACAAGGCATGTGTGTGTGTATCAGAGACACTTGTGTGTGAAATGTGGTAGGCTAGAGTGTTAGGGTGAGGAACTTGTGTGCCAAAGTGTGTGCGAGGGAAAACTGTGAAGCATGAGAGGGTGTTGTACTAAGGTGCAACAAATGAAAGAGTATAGAATCATTGAATGCATACATACAGATGAAAAACTGAAATCTATAACAGTGAGACAGTGAAGAGGGACTGGGATCAACTCCAGGTCAGACCACACATAAGCCCAGGTCCACACAACATCATATCCATATATTTCAGTTCAACAAATACCCAAAAAGAAAACAGTTTAATAATGTCCAACAATGTCCAGGTTAAATACACACTGTGTTCACATATTCCAGTTCAAACAAAACCAAAATCAGTTCACAACTAACCCAGTTCAGTCCCTCTTTGAAATCTCAGGTTTTGAATTTACTGGAACACCACATTCAGATAATAAAAACCATGTGACAGTCCTAAACTCAGTAAACAGGAATCACAGTCTCATCCAGTCCAAAACAGTGTCAAATCAACCAAAAATTTAGCATATCCTTAGATAACAACTAGGTGAACATGTTAGGGATTTAAACTACACAAATTAACAGTGTAAAAGGGGTTTAAAAGTGAAGACAAAACCCATTTGTGAAATCTGGAAAAAAAATTCAGAATGATACTGTATGCTAAGTATCAGGATTAGGGAAAAAGAAATTTAATAACCAAAAATCACATTAAAAGTACAAATCAGTGGTTGGTAAATGAAGAACCCCATGTGTACAAACCCCACACATCCAATTCGTGTCCCCCAAGGCCGGACACGGCGTGTCCAAGCAAAGAACTCAAAACCAACACACACAGTGCACAATCATCGTGCACGTGTGCACGCGTGTCGTGCACAAGACACAACACGTGTTAGGCCACGTGCTCGAGTTCCAGTGTCGAGTAGGACTAGGGCTAGGACTAGGGTAGCCTGAATCGTGTCCTCGACGTGTCCAGAGGAGATACGAACAGCGTATCAGTGGCTAAATGTACACTGTGTGCAGAACAGTGTATAACCAATGCACTGGGGATTTCTCCCTCGACACGCCACGTGGACACCTGAAACTTGACACGTGGCGTGTCAGTCAGTGCCCCGTGGTGTGTGTCGAGTTTCGTGTCCTCTAGACGCGTGTCGTGTCCGGAACAAGCCCCGCACAGCAGGACAGTGCAGACCCAGCGCGCGCTGGCGTGTCCCCGTGTCCAAAACGACTCGACACCACCACGAAATCACCTCAGAGCCACAAAAATGGATAAGCGACACCACAATACAAATTTCTATTCAAATCAAATTCGAAAATAACACAAAAAACTTCTTTGTGGCATTTCCTCAAACACAAACAAGGGGACACTGATACGTGTCCCAAATGGGCACGAAATGGACCCAAATTTTAGGGTTTCCTATTCCTACAGTTAGGTTAGGCCTAGGGTTCCCTAGAAATGCAATAAAACTAGAATTTCATGGTGAGATTAGGAAGTTACCTCTATGTATCAAAATCTCCAAAAAGCTCTAAAGAGAGGGGTTCCTCTTGAGAGTCAAACTCCTCCAAATTGATTTGAATCTGAGAATAAGTTATCAAATCAGCAAGAATACTCAGATTAAAACCTATTGCAATTTGTTTGGGAGAAAAAGGAGCCAAAATGGATTTTCTAGAGATTTTTGAAGTAGGGACATTACCTCTTCCTAAAGCTTGTTCTTCCTTAGAGGCTAGCCCTAATTCCAAGAGAATATTTATAAGGGGGGAATACCAATGAGGGTTAAGTGGCTGGACAAAATGGTTAGGGTTAGGGTTGGGCACTTGGCTAATGGGCTTTGGGCCTAGCCTTTAAACAAATAACTTAAAAATCAAATGTCATGACTTGTGGTTAAATCTCTCCATTCAAAACTCAATATTCTCAAATGTTTGCACTAACTAGAGTATGGTTGACCTAACTTATCCTAGGATCGCATATCTAGTCAAGTCCAACTTAACTAGGGTTAGGTCACAAAGTCAAAGCTAGTCAAAGTCAACCTAGTCAACCTTCAATCAAACAATTCCAAAATAATTTCTAAAAATTCCTAAAAATTCCAATAAATTCTAAAATGACCAAAATATCCTCTAGGCTAAAATATACTAATCAAATATCCTAATCACAATGACTAGGCTCTAGGTCATCAGTCTAAGGCTACACTAGTCAATGCACCAAAATCACAAGTCATGATTAAATAGTTTAAAAATGATTAAAAATTACCAAAAATCATATTATTAAATAAATATCATAAATAAATAAATTAAAATACAAAATTTCAAAATTACCCTCATTTTAGAAAACTGGGTGTTACACACACTTGTGCCCTACCACATCTCATGTGCACACCTCAACACAAACAATACATTATGTTGAGATACTTACCATTTGATATAGCCGATGTGGGACTATCTTTTATAGTCTAAAGACAAAAAAACACCAACATGAAACACTTTGATACACTCTATAGTCATACTAATGTTGCAGTGCATTATTAGATATAAAAAAAAATTTAAACAAAAGATAATAATTGACATCTAATAATACACTTCCACGTGGCTATGAAACGTGTCCCCGTGATATTATTGTGGAAAATAATATACTAGAAATCTAACTTCATTATAAGTGAAATTTGGAGTCATCCAAAATGTTCCGAGTTCAGTCAAGGTTTCATGCTAATGGACCCTTAGCCAGCTATATGTAGATCTAAAGATCTTGACCTAGATGATATATAGTTTAAATTGCGTTTCCTCCACACTATTGCAATGAATAAAAATTGATTGAAAGCTTGCCAAATCCATGTCCAAACCCATGTTCGGTGTTTAGAATGGACAGAGTAATAACAGCTGTAGAAAGGAGAAAACAAATTGAAATATCACACATGCATGGGAAAGAAAAAAAACCAAAGACTTCATACATATAGATTGCATGCCTCGGCATTCACATTGGCAGTTATGCTCATCTTAAGTCTTCTCCATAAAATGAGGTCAGCTTTGAAGCACAAAATACCTAGTAACAAAGTTTTTATAACCAATTGTTAACACAAATGACAAATAACAAGGGCACTATAACAATTGATAGAGGCAGTACAAATTTATCATAATTTTAATATGAAAAATATGTTTTGAGAATAGTTAGGAGATCGACATCAAAATTTTAAGTATATAAATTTTTTGGGGGCTTCTTCCTCTTCCTTCTAAATTTCTAAACATTAATTCATTTTTTTGGTATATTTTCTTAGTGGATAATCTCCTTTGAAACTATTTCTAAAGTTTCAAACTGCATTTAATGAAGTTTCGAAATTCAGAATCAAAACATCCGATTTGAAATGACGAAAGATTGTCAAAATTTTGACCGTCCTAAATATGCACATAACTGTCAAAATTTTAGAAATTCAGACTTTTGTTAGGACTGTCAAAATTTTAAAAATTCTGAATATTGTTATGACTGTCAAAATTTTGGCAATCCTAACTATTGATATGACTGTTAAAATTTTTACGGTCCTGACTATGGGACTGTCAAAATTTTGACAGTCGCGCGTCGTTCTCAACGAAACTGTGTCGTTTTCTATCATTTCAGAACTCATATAATATATTCAAGACATTACTGGGATCCTAAAATAGGGTTGAAGGTTAAAGATGAAGAGAAAAGGGAGATGAGTGTTCTGTTTGGAAGGAAAAAAAAAAAGGCATAGGGGGGCTAATGGAAGAGGGCCTCCTAGCATATGTTATGTTATTTTCTACGGCGCTGTTATTTGGCACGCAGGCAGGCCAGCCTGCCGTCATGTGGTGCCCCCCTTTGGCAGGTCAACGACGTGATATCCATGCGAATAGGAGGGCTAATAGAAGAGCACCACACAGACGGACGGGCTAGTCCACTTGCGGGCAAAAAAATATTTCCGTATTTCACTATTTCCTAATAAAATTCTGACTCAAGTGTGTATAGCATTGCTCTCTGTTCTGTGATGCCCCTTATCAATTGTCTTAGTGTCCTTTATTATTTGTATTTGTTAACTTAACGTCGACTTTCGCAAAGAACTAAGCTACTGAGCACCCTAATGGGGCATTTGGTTCAAGTTCTTGTGGCTTGAGAATGGATTTTGAATTTCTTATCCATGTTTGGTATGTTTAGGATTAGAAATAAGAAGGGAATAAGAGGAGCTTAGGGAGAAAAGCTATTCCCATTGACTTGGGAATAAATTTACTTTTCTAGGAACAATGTTTGGCTATTTTGTTTGGACGATTATACCCTCTTTTTATTTTTTAAATTTTCAACTTCTATTCCAAATATGTAAATCATCATGAAATTAATGAAAGAGTATTAAAGAAAAACTAAATAAATTAATATTTTATATCCCTTTGTAAACCAAATATGGAGATAAAATTTTTAAATTTTTTGAACTATCTATTCCCAGTCTAACCAAACATGGGTATGAAAATGTTGAATTCCTTTTCCATAGAAAAGGAATTGAAAACCTATTCCTAGAAATACAAAAACTTGATCCAAACGAGCCCTAAGATTGAAGGCAAATAGCTACAGCTATACACTTGGGCCCCGTTTGGTTCGCGGAATGGAAGGGAAAGGAAATCAATTCCTTGTCATTTCCTTTCCTTTGGAAAATTCTATTTTCCATTGATTTTCCTTTCCGATGTTTGGAAATGTCAAGGAATTTGGAAAGGAAAGTGATTACTTCAATGTGGGAAAGTGATTCCTTGCTTGGATGGATGGAATCACTTTTCCCCTAATTTTTCTTCAATTGAAAATCACTTTCCTTTCCTCCTCAATTCCTTTGACACCCAAACATAGGAAAGTAATCACTTTCCTTTCCCAACTCGAAGATTCCGCGAACCAAACGAGACCTTGCATGAGATCCTGCACGTACATACCAGGGAATCCTGGACTGTTTGCATGAACAATAATACTTGTCAGCCCCACGGGGCGACTCGAAACCGCAAAAAGGAACACGTGTCCGATTTTGATTGGACGGACCAAAACTAATGACATCATCCTCCCCCACTAACGTAGACAATTAAATCGGGACCAATCAAGTCCCGATACCAATTTAAACTATGACAGTACTATACACTCTCTCTCTCTCTCTCTCTCTCCACAGATGACACACACACGGTTGATGTGTGGTGCTCTTTCCTATCTGCTGGTCCTCGGTCTCCCCGGCTCCATCCGTTAGCTGGCTGCGCCGTACGTGATAGGTACCGGTCAGGGCCATCGATCACCAGAAGCGCTTCCTATCTCCCTCTGCACGCGGAATTATTGGTAATCATCCAGATCAATGTTAGCTAGGGCCACTGCCGATCGGACTCTAACAAGATTTCGGACTTAGACAACCTCTTTATCTTTTGGACAACTTTTTCAGATCCAACATGACCTGCAAAATTAGAACGAGGTTGAAGAACGTTCAAAATAAGTTAGGTTCGGACAACCCAATCCCATGAACTGGCCCTGGTTCGATCTACGGGTCTAATTGAGTCTAAAATCTAATCTGCGACGCCATTGATCTAGATCGTGTCATTGTAACCCCAACCGGCAATTGTCGCACGTCGCAGTTGGTGCTTGGTCGAACGATCCATGCTCGATCGAGATGGAAGAAGAATCTCGTGTCTTTGATAGGTGCTAGCTTCGCTGATTATTTTGACATAGGACTAAGCATCCGTGACATCAATTTGCAATAGCAATTTGGAGATGTTGGGTTTTGTACTCCTTGCAACATGTGGCTGAATACTATTACCCTCCCTATTTGATGGGACCTGCCACCAAAACTATTGCCAATGAGACGGTGACACATAACTTGTAGGATAAAATAGTAGCGTCCTAAATAAATTCAGTTACCACAAGCAAAAGTCGTCGTGGTTTGTCACGTACGTAGTACCGCGTGAACTAATTTGTCACACTTAGTCTCCTTTGGGGCTCAATTGCTTTCATGGTACCCCAAGTTATACCCAATTAACAATATGGTACTTAATTTATTATTTCTTACTGTGTGGTAACACAACTTTTGATTATGGTGTATTACGGTACCTGTTACCATTTTCCGTCCAATGCCTCACGGAAATGCCAACGTGGCATCCCAACTCAGTTAAGGAGTGTACACGTGTGCAGTCCACGTGTACACTCAACTTAATATAACCTTTCTTCATCTGTCTCTCTCTCTCTCTCTATTCGCTCGACATACTCCGACGAGAAGCCGAGGCCACCGAGAGACGCGGACGTCGAGGAGACTAGCGGTGCGGCTGAAGGCGAAGCTACCGGAGCATTCGCAGATGGGTACCTAGCCCTTTCTCCCTTGCTCTCTTCTTCTTCTTCTTCTTCATCATTTTCGAATCTCATGTTGTTTCTCCTTATTACCGAAACCCTAAAATTTGAAAAACCTCGAAGTAGAGTAAACAGTAGAGGAAAACCCTAACCAGTAGCTATTATTATGGAAACCCTAAAGTAATTTATTGTGTAATCATGCAATAATTTATTGTGGAAACCCTAAAATAAAAGAAGAGCCGATCTGAAAATGTTTATTCTGACAAAATTGCAGCAATCGAAGCAAGTGAAAAGGAATGGGATCTTGCGAAGATCCCATGTTATTGCGAAGGAACTTCTCTGTGCAAATTATTCACTGCAAATACACCTTGGAATCGTGGACGCCAATTTTTAAAATGTGCAAAAGAGGTAGGATGTGATTTTTGGTGTTGGACTGATGAACTTCGGTTATGTCGTTGCGAAGCCGGATTTTGCAAAATACGAACATCAAAGGTGCCTAGGAGCTTAGGTCAAAAATTCTACTGTTGTCCATTATCTACCAGTGTAAGTGAAACATACTTTTCTTTGTACATTAATATAAATCAATTATTATTTCTTGCTAGTAATGTGTAACTTATAATTGTAATTTCTTTTTCAATACTTGTAGAGGGAAAATCCCGGTTGTGAATACAATGAATGGATGCAAGAAGCTACGGCCTCAAAGACAAAGAACAAAATGGTGGATGATGGAGCTACTACTTCTTCGGGACAATGCAAGGATATCATGAAGGAGATCATATTGGAAGTTGAAATTGAACACCGTGTAGCGCAACGACAACTTGAAATGTATGGGGCTATTCTGAAGAAATTTGGAAGATTTAAGATGGAGTAATTGTAAACTCGTATTTATCTTGTAATGACTAAAAGTTGTAATGACTAAAAGTTGAAGTTGTAATGACTAGTAAACTTGTAGTTTATGGATCGAAATTGTAATGGCTTTGCAGCTGTAAACAAGCTCTGGATTTTCATCCTGACCCTTTTTGATGTTGTATAGAATGATGTATTGAATGGTGTATTGAATGGTTCTGGATTTTCATGGTGAGAGAGATTCAAGTTTATTGTAATGGTTATCTTTTGTATAATAGAAGTCATCTTTTGAGTCATGTTTTTGTTATCAAACACTACATGGTAGATTTTCATGTTTTTGTTATCAAACACTACATTCACACAAAATATGAAACACACAAAGTAGAACCAGTGACCTGCATTTCAATATGAAACACACAAGTTATATATACATCCATTCCAATTATATATACATCTATTCAATTTTTAACTAATGTTGCAGCAGCATTTTAAAGAGCCACATAAAAGACTGCATTTAAAAGAGCCACATAAAATACTGCATTACATAAAAGACCTGCATTTGACACAAATACTGAGCTGCATTTAAAAGAGCCAAATACAAGACTGCATTACATAAAAGACCTGCATTTCACACAAGTTATATATACATCCATTCCAATTATATATACATCTACAACCACTGCATTTTCAAAACTGCATTACATATTAGCCTTCATGTATATGAGCCACATAAAAGACTGCATTTAGAAGACTGCATAAAAGACAGCATTTAGAAGACTGCATTTGAAAGAGTGTGCAGGTGATAGAAACACACAAATAATTGTCCAGAAACATAATTGTCCTGGTGATACAAACACTGATAATTTAAAAGACTCCAAACTGCATTTAGAAATACACATCCAGTTTGGCATCTCAAGAAACATAATTGTCCAGAAACATAATTGCCATGGTGATATAAACACAAAATAATTGACCACTTGTCCAGTACATATTAGGCCTTCTTCTATAAGGCCACATAATTGTCCAGAAACATAAATCCAGTACATATTACGCCTTCTAAATGGCCACACAATTGTCCAGGTGATAGAAACATGGCTCAAAATAATTACATCAAATGTCATTACATGCTTTTTGGTTCACCTATGAAAGAAATAGGACTAAAACAAAATCTTTCAGTTGTGAACCACAAAATTAGTGTTGTCCAAATTAGTCTAGACACTTGTCATTCAGTTTTTGCTTTTCTTAGATGGTAGATTGTATCTTGATAGCACCACTCTGCCCTTTGCTTTCTTTCCCTGACCATTCTTTGGCAATGTTGAAGTTGGATGAGTTGGGGCTGCTGCTGTGCTCCTTTGGCTTGCTGAGATGTCTTGGTTGGAAGCTCCCACACCTAAGCCTCCATCAACAGAGCCAAGGCCTGAAAATCGAGATTGGTTGGAAGCTCCCACACTGCTTAGGTTTGTATTATTGACCACCTGACTTGTACCCTGATAACAAAGTATAACAACAAGAAATTCCATCACTGACAGTAGAACAAAGTAGAACAGAGTAGAACAAAGTCACAAAGTAGAACCAAGTAGAGCATGTTAATGAACTGATCACTCAATTTTATGCACTTACATCCATCATCCACCTAAGTGTGGTTGGTGCACTGCTGACACCCACATTCAAATCACTGTCAGTTTGCCTTGAAGATCCAGCCTGAAATGTAGGTACATATACAAGATTAGAAATTCAGTAGCCTAAAACATTCATACAAGTTGCAATAAAACAGTGATCAAAATATTAAGTCAAAACATTCACTTGTATGTTGGGAATTCTTACAGTGGCAATAATGCCTGTAAAGGATACTTACAGTTGGGAATTCTCCTCTTTCACTTGTATGTTGTTCATTTCCAGTAGTGTTTTCTGCACTTACACTGCCTCTGCTTCCTCCAGCCTGCAAAATTAGTAAAAGTAAGCATTATATATACAACAATCTTGACATAGAATGTAAGTACAAATCGACATACTTACATTCACCCCATGGAACCTCTTGTTATGGGCATGTGACCCACAAACACTGCATGTCATTTTACTCAGGCCTTTCTTACTGAGCTTGGCCCTGGTTTTCTCACTTGTCTTCTGCTTCTCCTTCTGCTTCTGTTTTCCTTTGTCTTCCAACTCAATTGGGTCCTTCCTTCTAGCCATTGTCTTCCTTCCACTCCTTTTCTTCACTGGGGTAGGGGGTAACAAAATACCCTGAGGAAATGGATGTTTTTCCCATAATGCAGGCCCATTTAAAGGGTGAATTACATTACTGTACACTAGTCTGTAAGTTGAAATTTTGTAGCAGTCATCAACAAAGCTTTCAGGCCTTTCATTATTTCCAAATATGCAAGCACAAGCATGCTGACATGGTATTGCAGAAAGTTCCCATTTTCTGCATGAACAAGTTTTCATAACCATGTCAACAACAAATTGACCACCTGGCCCACTAACTTGGACCTTAGGACCTCCAGAAAACTCTGTTGTCCACATATAGGATTCCTTCTTGTGCTTTTCCAGCTTCTTTTAAATTTTAGGACACAGACTGCCCCTCCACTTCTTTCCCTGTTAGCACATGTCACATATAATCATGTCTATATATAATCATGTATTCATGTCTACTCTACATATAATCATATATTCATGTCTATATAAAATCATAAAATCATGTAGATCAATTACATTATATATAATACAAGACTATATATTCATGTCCAGATAAAACCATGTCACATATATTCAAGTCTATATAATTATGTCTATCTAAAATCATGTGCATATAAAATCATATATTCATGCCTATAAAATCAAAACTACCTGTTAACACATGTCACATATAATCATGTCTATATATAATCATGTATTCATGTCTACTCTACATATAATCATATATTCATGTCTATATAAAATCATAAAATCATGCAGATCAATTACATTATATATAATACAAGACTATATATTCATGTCCAGATAAAACTATGTCAAATATAATCATGTCTATATATAATCATGTATTCATGTCTACTCTACATATAATCATATATTCATGTCTATATAACATAATAAAATCATGTAGATCAATTACATTATATATAATACAAGACTATATATTCATGTCCAGATAAAACCATGTCAAATATAATCATGTCTATATATAATCATGTATTCATGTCTACTCTACATATAATCATATATTCATGTCTATATAAAATCATAAAATCATGTAGATCAATTACATTATATATAATACAAGACTATATATTCATGTCTAGATAAAACCATGTCACATATATTCAAGTCTATATAATTATGTCTATCTAAAATCATGTACATTATATATAATACAAGACTATATATTCATGTCATATGCACATTGGTGTATGTAAGCATATATGGACAGGTAGATATACAGGGTGTGTGTGTGTATATATTACAGGGTGTGTGTATATATTACAGGGATACACAATTGTGACTTGGTCATTTAGCATACACAATTACCCTGTACAGGCAGGGTAAAACCCTAATTTTAACAAGATAACCCTAATTCTAACAAAATAACCCTAATTCTAACAAAGGAACCCTAATTTTAACAATATAACCCTAATTTCGACCAGGTGCCTGTACATGTGCCTGTATAGTCTAACAAAAGAACCCTAATTTTAACAAAAGAACCCTAATTTCGTAATGAAAATAAAAGTTTCAACGCCTAAATTGAACAATCGAAGAAGATGATCCCTAAACAAACTTCGTGCAAATTATTTCGGTGCATGCAGAACCCTAAATTCAGTTCGTGCTCTTCATTTAGGGTTTTCAGAATGAAATGAAGAGAATAAAACCATAACGAAGTGTGTTTCGTTGCATGCAGAACCCTAAACTCAGTTCCTGTTCTTCATTTAGGGTTTTCAGAATTAAATTATAAGAATAAAACCCTAAAATCATTCTTCGACGAAAAATAAGAAGAAGACAGAGAGAGGAGGGGGGGGGGAAGAGAGGTACCCATCTGCGATTCTCCGATCGTCGCCTCTACTCGTCTTCAGCAGATCGTCGTCGCGTCTCCTCGTCTTCAGCAGATCGTCGTCGCCCCCTTCTCGCACGTTCGTCGGTCCAGGGAAGAGGAAGAGTTACAGAAAGAGAGAGAGAGAGAGGGCGGGAATTGAGCCACTCCCCCGGCCCCACCCCTTATTTGTTGAGTTTACACGTGGACTGCACACGTGTACACTCCTTAACTGAGTTGGGATGCCACGTTGGCATTTTCGTGAGGCATTGGACGGAAAATGGTAACAGGTACCGTAATACACCATAATCAAAAGTTGTGTTACCACACAGTAAGAAATAATAAATTAGGTACCATATTGTTACTTGGGTATAACTTGGGGTACCATGAAAGCAATTGAACCTCTCGTTTGGTTCACGGAAAGGAAATAAATTCCAATGTATTTTTCGTGGGAATAAAAAAGTAAAATTTATGTCATATTTTTTTCGTTGTTTGATAAAACAAAAAAAAAATTTATCTAGGAAAGAAAAATAAAATATAACAATATTTCAATAATATTCTTACCTTTTAAAATAAAAATAATATTATAAAAGATAACATTAATGGTAAAATAAGCAATGACACATGGTTACTTTTGTCATAACTTTCGTAATAAATATTGGAAAAGGATGAGAGAAAATCAATCACATGGATATTGAGTGGAATCATATTCCTACCAATGTTTTCTCTTGTCAGAAAATTGATTCTCAAGTTTGTGGTTACCAAACAAAAAAAAATGAACTTTTTTTCTTGGTTTCTTAAATCCGTGAACCAAACGTTGGTTATTTATTGTTATGATTTACTATTTATTTGACCCCCATAATCCATTTTAGCTAATAGTTCTTTTTTATTTTTTTATAGTACCCCCATACGATGTGACGTTGTTGGAATTTCAAGAACATTCAATAAATATGTCTCATTCTCTTTCGGATGATCAAAGTAGCCAATGATGAAGATTATGAACCAACTATTCTTTGGATGATGTTTTTGATTTCATGCACCATGAATTGTAATTATGTGAAGGAATTACTTTTTTATCCCATGCGTCTAATTTACGTTGAACGTGGATTGTGAGAAAACTTGTAAATAAGCCTAGCTATGACTATTTATTTTTTACCAAAGCATGAATTGCAATTTTGTTAATTTTATATGAATTCCTTATGCAACATAATATTACTTGGTTTATATTTTTAAAAAATCTAAAAAAAATTTATTATTTGTGTAAGGAAATGACATCGGATCATTATTTTCTACCAAAATTCATGAGAAGTAGTTCATTGTGGTTGGTTGGGGGTAATCTTTCCATATTAAATGTGGCCACCGTATCTCTTTTCCGCTTTTAATTTATTGTAACATTCAAACAAATGAATTACACATTCAAGTTCAGTTCAACAAATATCGAAACAATTAAATTATAAATTTAGCTACTTCTAACTTTTTTGACTACAAACATCCAAATAAGTTTATGAAACTTAAAAAAACATATATAATATTTTACTTTCTTAAGTTTGTAATCATCAGGGTCGATCCTGAGCTCATGGGGACTCAAGACAAACTTTTAAAATAAGGCTCCCAAACATAATATAAAAAATATTAGAAAAAAATACAGCTAATGATTGACCTTGAGAATTTAGTATACAAGTCTAACATACTAACCACTATACCATAATAACTTTATGTCTAAGGCCCATGGTACTTACTAGTCATATTTCAGATACAAAATTATTAACATATTTATTTTTAAACTAATTATTTTAATTTTTTTATGATCCGTGGGTCCTGAAAGGTCGTCCTTGCCATATGTGGAACTAAGTGAAGAGCCCACCCCAAAAAAAATTTTGACTTTTTTTTCGTATATAAATTTTTTTTTTGGTAATTTTTTGTGAGTCCGACTATACCTAGCCCATTATAACCCACGTCAGTCCATCCCAATTCTGATTTCTGATTCCGCCCTTGGTCGTGGCTGTTATAGATTTATTGTACCATGTCGATTCATGAGATGAAAAATATAAATTAATTACGGAAGCGTACCTGAATCCATTGCTAGGCTTGATGGATCTTGAAGCGGTCGTCCTTTTATGGGGTTCGATCTTCCAACTTGCTACGACCCTTAATGACAAAGAAGAATTCGAATCCTTTGTCCCTCTCTTTCTGTTGATGGAGATGCAGAAGAGAAAAAGAAAAAATCTTCTCTTTGGTGGCCGTATAAGTTGGGGACCATAACCCTAATAAATACATATATTTATATGTTTTGACATTTCTAATTTGGTCCCTCATCAAATTAGAATTATCTCCGGTATCTACACATTAATTCCATGACAATTATACCCTAAAGCCAATTTCTAAATAGGCCACTTTAATTTGGCTTAATTATTTAGATAGCTCAAACACAATTAATTTTATATGTATGGTCCCTTAATTATTGAATAATTCCAACAGTGGCCGCCCTTATAATCATCCAAATAACCCCAATCTAACATACTCGTAAGAGTATTACAAGGAACCATCGAAGTTTTATTTTGTAATTAAAACAACAATAATAGTTATAATTATATTTGTTGTTGGTACTACGTACAAGTGTTGGAGCCAAATCAAAAAAATAAAAAAAAATTGTAGTGATTGACTCGTTAGCCAGCTGTTAAGCCAAGGGGGTCACAATTGCTAGCGAGGTGGAACGTGTGGGTCCCGCCCACCCCCGCAAACCCCACACCTTCCTTTTGGTTGAGCCCCCACCGCAAGCAAGGAAGCGAAGGGGATTTTGGTGAGCCCCCACCGCAAATGGAATCCCTCACTTCCATTACTCCTCCGGAACAGCATAAGATAATTAAGTATATATTATATTTGAAAAGTGTGTTCATGTAGCTTGAAATTGTAGCAATTTTTTCCTTCACATTGCATATGCATTTCCACATGTATCAAACCATTCTGTCGTGACCCTTGTTAGCAATTCGGCAAACGAAAAAAAATTTGGACGGCAAAAGTACGAGTATAAATCGGTTCAGTGCAAATAAAATACGTTCAAAAATTCGGTTAAATGTTCGAAAAATAAAAATATTGAGGCTGAAAACTTCACATTCTTAAATATGTTGTCAAATTTGATTAATTAAACAGGTTCCTAGCATGTTTATTGTACCAAATTTGTCAATAATTTATACAGAACATGTTTAAAATTTTACATGTTTAAAATTTATGTATTGATTTGAATCTATCAAAAGTACGCAAGTATTATATGTTTATGAAAGATACGAAAAAATTTGCGTATAATACGAGTTTTATTCGGGTGATTGCTAACAAGAGTACTTCTTGCCCTAATTATTCAAAGAGACAGTGCCGAACTTTATATGTTGATATCAGAGACGAATTCTAAAAGTGATGTCCTAAAAGTATAATGTTCATATAATTGTAGATACTTTCTTTCGTATAAATTAAAAAAAAAAACTAATCAACCAATAGCAAAATATGTCCAAATATACTAAATAACTACTAATTAAATCATTACTACGTCATAAATTACTTCTTAATTTGCATTAGGTATCCTAATTATACTTATTTTATTTTAATTTGTATTTAGATATCCTAGCCATACCTATTTTCACACACAAATATCCAGAATCATTATTTCGTGCACTTATATAGTGTGAGCTACCAATACATTTTCAACTTACTACTTTTCCGTAGTTTTCCATCCAACCGCATGACTATACTTTTTTTTATCATTATAAAAAAATATCTTTTGAAAAATATCTTTATTGTTTATCAATAGTCATGGTTGTCTCTCTCCCTACCCATCTGTTTTGTAGGTCTCAAAACTCCATAAATTCTAGTCATCTATTTTTCTCCTAATTCATATTTTCCTTAGTACATTATCCATAGAAACTTACAAAATAACTATGCATCTTTACTACAATCTAATTTGAACCATCAAAATAGTCAACCTTCAAAACAAAACAAAAAATCCATCAAAATAGTCGGTTTAGGTCCTTCTAAAAAAAGAAAATTGTCTCATTTTGTTAAATCGTTTTTGTTTTCTTTTATCTCTTATTTTCATCTAGGATTAGAAAAAAATGGAGATAAAAATTTGAAAATTCAAAAGACATGGAAAAATATTTGAAGTTTTAGATAGAGGGGACAAACTTATCTTTTGATGCTTACATTAAAACAAGAATGTTAACTTAAGAGCTAGTTTGGTTCACATGTCAAATGATGAACACTTCTGACAATTGACACATGATGCTCCTACTTCCGGCCATCTTTTACAGTAAAAATTTGACATTGAGACTCAAACAAAATCTATTTACTATTTTGCTAAGATGCACATGAAAATATTTTGCTTCAAACTATAGAATTAAAGTAGTCTCTCAACACTTCTTATACACGGATGAGGCACATTTCAAAAAAAAAAACCCAACAATAACATAGGTATCACATGACATGATACAAATATTTAACGGAAATTTTCATGTAAAGCATTAAAATTTTATAAAATTTTATGTAGAGCATAATGTTTCAAAGTATTTTATATGAAGCACAAGAACGCCCTTACGAAGGGCGTTCTTCTTTAAAAAATAATTTTTTCCCACTACTCCGTTAAACCAACAACCTCCGTTAAAAAATATATATAAAAAATAATAAAAACGCCCTAACGAAGGGCGTTCTTGTTTAAAAATAATTTTTTCGGACCACCGAAAAGAACCCTGTTCTCCAGGTGGTTTGAAAAGTCAGCAGAGAGAGCTGTACTGGGGCCCACACCCACGTGGCCAGTACCAGAGCTGACCGCCAGAGAAGCTGCAACGGTCGGCAGTGCAGCACGTGGCCCCATGCACAGGACCCCATGCTCGAGCGTCACCCCCGAGGCACCCTTCCGAGGAGCAGATGAACCATGAGGAAGATCCTTCGAAGAAGCCATTTGAGAGGTCGGTGAGAGGAGGTGAGGCGAGCTCGCCTGAGGGGTGGCCTGCAGGGAGTCCCCAGCCGCCTGACCTGTACCCCTGGGGGCGGGAGGGAGATGACCGGAATAGAAGAGGATGATACAGCCACCTGAGAAGATGACCGCGGTCCGGCGATGGGAAGAGTCTCCGACAATGGAGGAGCCGGAGAGGCCGACCCCGCCGGAGTAGACTTGGTCGGGATGTCAAGTCCCATGAGGGCCAGCTGAGCTTGAGACCAAGCATCCGTTAAAGAAAAAAAATATATATAAAATAATGAAAACGCCCTTTGGAAGGGCGTTTTGTCAGTATTGTCAGATGAAAACGCCCTTCCTAAGGGCGTTTTCATTATTTTATATATATATTTTTAACGGAGGCTGTTGGTTTAATGGAGTAGGGCGAAAAAATTATTTTTAAAAGAAGAACGCCCTTCGTAAGGGCGTTCTTGTGCTTCCGATAAAATACTTTGAAACATTTTGCTCTACATGAAATTTTATAAAATTTTAATGCTTTACATGAAATTTTTTGAATATTTAATAACACCAAATCAATCCAATAAATTTTCCTCACAATCGATATTATTATTATTACTATTATTATTATTATTATTATTATTATTATATCATGCAAGGGCAAATTTTTGTTGTGTAAGTGAATTTATATTATATATTTGGGACTCTTTCAACATTCCCCCATCTTATGATGCTCTGCAGGTACATCTTATCTCCAAATTTCAATGTATATTTATTATACATTCCCCCATTGATTTTGTTTGTAAAAGAAGATCGATATCTACAGAACGAGCAAAAGTCTGTAAAGAGAGAGAGAGATGAAAGAAGCATCAGCAGCAGCAATGGAGAAATCAAGCTCTGCTGGCGTGGCGTCATCAAGAGCAGCAATGGAGCTGCAGAGGCTGGTGAAGGCCATAGTGGAAGAGGAAGAGGAAGGTGACGGGAAGAGCGTGGAGACCTACGAGGAGGCGTCCAGAGCTCTGTCGGCTCTCAAAGATCTCAGCTTTGGCACCAATGGGAGCAGGAATCAGAGGGATAGTGCGGTTCCCGAGCACTTCCTGTGCCCAATTTCTTCGGAGATTATGAGGGATCCCGTCGTTCTCTCTTCTGGGCAGGTAAAATGATTGGATTTTGATGGTGGGTTAAATTTTGGATTTTGGTGCAAAGGGTTTTAGTTTTGATGGTTTTTTACAGGAATTTGTAGAGTTCTAGTGGTAAAATTCTTGATTTTTCTGAAGGCCCATGATGGATTTTGGGGGTAGATTGATGTTGGTGGGGGGACTTGGTGATTCTCATTGATGCTGTTTGTAGAAATTATTTGTAAAATTTTGGATTTTGATTAGCGTGACATTGGTATTGAGTTATGAGTTTCTGGTAAAGTTTGGATTTTGATGCAAACCCATGATGGATTTTTGTTAGGATGATCTTGATTGTTTTAGTTTGAATTAGGGTTCTTAGTGGTAAATTTTGGAAATTTGATTGAAACCTAGTCGAATCTAGCATGCAAATGAGTAGAGAAATATAGAAAAGAGTTAATATATTTTTAGTTGGAAAATAAAAACATGACAATTATGAAAAATAAGACACGTGATCATCACATATATATTTTTATCGATTTTTATCCAAAAGTATCAACAAAATCTAGTTCAAATACTCTTTAAACTAGAATGCAAAATATAGTTATCAAATTAACCCAAAAAAAAAGTTGGCAACAAAACGACAACACTGCATTCTTTATTATAGAAAATCATATATAGTTTATTTGTGGCTTAAATATAAGTTTGGATGTTGTTTGATCAATGATGTTTGATCGTCTTCTTTTGTAGACCTATGACAGGCCCTACATTGAGCAATGGCTGAGCTCCGGCAACCGGACATGCCCCAAGAGCCAGCAGATCCTCACCAGCCTCACCCTCACCCCGAACCACCTCGTCCGCGCCATGATCTCCCATTGGTGCAGCAAGCACGGCATGGCCCTGCCACCACGCACCGGCAACAATCTCGACGGAGCTCTAGTCACCGCCGACGAATGTGCCGAGCTCGATTCCCTCCTCAAGAAGCTCTCCTCGTCTTCTTCTTCCGAAAAGAAACTGGCGGCCAAGGAACTCCGGCTCCGAACTAGGCTGCAGAGCTCGTCTAGGACTCTTGTCGGCCGGAATCCGGACGCCTTACCCAAGTTGCTCTGCCTTCTTTCGTCGTCGACCCTCGACGCGGGTCTTCAAGAAGACGCCGTGACCGTGATCCTCAACCTTTCGATCGAAGACGGCAACAAGAAGTCTGTGGGGGAAAATGCGGAAGCCATCCTTCTCCTCATCGAGGCCCTGACGACCGGCATCAATATGCAGACCCGCGGCAATGCCGCCGCTGCACTGTTCACCCTGTCGTCTCTAGATTCGAACAAGACCAAGATCGTGCAGTTGGGAGCAATGGAGCCTTTAGTCGACCTCTTAGAACACGGCAGCCTGTCCGCGAAGAAGGACGCGGGGTCGGCCATCTTCAACCTGTGCACCCTGCGGGAGAACAGGGCGGTGGCTGCGGGCGAAGGAGTGGCGGGCGTGTCGCTGCGCCTGATGAAGCAGGGGTTGCTGGTGGCCGAGTCGTTGGCCCTTCTCGCGCTTCTGTCGAGCTATCAGGAGGTGGCGGAGGAGCTGGCGGAGGACGGCGGGGTGGCTTGCCTGCTGAGGATCGTGAGGGAGAGCCCGTGCGCTCGGAACAAGGAGAACGCGACGGTGGTTCTGTACTCGATATGCGTGGACCATCGGAGGAAGCTGAAGGAGGTGAAGGAGGAGGAGCATTTGCATGGTACGTTGTCCGATCTCGAGAGTGCCGGCACCCCGAGGGCGCGGAGGAAGGCGGCCGGGCTACTCGACCGGCTTAGGAGGACAGGACTCAACACGCATTACTCATGTTAGCTAGGAAGAGTGCGGACATCACGGGATCAATAGAAGGAGAGGGTTCAGGTCATGTAAATACCAGCAACGCAGGCTCTACTTGGAGTTGTTCATATTGGTAGATATTACTACTGTATACAAATTTTTGTTTCTACTGCCTTGCTTTCATCTTTACTTTCTTCAACCCTTTCATAATGAACAGAAATTGGTACATTTTCTTAGACTACATCCTACTATGTTTGTGCTATACTAAGTTTTACGTACATGATAGCATAGTTTGTAGTATCGTCCGATACTGATCCGATACAGTCGATGTCGATATTGACTGCTAATGTTTGATATCGACCGATACCGACGTTAGGGATCTCTTTCCAAGTCAATTTGGTAGAAAAAATTGAAGAAAAAGAAAATACCGATCAATCAGGATGTAAAAGCATGTAAATGAAAAAAAAAATTATTTATAGCAGATAAACCAATCATTAAGCATGACAATTATTTTAGACAAATGTTAAAGGCCACCCCTTTTTACTAAGGACAACCCATCTACTAAGAACAACCATGCCTTTGTATTTTTTTTTTACTGAGAGCAACTTAAAGTTCACAAGTTTACTAAGAACCACCAAGAGGATTTTGGAGGAGGAACTCGGCGGACGGGGAGGCACGCGGTGGAGGGGTTGGGGTCGCATGCCTCGCGGACGTCGTAGAGGAGAGCTCGAGGAGGCGGAGGAGGAGCTCGGCGGACGGGGAGGCACGCGGTGGAGGGGTTGGGGTCGCCACAGCCCCACCTCCGACTCCCTCCCACCGCCGCAGCCCCCCCTCCCCCCGCCGCAGCCCCCCTCGCCCCCCCCCCCCCCCCCCCCCCCCCCCCCCTCCGCCTCCCTCCCCCCGCCACAGCCCAACTCCGCCTCTCTCCCTCCTCAGCAGCAAATCCATCGTGCTGCAGATCGACGACAAGTCCCAGTCGGTTTCCGCAAGTGAGATCTCCCAAGAGTTGCAGTTTGCCCGGAAAAGTTTGGTTCTATTGTTGATTGGTTTTTGGTTTTTTGTGGTGTAGGCGCTCTCCGGCATTCGCTTCAGGACCGGCTGAGCAAGGCCTCGGGGAAGAGCGCCTCCCTCCCACCGCCGCAGCCCCCCCCCCCCCTAGCTCCCCTCCCTTGCCGGAGCAACCGTGGATCGTTCGCAGGGAAGACGGACTGCAGGCCTTGCCTGCAGTCCTGTCTTCACTTTGGACTGCAGGCAAGTCCTGTAGTCACTGTAGGTAAAAAAAAAAAAAAAAAAAAGGACTGCAGGTAAGCCCTGCAGTCCTCGATTGACAAGAGTGGGATGGCCCTTAGTGTTTTCAAAATGGCAAACTTGTAATTTTTTTTTTAAAGTTTTAAGTTGGTGGTCCTTAGTAAAAAGGGGTGGCCTTTAACATTTGCCTTATTTTATTAAATTTTAAAATTATTAAGAAATAACACATAAAATACTTAAAATTATACAGAAACGTATAAAAAAATTCCTAAAATTTTAGCAATTTATTAACAATTATTTGCTTCCTGATACAAAATAAATTGATATTCTGATTCGAAACTGTAGATACCGTCGATCCTGACAATCATATGAAGAGTCTGATTCCAATACTGCAAACCTTGCATGAGAGGACCATACTCTTGCATGAACACTCAGTAATCTGTCTATTTCTAAAGAGAGGAAACAGACTTATTTCTTCCTTCTGATGGATCATTGTAGAATTTTGTGGAATCCACTTATTATCCAAAACATGGATAAAATATCGATACTCTATCTCTATGTTTCACGGACATAGATACGAAATGACACGTTAAGAACATGGAGACACAAACACACGTGGCACCTATTTTTCTGTTCTAGTGGTTTTGAATGTCTAGGTTGTCTCCGGTCACACAATAAGGTCCAGATTTTTGAAGTGTCCGTGCTTTGCTTCCTCCCAGATACCGAATGAATGAAATATTGTATACATTTATATTTTCATTGTGTACGTATAATTGTATTCATTGCCGTACACATAAATGTTGTGTTATCTTGAATTCTTATTGTTTGCGTATCTGTACCCGTGTCGGGTGGTACTTACTAGGTTGTCACGGACATAGTGTTAAATCTTGTGCGTGACAAGGTGCTGTGATCATGTTTCATGTTTCTGAACAGTTAGATGATTGTACACAGGGGGAGAGAGATTCCAGAGACTGTTGGCAACTGCACATGCTGCAGTTTCCCAACTCATGTGCTTCTTCTTCAGTGGGAATGACACCAAAACGAGGACAAGGTTGTATTAACATCAAGGTACTTGCCGCCTGGTTCTTGTACTTTGGAATATGTCTAGATATGTATACCTACCAATGAATGGAGAAGAAGAGGAATGCATGGATGTAGGTTTCCAGGGCTTTGAAAGATAAGATCAGGTCCTAAATAGAACCTTTTTAATTTTATACAAAAAATAATGTGTCATGACTGAAATTTCTGTACACAGGGACGGAGACATGGACATAACCAGGATTGAGTGGTGAAGAGAGCATGTAACATAAGCACACGTTCTCATAAAAGTGTGGTGAAAAGAGCTTATTTTAAAAAAATAAATTATGTAAAATATTGTTGGAAAAAAATTAAATTTGTTATATACATTCAAGGGAATTGAACTCAACCAAATAAGAAAAATACCTTCCGCCTTAACCACATGAGTTATAAGAGATATTTAATTGTAATTGGATATTATTCTTATTATATGTATTATACGTGCAAAGCACGTGCATTTACTAGTCTACTATTATAAGGGGACTTCAGAACGGCTCCAAATTAAGCCGTGTAAGCCGTATGTATATTATCAGCAATTTCATTTAAAAAAAGTTACAGAATAATATAATTTTAAACTTTTTTTTTCTTTTGCATAACTGAATACCTTCTTTTTTATCCACAAAAAATTATAGAAGATTATAATTTTAAACTTAATCTCATTTTCTTCCGCATTACCGAATATTCTTTTTTTTTAATCCATATATATTCTAACAAATTATAATTAAAATTTAATTAAATTTTGCAAATCTTAATTAAAATATAAATATATTTATATAACAAATCTTAATTTAAATTTAAACCTGTAAATTAGCTTTTACTGGTTCTAATAAAAGTGTAGGTAGGAAGCTTTGAAAATTTATACTGGGAATTTTTCAAAGCTTTTAGAAATTAGAAAATGATGACTTCCCCCTAACCATAAATGTAGCCCCATCCTTGTCTGGACATGTAAAGTTTCAAATGTTGGTGCATTCCTAATATAATATTATTTTCTAAGAGAACTACCAACACTCACCATGAGGTCTTTTTTTAAACCAAAGTCTGTGGACTAAGTCATCCAACCGGCTTTGGCCCGAGGACCATGGACATATGCCACTCAGCCGCCCCCGTTGGGACTCGATCCTGAGACCACTCTTCAACATGTCAATGGTCTTACCGCTAGATCGCGTGCCATTGGCACTCACCATGCGGTTGATGCCCTCATTCTGCCATCGTGCCACGACAAGTCGAACTTGATGACGATGAATGAGAAGTGGACATTGCCTTCCTTGTATAAAATCGAGTGCGAGAAGCACTCCTCCTTGTCGATCACGAACCTAATCGCCACAGTCGACCGTATAGAGTAAACGAGGTCTAGGACGACTGGCACTGATCTCAAGGATTTGGCTTCAGGGCTTAGTCGAGGAGAGAAAGAAATAAGGAGGAGAGGGAGTATGGCTTGGGGAGTTGGGGGCTCATGCAGGTAAGGACGGAAAATGGGGGTGTTCTGTGTATTGTGCTACAAAATGCAGAAAATTGGCCTATGACTTTAGGACTTAAAAAAAAAATTCAGTAGGATCAGTTGATCCTAGTTGTTCATTACTGTATCCGTCCCTGATGGTGACATAACATAGAGGTCCTATATAATACCTAGGTAGGTCATATTAAGGCCTATTTGGCGCGGAAAGGAAAGTAAAGGAAATGAAAGGAAATTAATTATTTACTCTTTTCTTTCCTTTGAAATATTGCAATTCCCATCAAATTTTTTACTTTCGGTGTTTGGAAAGACCATAAAAGTTGGAAGAATAAGTAAATCCTTGGGGTGAACCATTTACCATTTTTTTCTCTTTGGGAATCATTATCTTTTCATGTCTCTTTTTGTTGGTATCCAAATACAGAAAATGAATTTCATTGTCCAATGCTATAGTTCTAAGAACTAAATTCCAATGCCATAATTCTGCGAACTAAACATGACCAATCAGTTTGTTTAAGGACTCGTTATAGATTCATTATAGATCACTTCTATGATTATATATAAGGATTACTTTTTTGGATCTTTCACATTTTCACTCACAAGTTGTACATATTTATGTTGTCCCAACCACAATAAAAACGTTATTTGGGCCTTATGGTTATTCATTCATGTTTTCTTACTTTGTAACTGGCAAAACAATGTTTGATGCTTGTATTTCTCTCTTACAGAAATTCTTTACTATCACAAATTTTGGATTTGCTTGAGGTTATTTGAGTTGAGGCCTGCCTTATTTTCTTTGCTTATTCTCTAAATTTGACGAGATCAGATTTTGGTACTATTAAGATCATTTGACATTTCTATGGGATGTATAGGAAAAAAATTTAGTTTATAATATATCATTTTTTGAATCTGAGAAGAAATTTCTTCGAGTGAATTTATTTAAATTTGAGACTCTTTTATATCAATTTTTTTTTGAGATGTCCGACGATGGGCACGGGACTTAGTATATGTTGGCATTGCATGCCTGTTGGGCCAACTGCTCCCAACTCCTACCAAATAAATGGAAGAAATAATGTCTTCGTGGCTCGATCCACTGATCTTCTGCAATCCAGCTGGAGTCTTATACCTCTCCTCGGTAACCACAAGTGTCACTCTTGGTCTTTTATATCAACAATGAGAGGTTACCTTGTATGTGCTCAGTTTATGGGCCGAAGGAACAGAAGTAGACTTTTGGACCTGAAATCTGGAGAGAAGTGGCCTTGCGCAAAGCTTTAGAGGCTCATTAGCCCAAAATGGAGAGGTTTAGGCAGGCCAACATGTTCGTTCATGTCCGCGATGGATCATGAACCCACTCCCCATGGTTAGCGGTCATGGTGACTCGTAACCGTCGAAAGTGGCCACGGAAATAGGGCACATCCCCACAAACATAGGTCATGAATAATACTGCAAAAGTACAAAGGTGAGGGTACATTATGGTAATGGTGTGTGATTTTAGTATGGCTCGTGTTCAATTACGGGAGATACAAATAATGCCACCCGATGAGCGCGGAGAAGCTCGGAAGGAGTCAAAACATCAAGAATATCAGTGAGCAGAAAAGCAAACTGTAGCAGCAACTACGGATCGGTAAACTGATCGGTCATTATTTTTTCGGAACCAAAAGCGAGGACAAAAAAAATCATGCAATAAGTATACCATAGACATAACGCCAATCAGGTATCGGTATATGTGTTAGATTTGAAAGAATGTTTTCCATGATTCAGATTGATCCTGACTTGTGAAATGTTGAGAGCTATATCAGGGTTTTCTATAACCCTAATATGGTGTGCTTGAGGTAATTAAGAAAAAAAAGGGGTTCTGTTTGCGATTGTGCTTGAAAGCCCTAAGAAAATTTAGAGAGAGAAGGAGATTTTTGGAAGCCCTAAGGATATTTGGAGAGAGAAGAGAAGGAGATAGCTTGTTGGAGATATCGTAACATGTTTCAAGATAAGTATTTGTTTGTACAACTCTTGTAAAGTTTTTATTGTGATCCAGTAAAGATATTATTTCCTTGTCTCATGGATGTAGGTCGATATTGTGGATGAGTCATAACACAAAAAATCCCTTCCAGTCTACATAAAAGGAAGCCTCGTAGCTCCGCAAACAAAATGTAACTCTCTCGCACCTCCAAATTATATTTCCAGTTATGCTACGATCTTCGAAATTAAGGCGGACATGTCTGCTTCACGGAATCACGGTATTGGAAAAGGCAACGATCAAAACATTGCAAAAATCTCCCCTTAAGTCATGAAGTATCGAGTATTTGCTTTCTATGGCTAAAAATTCACTCGTACAATCTGTGCGACCAAAAGAATATGATAGGCGGAAGAATCATAACTCGACTAGCTGACTATGGAAGAGAAGAAGAAACACTACAAGAAAAATACCATTTTATGACGGATAAAAATCGTCATATATGACAATTTATGACGGATTTTTTGAAGCAGACAACCGTCGTAGACACGGGTGTTATAAAAGTTTAGAAAAACCGTTATATATGATATACACTTATATGACATTTTTTTAATAAAAAACGAGATAATTAAGTCAATTTTATATAACACTAAATTTGAAAACGACATTAATATTATCATTATATATAACATATCTGTCCGAAATCGTTATGACTAAAATACATATACATAACACTTTCTAACGTCTGTTCTGATTATTCACACACATATATATCACCTGTCAATACTTATAATTCAATGCGTTATAAAAAGCACATTAATTTTCTGAAACAACAAAAAAATGAAATTTAACTAACATTTGAAATATTTCATTAAAAATATCCAAATATCACACAATCTTAATTACATTTCAAAATATATCACTCTTTTTCCAACTTTTGTTTCACCAACATATCATCATTACATTTCAAAATCCAAAAATATATACATCTTTCCCTTTTAGGACAACCGGCCTCAAAACATTGAAACATTCACCAACACCAAATAGTGACATCCCTTCAAAAGCCAACATTGTATATCCCTTCAAAAGTGAACACTGTACCCAACAAATAAAGGTAGTACAAACAAAATTATTGAATTTTCAAACAAATAAGAAGACAAACTTTAGAAAACCTCTCTGCAGATACCTGTCAAACTATAGAAGCAAGATAGTCTATACATGAAAGAAGTCTCTGATCAAGTACTGGGTAAAACGACAATCGACAAAATTGAGTTATCAAAATGGTGGAAGCAGTGGCATAGAAGCAAGATAGTCTATGCAATAGAAAGACTATTATTATTGGACTACAACGCCGCTAGAGGTGGATTTACCAATTTTGTACGAAAAAATGTAATGCATCTAAAAGTACATCAAAAGCACAGAAAATATCACCAATATAGATAAAAGTCACCCCTACATTGGAGTATAACACACTTGTCAACTAATATTATTATCCCACATGAAGAAAATAATATATTTTACTACCAACAAGAATATAGTGACTTTGGAGTATAACGCCCCCTTTCTCATTGACTCCCATATCACAAATTAGTGACATATAACGAAAAGGTTGCCTCAGGAAAAGCAAATAAGTAAAAAATAATTAATACCTCTTTTGTACTACTTGCTACCAACCTCAAATTGTTTCAAGTATGACCCTTCAACTGCCTACAACCAAACAATTAAAACACATGAAACTACGGATGTTAAACTCAAGTTGGACTCTTCAATCAAGGAGATCAACTGCTGTAAAATGCTAAAAACAATCTAAAAGACTTCCTTTCAAATGTGTTAATGAGTGAGGAGCTATTTTCTTAATAACTAGATTTAAGCATTAACTATTGAACAACTAAAGAATAAGCTCCAGAACAGCACTAATTGTTCTGGAGTCTGACCACTACAAACAACTTAATAAGAAGACCAAGTTTAAGCACAAGAAGACTTGCTAACAAAAATCAATTTGTTAAACCAAGACAAAAATATTCAAAAAATCAACTCCAAGATGATCAAAAAAGAAGAAGATAACATTAGAAACTTACCTTTTCTCATTCTTTCTCGTGTTGTACCAGGTCAACTCCTAGTTATCAACACAATAGGTGTCCAAATGTGTATATATCCTTTTGAAAACATTTCCCAACTCTTGTGAGTCCATTCTCATGTGTCCTCTTCATCACCCTTCTTCTATCATCCCATGGCACTTTTGAAGTGTCATTTCGATTGTTGCATATCCATCATTTCCTTCTATTAAATCACCATGACCGTCCAAATGTTGTCCTCTTTAGCAATATTAAATCACTATGTTGCAGAGAAGCAAGGTGTAGGGCTAATATCTACATATGTAGTTCATGAATTCAATGACTCCATCTTAAATGTTGGACCCTTTGAAACAGGCTATGAAGGCAGCTAGTTTACTTGGTATAACAACCTCCACTAACCTCAAACACATGGGCAAGACTAGATAGAATCGACCATGTCTTCCTTCTTGATATGCCTGCCATCAATAATCCTCATTTGCTTAAATTTAAGCCGAAATGACGCACCTAACATGAAATTAGAGATATAACAAACACATAACCATATCAATCAATAAAGAAGGAAAATAAGTATTTGGCCATTTAAAAAAAAATCCAAATTACACAAAAAAAAAAATCAAGTCTCAACCATTAATTCAAGGAAAAAAACAAGAGAATAAGAAGTTTACGACAAAGGAATCAACTTTCTGCTAAAAAAATGAAGTCTCAAACATTAACTAGAAAGCTCTCATCTCTACTTTCACTTCAACATGATTTCCTTTAGCATTCTAGCAAAAGTTGGTTTCGTTAGAGAAGGGTATGACAATTGGGGTGTAAATAACAACTCGTGAGTGCAACATTAAATAATAGCTACTATTTGTGCAATATTTAACATGTTGTGTATTAACAATGTTTTTAAAGAATTTACTCAAAACTTGTGAATGATTAAGTACAACATAACATAAGATAATTTACAAGATGAGCACCAGATTCTCTACAATAGCTGCACAGAGGTGGATAAATACGTTAGGTAAAAAAAACCAACTATATATATAAATTTCTCTTAAACAAAAATACACATCAAAGCTGTATAACATGTGATCGCAAGGCAACAATACAGGCTGATCCAACAACAGTAAGCTGCAACGAGAAAGTTAAGCAGAATAAGAACACTAAAATTGTGAACAATATCTTGATTTAAAATAGGAATATCATAATTTAAACCGCATTACATCTAAAGATGGATGACAATCATATGCACACATCTAGAGCAAAGAAGTGGCATAAATATTTCTGAGCATAGAGCAGAGCAGAAATCAAAATTTCAGAAGTGGTGGTAGTGAGATGAATCTTATAGTAAAGCCATATAGAGATCTTGTGTTCTCTGACCTAATCTTCCTTGACATCCTTCTTTATTTCCTCTATCCAACAAAATAAGCAGGAAATAGAAAAATATAAATGACAAAAAAATCAACCAAATATATCACAAAAATGCAAATTTCACATCATTTTTTCATAGATTCAAAAATTCCAACCTCTATGAAGCGGCCGATCCTGGCGTGGTAGGGGCAGTGTGGTGGATAATCTCGCCAAATTCTCGTCCACCTAAATTCAACAAAAAGTCCAAAAGTAAACAAATGAATAATCAAAATCAAATCTAGAAAATTTATCGAATTCTTGACCTTGAGCCCCAAGCACTTCGATCTCCTTGTTCTTCATGAGCGCTAGAGAAGCCGAAACTTGTGGCCGCCGAAGTTTATGGGCCTGGTGTCCCATACGAGCTAGCTCCGACTAGGGTTTCGGGTGCCCCAATTTGGGAGAGGAAAAGAGAGGAGGAAACCCTAATTTTTGGGGGTGAAAAATTAGAAGTAGAAGCGACAGAGAGGAGAGGAGGTCCAGACGAAGAGAAAGGGGGCATGCCTTCAGTCGTCAACTGGACTGCTACAGCTTCTTCTACGGTCGCGAGGAGGGGGAGAGAAGTCATTTGTGGAGTAGAAGAAGAAGGATCAAATTAAAGGAGATGAGGAAGAGGAGAGGAGGAGAGAAGGATCGAGTTGAAGGAGAAGGGAAAGGGAATTTTTTTGGGGGGAATAGAAAAAAATGAACAGCGAATCGTGATTTGGGACAAAAGAAGGCGGACTCAGCTTTTGCTAAATTTGATTTTTGGAGCCTTTTATAACTCTCATGTAATTAATCGTTATAAATATATATACTATATATAACGTTTAGACGTAAAAAAAATGTTATAATAGGCCAAAAACTCCTCCAAACCGTCATATTAATGAGCATTTCTAAAGCTCTGTAACGCTTTTATCTAAAGTGTTATAATAACTTTTTTACAACCGCTATAAAAGGATATTTTTCTTGTAGTGAAAGATGCATGTCCTTCGCTTGAGGGCCAGTCTCTCGGTATTCCTATCCCCCTTCCAATCATATCATCCCACTAGATACAAGGGTGGATTTATTAAGAGTCCAAGGGAGGCCACGGCCCCCCAATTTTATTGAAAATTGTCAATTACTACATAGCAAACTTGTGAAATTTTACATTATATATTAGTTTGACCTTCTAATGTGCAAAAGTTAAGTTGGCTTAAGTGGTTCTGTTCTAAGACATTCAAAGGAGAGGTAGGCGGTTTGAGAATTGTCGCTCAAACATTTAAATATTTTAAGTACAATTTTTTCCTTCTTCTTTTCTAAAATTTTGGAAATGTTGACTTTCCCATTTTTTTTCTTTTTGCTCATTAAAATTTTTTAATATATTTTTTGTTATTGAAGTTCAATTAATATGACAACTTTATTAAAATTTATATGTAGTAACACGGCCCCCTCATGAATTAAATCATGGCTCCGCCACTGACTAGATAGATGTTTGTAATTAGTGAGCATATGCTCTCATTTTTTCTTTAAAAAAAACTGATTAACATGTATACAATCTTACTCTTCGGCTCTTTTATTTCTAGGAACTTAAATTAAAATTTTCATCCTGTTCATGGAGATGAAAAATTATGTCAGATTTTCTTTCTTATGTTCATTAAAATAAGGAAACATTTAAGAAAGACAATTTAATTTCACTTCCAGTATTTGGTTGGTGTAAGAAATATATATATATATATATATATATATATATATATATATATATATATATATATATATAGGAAAATTTTTCAATACATCCCATGAAAAAATTTGTATCGATACATCCCAAATCTGAACCATTGGATGTTCATTCAATGGTTCGGATTAAATAACTTTTCTTAGACTATTAATAGAGATCAAAAGTCAAAATCAGCATTAAATGATGTTTCTTACTCTATTATTCAATCCGAACCATCGGATCAACATCCAATGGTTCAGATTTTGGATGTATCGATACAAATTTTTTCATGGGATGTATTGTAGAAGGACCCACACACACACACACACACACACACACACACACACACACACATATATATATATATATATATATATATATATATATGTTATAAAAAAAAATAAAAATAAAAAATATATATATATATATATATGTTATCCTTATATTTTATAAAATTAATATCATGAAAATCTAAAAATAATATATAAAACAAGCAAATAATATATTTTAGTTATTGTTGTCTTAAATTTTCGTAATAAATGCTGGAAAAAAGAAAAGAAAATCAATATGAGTTCTCTGAGGAACCATCTTCTTCCCTATTTTTTAGTCAAAAAATAGTTCTCAAATTTGTTGTTTCTAAACATAGATTTTTTTCCTGATTCCTTAGATACGTAAAAAAAAATTTATCCCCCCTGCAGACTCAGAGTATGCCACGTTCATCAAGCCTATGATGTTGTGGGATCGTGGGTGGGACGGCCGCACATTCTTACGGCATTTCATCATTGTCATTGCACCTATGTCAACACTAACACTCTCTCGATCGTGTACGAGATAAGGGATGTTCATGGGCCGGTCGCACCCGCTCGACCGTATGCACAAGATGAGATAACTTCTCTGACCCTGTGCCCGAGTCGAGGCACGTTCACGGACTGACCGCATCCGCACGAACGCTCGCTCATGACGAGATAACATGCACGAGTTCAGTGGACTTATTTTCGTGGCTCAGAATATTATCACATTCATCGGGTCTGAGATATGTACGAACATGGCTGTCCGGAGCTGCACGCTCCATAAAAGTCTTCTCTTCATCGCCCCTCGGATAGGTAAAATGATACTTCTAAACTCAGCATCAGGTATTGAGCCATCGAAACATATTCTGGTCTCATCTTGGAGAAGCCTTTCATTGAAGTGACTTTTGTACAGATCCCAGAATTCATCACTGCACATGGAAGATGGTTTATCAAGAGAGACAAAAATAATAAGGTTTAATTGCTAATTACTACCCTCAACTATCACACTTTTTCAAGTTGATATCCTAAACTTTTTTTCGTAACAGATTGATACCTCAACTATTATTTTTTTTCAACTTAATACCTAATATTTTAAAAAACCCCAAAATGCCCTTATCCCTTCCCTCCCTCCACCCCCTCCCCCACTCCAGCCATCCCCCCCCCCTGCTAGCTCCGGCCGGACCCCCCCCCCCCCTCCTCGCTTTCGGCCAACCGCCCCCTCCCCCTCCCCTCCTCGCTTCCGGCCAACCCCTGCCCCGCCTCCCGCCCCGCCTCCCGCACCGCACCCCCCTTCCCAGCCCCCCCTCCTCCCGCTGCCGAACCCTAGGGGAGAGGCGGGAGCGGGCGGACGACCAGAGCGAGGAGGGGGGGGGGGGGGGGGGGGGAGGGGGTGGCCTGAAGCGAGCAGGGGGGGGTGGGGGGGGAGCTGCGGCCGGAGCAAGCAGAGGGGGGTGCGAAGCTAGCAGGGGGGAGGGGGGTTAGGGATAGGGGCATTTTTGTCCAAAATAATATCCGGGTATCAAGTTGTTACGAAAAAAAGTCTAGGGTACCAAGTTGAAAAACGGTAATAGTTGAGGGTATCAAGTAGCAATTATTACAAGTTGAAAGATGGTGGACTTATAATATATCACTGCTAAGCGTGAGAGTGACAAGGAGTCGATGTCAATTAACTTCTTGATCCGAAGAAAATAAACGAACATTAGAGAGAACTGTAGATCAAAAATTGTCATGGAGCGGACCATAAAAAGACAATTTGTTCAAATTGTATGCAAGTGCGCACACAGACTCGAACATCGGCACATGTTGATTTAGAAACGGTTCGAACATCGGCACATGTTGATTTAGAAACGGTTCTTCTAATAAAAGTCCCTTAAATCTTCTATCTGAGAAAATCCAAAAGAATGTGAGTTAATACTCCCCTCCGTCTACAATAGCCAAAAATTAGCTCAATCATTGATTTACCAATGCAAACTGGGCCGGCCCATAAGATTATGGTGTCCTATTCTGAACTAGTTTTGGTTGTCCTTTGACCCTTATGGTAGGTCAATTCTGGAGGGTCACACGCGACCCTGACCTCTATTGGGATCACGCTCAGTATGAGGGTTGCCCTAAGCAAAGGAAGGTTATCCAAGTCCAAAGCCTTGTCTTAGCTTACCTCTGGGCCGGCCTTGAATGTAAAACTACTCTTTTGGCATTCCTTCTTCTCAAAATTTTCCAGCCGATTAGGATTCATGTCAATATATATGCTCGAGTTGGGTTGGGTCGATGTCAGGTCTGGGTTAGGTATGGTGGGTCCAGGTTTGGGTTCAAATATGGGTTGTATCCAAGTTGGGTCGGTTCGGGCCCAGTTTTGTCGATGGTGTTTAGGTTCGAGTCGGATAGGTCAATTTGTGTTGTGCTTGGGTCTGATATACGTCAGTTCAGACCTATGTAAAATCAAAATGTATGCCACGGGGTTCAAATTTGAACCTTCAAGATAATACATCATTATCTTTAACCACCTACACTACAACATCTACAACGTAAGTTGGTTAAAATAACAAAGCCATTAAATATAAGTTAGTTTAAATTAAAATTATCATTAAATATTAGTCTCCATATTTGATGTAGAATATCAATCTCCCATCAATCGTCGGCCAACCCATATGGTTCATTCTATCCCGACGATTCTCCAAACCCTAAACCCTAGGGTTTGCTGGTCTCCACCATTAGCCGCCACCATCTACATCCTCCGAGTCCTCTTTCCTTGACAACACACCACCCTCCCCCCCCCCCCCCACTCCCCTCTCACCATCGTTGCCCTCTTTTATACAACTCTCTACGTATTCCTCCAACATCGATATAACCATCATCCTCTACTCCACCGGCCACCATGTCGACTTACAACGAGGTAATAGAAAAAATGGCCTCGTTGTTTCCCTCCAAGGATCAGCAGGGACCATCTCTCTTATTGCCAGGGAAAGTCTGGCTCCCGATCATTGGGCGTCCTCGATAGACGTCAAACCTTTCTCCTCTCGAAGGTTTTCATGCATATCCCTAGTACCAATCCTAACTAAGTTGTGGAGGATCACTGGCCATCCCCAAGTCTCTGAACTGGATCAAGAGGCGAGATCCTTCCTTGTGCGACTCGATTCACCGGAGTCGATCGACCGGATAATTATGGACGCCCTTTGGAGTATCAATGACGACATCCTTGCTATAGAGAGATGCGACCCGGGTAAGCTTCTAGAAGAATATCAATTCAAATTTGTCGATTTTTGGATACAACTTCATCGGCTGCCCCCACGATTTCTGAACTGATCTACAGTAGCAAGAATATTCGAAGCCCTGGGCTCACCGAGGATATGCTCTGAGACGGAAGAGAAGAGATGGAAAACCTTTGCGTGAGTTAAAATTCTCATGGACATCTCCAAACCGCTGAAAAAATTCATATCTACCAGCATCGATGGCTGCTCATTAACGAAAGTCATCTTCAAGTATGAGCGACTTCCCCGGATGTGCACGTTCTGTGCGAAGGTCGGACACTCCTTCTCTTTCTGCAAAGATAAAGAGAATTTCCAGGTCCTTATTAGAGATGATTACACAGAAACGAAAAAGAAGAGAATCTCGGTTTACTACAACCTAGAATTACAGAGGATGACTATAGAGCAGATCTTCAGAAATCCCAACCCTACAAATCTCCACCTGAATAAGAAGGACCTACAAGCACATCTCGTGGGCATCAAGACATGTCAGAGCAATTTGTCGACCGAGAAGAAGGCCTCGCAGAAGAGGTCGGCCGAGAAGAAGGCCTCTCAGCAGAGGGTGATCACTTAGAGATCTCCAGATCAGTCGACAATCGTCCAACCCACCTCTCATCCCTGCAACTGACTAAGTACATGCCGCCACATCTGAGGGGTTCCACCCTTTCAAAAGCCACTATTGATCAAACCTTCATTAATGCAATTGTGCACACCAATGATGAGTTCGGACCTCATATCCGTTCCAACGGAGCGTAGGTTTCTCCAAGCACCGAGAGCAATATTAATTGGCTCAGATCTCGAGAAGAAGGCAGTAGTATGCACCAATCAACTCTCGTTGGGACCTCCCCTGACTTGTTGGACACTGACATCCAGAATTCCTCTTTGGACTCTGAGACATCTCCCATGCAGAACGTGACTTCTGAAATCCCATTGAAGATTGAAGGAGGACAACATCATGGCAAGCAAATTCCTGCACCATTGTCACGACCCGCACCCTGTTTAGGGGCACGAGTACGTGGTTACGTCCAGCCTACGCCGCAGCATCGGCGGTAGAACGTTGTAAAGGTCATCTAGAACATATAGTATCTAAGACACAATAATATAACATGTCATCTCCGTACGGAGGAATATAATCACAATCTCAATCACATAAATCTAAGGAAGATAAGCACGAATATAGTAAAGATAAAGATAGAAATATATCGACTGAAATAAATGTGGAGTCATACACAGAAGTTCAGAATTTTAAAGACATAACACAAGATCCCAAATAAATACTACAAGTCTCAAAGTATCATGCTGGAATACAATCCAGACAAAATCTAGCTAAACTAAGTCACTACAGGCGGTGCGTCCCCTACGTGCAATGGATCCACAGGCAGGTCCTGGTCGTAGACTCCATCTATGCCAAATCCGTAGTAGGTCTGGAAATCTGCATCTAAGTCCTCTGAAAAACAACAAGGATTATCCTGTCAGGATATGAGCAAGTACAAATGCCAACAGCAGTTCCATGTGAATTGACAAATACTATAAAAGACAATTATAATAAAATACAAGATGAAATGTTAAGACTGGAAATAAAGCAGTACATGAGAAACTGGATATCATGTCAGGGTGTGAAATACTGGAATATAAACTAGTACATGAAGTCTGATATATAAGTTAATATAAACAGTGCCTTGAGCTATTAGAGCATTATGTGATCGGCTTGGGTCAAGATCAGGCTGTTCCATTTGGCCCGGCTATCATAAGAAGGATATATATAGGGTCTAGCCGTCCAACATGGAAAACGAGCACAAGGAGTAACGGATCTCGCTATACCCTACGTGCGGTGAGGGTGGAGCAAGCACAAGAAAGTTACAGGATGGATATTGATCACATAACCCCTAATAACTCCCCACTCCCGAAATATATGGATCCGGATATAACACGTCATGACACAGGATTCTCTAAGAGGGTAACAAATTTCTTTAGGAATTGATATCTATACAAGTACAAGAAACAAGATCGAACAATGTACCAGTATACCAAGTAACCCAGGAATGACATCTCATGACAGGACCCGACGTATACTAGTCCGTGTACCATCGTGTCGAGAATCAAGTAAAACACTACAATTGAATCGGATATAGTAGATATCAAGATAATGAAAACTATCAGAGAATGTACTTGCCTGAGGTCCTGAGCTGAGGAAATCGATACTACCAACCACTCAATGAGCCACGAACGGTCAACTCGCACAACAGTCTCCTAATGCTGAAACAAACATTACCAATATTCTCAGAATAATCAAATTATCTAGAATAACCTACCCAAAGTCCAATTCTGGACACAGGGGCAAAATAGTAATTTTGGGTCAAAACGGTGTCCGCCGTTGACCCCGTTTTGCACCGAAAAGCGTGCCAGTATCTACGGTCTCTAAAGTCATCAAACTATATATCTAAGGATTCAATTTGATGAGACGAACCCAACGGTATGTCCAAAGTTGGATTTCGGTGGGTCGTGCACAAATTTGGCTGTTGGATCGGATCGCGGGCTCGCCAAAATAATGTTTCGGTCGACCTTCTCAGAATCGGACCAAACAGGGCATATAGGACCCAAAAAATGATACGGTCCTGTTGGCATAAGTTTCGTCTCGAGATGACGAACGTCCACGAAGTACTTGATAAATTTGTAAAAAGGCTGATACGGTAAATTTCGACGGATACGCATCAAATTCGTCGCGCACACGCAACCAATTTAAATTTCGTCAAAGCCCACACGTTCGGAAAGTCGATACACACCTTTTGATGCTTTCGATTCGTGACCACGTCGTCCGATTTGTCGGGGCGCTCGCCGTATCTGGAAAATTTTCCTAAAATTCAGTTTTCGGAAATATTTTTTCTCAAACTTCACAAACGAATAACTTTCTGTATAATGGATGAAAATCAAATCTACAAGAAGGGTTTTGATCTCCTATAGGTTGTCTAGGATCATGTTCAGACACAATTTTGAAACAGTCGAAGGTTCGACGAGAAATTGTCTTCAAAAACAGCGGGCCGAGTTCCTAAACTGTCCTGTTTTGTGTGGTTTTTTGACAACTTCGTGTCGATTTCCTAAACAATTGGGTTTTAAATAAACGAATCTATTTAGCTGGGTTCCAAGAAGGTTATATAGGCTACAAGTAGAAATTTACGAAACTCGATTTGGTCGAGTGTATACGTAGAAACAAGACGAAGAAGGGGGTACCTGGAAATGGGTGCTGCTGCTATTGATGCGTGCAAGCGCGCGCGTGGCCGGTCCAGGCGGTTGCTGGCAGCCTTCGGCGGTCGACGGCGAGGTCGGGGGTCGCGCGTGCGTGTTTGGGGTGGCGGCGTGTTAGGGTTTTGAAATCTCTCCCTCTCTCGATTTATATAAGGGGGAACAAGGATGTTCGGCTGATGGTTTAAGGATCGGGTTTTAGTATATTCGGCCGAAGCCCATGGGGGGGGGTCGGTTTTAGCTTGCTATGTTGATGGGTTTTAGTAAGGAAAGGGGGCTCGGTTTGGCTGTGTGTGTGATGTTTGTTTCTTTCATTAGCTTTTGATTTGCTAACTAGATTTTGTCTTATTCAACTGATTGTTTTTTTTATATATATTATACATATCATTATAAATATACATATGTACATACATCTCATATATATACACACACATATATACATACATATACTTATTATATTTATTTATATATAAAAACCTAGCTAACCACATATACAATATTCCTATTTATTATACTTTTTTCCCTTTTTATAAATAGCTATATATATATATATATATATATATATTAAAAAAATATATATACACACACACACCCCATAATGAAAATAATACCAAAAAATATATTTAAATAAAATCTAAATTATTTATAAATAAAACTAAATAATTTTATATCCTATATTTATTAAATATATTAAAAGTTTTTTTATAAATAAAAACTTAATAGTACACACATATTTATCTTTAAAAATAACTATTTAACCATCGAGGTAATTACACTAACAATAATAACTTAAATAAATATTTAAATAATGTAAATGGTCATAATAGCCCTATCTAGGATAGTGGAGCTGACAACCATCCTAGCTCTTTTTCCATAATCGCCCCCTAGAAGAAGCACGTTCCAGCAAGGCGAACAGACAGTGGGACCCAACGCCATAAAATCCTATTCCCGCTGTACAAGCGAGCCTATAATTGAGCTCCCTTCCTCTCCACCGCGATCCTCCAACACTCTCTCCACCATTACCTGCGCCCCCGACCGCCAGATCAAATGGAAGCGACGTGCTCGACAGGCATCCCATCACGCTTCGCTTCCTCCCTCTCATCCCTCAGAGACAAAAGAAAAGACATGCTATATCTTCTCCAGAGCGCAAACAACACAAGAGGACTTCCTCTTCCAACCCAAACACTACTCAGTCAATGGTCGTGGCGGCTGACCTTCAAAATCCGCACGGGCAATGTTAATCTTCTCGTGGAACTGTCGTGGGTTGAGGAATGCCGTGACAGTTCGTACGCTCCGTTCATTCCTCACCGCCACCAAGCCATCTATTTGCTTCATCTCTGAAACTCTCGCTTCCCCCGAACACACCTCTGTCATTCTCCCCACTCTCGGCTTTGTAAACACTTTCTCGATCCCACCGATAGAACAAGGTGGTCTATGGCTGGGATGGGAGAAAGACATCAATACATCAGTAACCTTCTCCTCCCCTAATCTAATCAACCTCTCCAAAGACAACATCCATGGTGGTCGTGCATGGAACCTATTGTGCGGGTACGACTGTAACCCCTCTTTCCGGTATTTTGAAAATATTTTTTTATTTATTTTTAAACAAGAATTTTTGGACTTTTAGAAATATTTTAATTAAATAGTTATTACGATAGATGGCTTTAGTCATGGTTAAGATTTGGAGTACAAGATGACTAGGAATTGTGGCACGGATAACATGGTTGTGTGTCTCGACTAGTGTATTAGCCATGGTAGGAAAGGCCAAATCATAAGTGTGTTCGAACTAGAAAAACCAGGCTAAGTTGTGACATGACCCTATAAATAATTTAAATTTTTATTATTAAGCATATTGACTCTCAGGAGACCCGGTTAGACCGAACTAGCTCGGACCTGACCCAAATCCAAACTAGCCCGATTGGACCCGAACCGAACCCAAGCCAATATAGTCATACGTTGTGTCCAAAAACGTCTATGTCAATATATATATCTTATGTGTGTATGGGGTACTTATTTAATAATGTAATAAATATATTCCGTAAGTATTTGTCATATATATAATATAGGTGTCAATATTATTTGATATTCAAGTGACATTTTATCTAAAAACTAAGACAACTATTTTGTGAATTTTGTGGATTTTTTTGATTATATGCATACATACTTGCGTGTTAACCTATGAAATAAAATATTAACAAACATCATGAACCATCGTTATCGTAAAACTACCATTATTTGACTTGTTGAATCCAACCGAGCCCAAACACCCTACTTTTACTCTCAAACCAATTCCTATTAGACCTGTACACTACCCCACACTAATCCCTACTCAACAATATATATATTTTCACACTCAAAGCCTTACAGATGCACAACAAACCAATAGACAACAAACTTCATAGTTAAGACACCGATAGTGAACCTTCTTGTGCACTTGCACTCAAATCCAACCAAGACCAAACAACTTGACCCAAGTGAACCCAAAGCCTTACTAAGGTCTAAATCAAACCCCATAGATCTGAAACATAGGTTAAAGCCCATTAAATCTCGACCATGGGCCCAACAACCAACTCCTTACATGAAGCCCAAGCCTCCCCTCTAAAAACCCTAACCCTAACTTCCTCCCATCTTGTGGCCGACCACTCTATAGCCTTCCCCCTCTCTTCCACGACCTCTTCCCCTTTTCCTCTCCTTCTCCACTTCCTTCCTTCTCCTTCCCACACACCAAAACAGCCCCCACAAATCGACAAACCCTAGACTAGTAGTCTAACCCCCTTTTTTTGACCGAAATAGTGCTGCTGGTTGCAGCTGATGTACACGCTGGAAAACAACACCCCAAACCCATCCAAATTGAATTTCTACACCCTACGTGAAGCCCCAAAGCACCCCTCAAGTTTTGTGAAGTTTGGAGTCCGTTTGGCGCTCCGAAAGATCCGTGTCGCAAGAAAAGCCTCCGTCGTAATCGCAATAAAGTAAGTTCCTTAACTTCTGTTTAGTATTTAATTTTTCCATGGGAGAAAGCTTGTATGAACCCATAAACATATTAGATGGCAATGATGAAATCCCCATGCATGATAAACCCTAATTTTATATGCAAAACTACTCTTAGATGACAAAAATCTGAGGCATGACAACGTGGTAACCATATTAAACCTAGTTTGATGCATGTTACTATTTTTTACTATTAAAAACTAAATTTCAGAATATTAATTAATATTTTCATATATTAAATGATTTTTTATGCAAGTTGGCAACTTTGCATGCACAAACTAGTTGTCAAGTTGCTAGAACACCTAGTCGATGCGCAAGGAAACTTTGTGCATGCAATGGTAATTATTTTAGTAATTCTTCACTAACTAATAATAATTTTAGAATTTAATTCATAATTATTTCAGTTTTATTTGACGTCGAGATGCGTGTTTAAGAGGTCACATGCATGTCCGATGTGTAGGTTAGTGCCATTGAGAGCTTTACGACAATGTGACGTACTTACGTACGTATAGGACTACACTTATCTAATTCATGTAAATGCCTATATGTATGTATGATACCACGATGTACAAGACCTTCATGACATGTTAGTCCGTAGCATGGTATGTGTTTATTGGCACATTATCCAATGCCATGTGACTGTTGGATTGTTGGCACGAACATCACAGTGTTAGTTGATATGGTGCGACGATCTTACCCTTTGTTATTGCTTAGATTAGTTTGTGTTAGTATTGACTAGAATATATTATATAGGGAAACTTGGATCCGCTACACTTTCAGTTAAGGACACTAGTCAGACATCACCGCAGCAGCAGACAATAGGCAAGTATACATTGCCGAACATATACAGTATTTATATTGTTTTTTCTCTATTGTATTCCTTTTTATATTGTCACATGATTCCCATATTGTGATTGGTTTGTCCTTGATTGTTTTACTTGTTCTAGATTACGTACACGTATAAGATATTCGACATTGCTTGATTATTGGTCTTTTCGTGTTACGTTGTCTCGTGATTGAGTTGTCAGTTTCTATATCTAGTTCTTGACTTGACCATTCTTGACTGGGAGTATCTTGCATTGTACTACAGTTGAGACATAGATAGGAGTATCTTGTATTGTACTACGACCTATAGCATATATTGATTGATTGGTTGACTTGACTTGCGACACTATAAATTGGGAGTATCTTATATTGTACTACGATTTATAGGAGTCTACTTGACCTTGTATCATTTATGAGAGGAGATCGATACTAGAATTGGCTAATTTCGACTGAAAGTATCCTGCTTTGTACGTCAATTGAAATACTATAGATTGAGAGTATCTTGTATTGTACTACAAGCTATATGAGTTCTGATTGATAGTTAGCCAAGTCTAGTATTACATTTCCACACGACTCGTCGACCTTAGATGTTCTTCTTGCAGTGTTCTTATCCTCCATACATGTTATTTACTGTCATATTAGTAGGCAAGTTTTATGTATCTTGCTATTCCTCTGAGGACCTGATGATCTCTTCAGGTAGCTGATTGTACGGAGTTAGTTAGCTGAGCATGTGGTAGTTGACTTCATCTACATGATTCAGGTATTTTGTTAGTGTTATTGATTTACTATCTTTCTCGTACTTTTATGATATATCAAGCTTATCAGCTTAGCTTTATAGACTCATATTACTCTTCGAGTCTAATCGGACATATATGCTAGTGGGCTGCAGACTACGACCCATACTTGTTCATTCTTGTCTTATATATTCTTGTGGATTGAGATACACTGTAGATTACCATATTAGCCATGATACCATGATCTTGACAGTTTATACGTACTCGAGTCGGAATGGAATTTGCTTGATACGTAGCTGGCTTGCTCACGCACTCGCGTCCCGAAAAGCGGGTGCGGGTCGTGACAAGTTTTTTTGGTGGCCCATACAGGTCAGAGCATATCGTATCGGTTACGTAACTGTACTGATACGAGCCTGCGACTATGACTAAATCTTAGAAATCTCAATCCACACTTCCTTGAAAATTTTCCTAGAAATTTCTCTACGTCCTTGAAATTCCATAGTTCTCGATTATTCTTCTTTGCCTACCGAATAATTGATTTTTCGTCTTTTCCTATTTCGGGGTGACGAACGATCGTGCTGTCTAGAATTTATCAAAAATTCTTAGGTTATAGTATAGTATTGCTTGATTATTTAAGTTTTGGTTGCTTGATAGATAGGAGGGGATTAGAGGTGCTTTATGCCATAGATATCTATTGGTATTGATTTTAGCAACTAGTTGGAAGGTTATAAAGTTTTAGCGACTTGTGTTTTGAGGGAGTAGTGTGACCAAGGTGGGTAGAAGTCCTCGAGGATTTGTAGTTTCGAAATGACCATAAGAATAATTGATAGCTAGTGGGACCCTGTCTTCTACCATTACTGTTGGACTTTTTCTTAAATTCGAGAACGAATTTATTTTTAAGGTGGGTAGATTTGTAACCCCTTTTCCTGGTATTTTGAAAAAAAATTTATTTAATTTTAAACGAGAAATTTTGGACTTTTAGAAATATTTTAATTAAATAGTTATTACGATAGATGGCTTTAGTCATGGTTAAGATTTGGAGTACAAGATGACTAGGAATTGTGGCACAGATAACATGGTCGTGCGCCTCGACTAGTGTATTAGCCATGGTAGGGAAGGCCAAATCATAAGTGTGTCCGAACTAGAAAAACCAGGCTAAGTTGTGACATGACCCTATAAATAATTTAAATTTTTATTATTAAGCATATTGACTCTCAGGAGACCCGGTTAGACCGAACTAGCTCGGACCTGACCCAAATCCAAACTAGCCCGATTGGACCCGAACCGAACCCAAGCCAATGTAGTCATACGGTGTGTCCAAAAACGTCTATGTCAATATATATATCTTATGTGTGTATGGGGTACTTATTTAATAATGTAATAAATATATTCCGTAAGTATTTGTCATATATATATTATAGGTGTCAATATTATTTGATATTCAAGTGACATTTTATCTAAAAATTAAGACAACTATTTTGTGAATTTTGTGGATCTTTTGATTATATGCATACATACTTGCGTGTTTACCTATGAAATAAATATTAACAAACATCATGAACCATCGTTATCGTAAAACTACCATTATTTGACTTGTTGAATCCAACCGAGCCCAAACACCCTACTTTTACTCTCAAACCAATTCCTATATTAGACCTGTACACTACCCCACACTAATCCCCTACTCAACAATATATATTTTGCACACTCAAAGCCTTACAGATGCACAACAAACCAATAGACAACAAACTTCATAGTTAAGACACCGATAGTGAACCTTCTTGTGCACTTGCACTCAAATCCAACCAAGACCAAACAACTTGACCCAAGTGAACCCAAAGCCTTACTAAGGTCTAAACCAAACCCCATAGATCTGAACCATAGGTTAAAGCCCATTAAATCTCGACCATGGGCCCAACAACCAACTCCTTACATGAAGCCCAAGCCTTCCCCTCAAAACCCTAACCCTAACTTCCTCCCATCTTGTGGCCGACCACTCTATAGCCTTCCCCTTCTCTTTCACGACCTCTTCCCCTTTTCTTCTCCTTCTCCACTTCCTTTCCCCTCCCTCCCACACACCAAAACAGCCCCCACAAGCCGACAAACCCTAAACTAGTAGTCGAACCCCTTTTTTGATCGAAATAGTGCTGCTGGTTGCAGCTGCTGTACATGCTGGAAAACAGCACCCCAACCCCATCCAAACTGAAGTTCTATACCCTACGTGAAGTCCCAAAGCACCCCCTCAAGTTTCGTAAAGTTTGGAGTCCGTTTGGCGCTCCGAAAGATCCGTGTCGCAAGAAAAGCCTCCGTCATAATCGCAATTACGTAAGTTCCTTAACTTCTGTTTAGTATTTAATTTTTCCATGGGAGAAAGCTTGTATGAACCCATAAATATATTAGATGGCAATGATGAAATCCCCATGCATGAGAAACCCTAATTTTATATGCAAAAACTCTTAAATGACACAAATCTGAGGCATGACAACGTGGTAACCATATTAAACCTAGTTTGATGCATTTTGCTATTTTTTACTATTAAAAACTAAATTTCAGAATATTAATTAATATATTTTCATATATTAAATGAGTTTTTATGACAGTTGGCAACTTTTCATGCACAAACTAGTTGTCAAGTTGCTAGAACACCTAGTCGATGCGCAACGAAACTTTGTGCATACAATGGTAATTATTTTAGTAATTCTTCACTAACTAATATAATTTTAGAATTTAATTCATGATTATTTCAGTTTTATTTGACGTCGAGATGCGTGTTTAAGAGGTCACACGCATGTCCGATGTGTAGGTTAGTGCCATTGAGAGCTTTACGACAATGGGACGTACTTACGTACGTATAGGACTACACTTATCTAATTCATGTAAATGCCTATATGTACGTATGATACCACGATGTACAAGACCCTCACGACATGTTAGACCGTAGCATGGTATGTGTTTATGGGCACGTTGTCCAATGCCATGTGACTGTTGGATTGTTGGCACGAACATCACAGTGTTAATTGGTGTGGTGCGACGATCTTACCCTTTGTTATTGCTTAGATTAGTTTTTGTTAGTATTGATTAGATATATTATATAGGGAAACTTGGATCCGCTACACTTTCAGCTGAGGACTAGTCAGACAGCAACGCAGCAGCAGACAACAGACAAGTATACCTTGCCGAACATATACAGTATTTACATTATTTTCTCTTTCTCTATTGTATTCCTTTTCATATTGTCACATGATTCCCATATTGTGATTGGTTTGTTGTCACGACCCGATCCTAATTTGTTGGGTCGCATCGAATCATGCCCAGCCTGCACCGTTGTGAGACGGTGGCAGTAAGCTGTTTCTATTTGCAGGTAATCTCAACAACATCTATACATTTGTCACAACACAAATTTACGAATATTTAAAACTTTTATTCAACAAAGAGAAATACAACTGGAAAGGAAAATACTGAAATAAACACTGGAACCAAAAGTCTACAATCTCCAACATAATGAAACTAGAAAATAGGAAATAGCGACTAGCTAAACGGCCGGCTCTTCGGCCTCAGGATCCGCGTCCTCCAAGGGAGACTCTGGTAACACCGCAGGGTATAGCCCAGGATCATAATAGCTATTGTACAATAGCTCAGCGTCATCAATATCACCTATTGGGGGAGGATCCAGTCAGGAAAGGAGCAAGTACGAGTATAAACCTCACATTTCAAATAATAACAGAAAAATACAAGCTAAACAATTGAAACAATATTTTTTAGCAATTTAACAATTCAATATTTGAAACATTGTGATTTAAATATGTAACGTCTATGACCGACATGGGTTGTACAATAGCATCCTAGCGACGAGATACGGCTTATCCCCGTGTGTAAGAGGAGTAAGCTCGCACAATAACAATATGCAATATGAGGGGTATTGGTCATAAACGCTACACTAATCTCCTAATATTCCCACAATCAATATCAATCAATATTTGAACCCTAGGAGAGGGTTCCATGTAGCAATGTGGTTTAATCATGCAACATGACAATTACTAAATAAAATGCAAGAAAACATAACCATAACCTGCCTTTGTTAATGACTGGAACAGGATGTCGGTACCGGGGAGGAAGTCAAATACGTCCTCAAAACCCTACAGTTGAGAACCCTGACTTAGAACCATAGAGGAAACCCTATCTAGGTGTGCTAGTTACAATTTCTAGAAACAGACCCTAGCCAGGTTTTAAGTTATTTAATTAATCTACCGAAATCCGTCTAACGTCGTAAACTATATTTGTTATCAATTAACAGGATAAACCGATTACTGATTTATTGGAGAAAATAGCAATTACAATTTAATTGGCAAAACTTGGTATTTTTAATAATATATATAAAACTAACTTTCTTTAAATGATAAAATCATAGACTTGTTAACTTACTAGTAATTTATCCATTTTAATTAAATGTGAGAAATCCTTATTAATTTTATACAAAATAATTAATAACCAATTTTTATTATGCGCCTAGCTACGCAAACAACAACCAGAAAATAAATAGAAAACCTAAGCTACACAATTACAGGGCCACAGAAAAGAAAAGAAAAGCTGGGCTTATGCCCTTACAACAATTTAACTAAATTAAATTAATAAGGCTGAGGCGAGCTCTGAGTGCCGTGAAACGGTCCAATCAGAAGGCCGAGGCCCTGCAACCAAGATACTAAAAGCCAGTAGTAACCAGTTCTAAAGTATAAATATAATTAAATATAACTTATGAAAATGGGGCGTCTCAGACTTGGTCATGCAATCTCACGTTGCTGGCTAACGTCTCAACGTACAGGAATTTCCTGTAACGTTTGCGTGTCGCCGAGGCTCATCCAACCGATACTGTCGTCGCCTGACAGGGGATACAGAAAACTAACCAACCAACACTTAAAACAAAAAAAATCCAATGAAATAATTTTATAAACCATTTGCAAGGACCAGGGTTTTAGAAATAGGTTTTGATATACAAAAATTACTGAACTTATAAAATATCATTTTTAAATATTTTTTCAAAAATTGGGCTGCACCTCCTCTGTAACTAGGATAACCTAGCCAAACTTGGCATTGTCCAACATATTATTTTTCCCCAAGAATCACCACAATCCAAAACACCATAACCTACCGAATAAACACCAACCACAACCAAATGCCGATAAAACGTCAACATAAAAGCATAAATTCACGATAAGTAAACGACCAAGCACAAAATTAGAAGGATAAAAACTACGCAACCAAAACTACTAATACCGAAACCAAATCTGAAACTAATTCGGATCGTTAAATAACCACTACGCAACAATAAAGAAGCTGGATCCCTTAATAGACCGGGACTGCGTCATCATCGACTCTACGGGAGGGATGAACTACTCTGACTATCAAGAAATTTACCGAGAGGCTCGATGACGGAGTCCGAAGGGTGGCCTCGGACTCGGGACGTGCCGTCACGGACTCTGAAGTCTCCATACAGCGGAATCGGCACACGGGAAGTACTGACAGCACTGAATCGGAGGCAGGAAGCGGTCCACGGCAGCGGGGTCCACGTGGAGGTTGGACCAGGAGACGGCGAGCCGGAGGGAGGCATGCAGAAGCAGGTGCGTGGGTCCGGGGACGTCCGGCTCGGGACATGGCCAGAGGGGTTGGCCGGATCCGGCACGAGCGTCTGCTCTGGGTGGTCCGACGGTCGATCGTCCGCGAGTCTCGGCCTGAGAAGGCTGCGGGGGTGGCTCTGACGGGACAGCGAGACAGGGGACGCTGGGATCGGGAGGAGAGGCACGGGGATTCGGGATCGGCTCGGGGTGCTGTCGAGGGTCAGGGCTGGGGCGCGGCACGCGAGGAGGCCGGGGCGGTCGGGAAGCGGAGCGCACGACGGGTCGGCATTGGACGGCCGGAGGCAGACGTGCGGGGGTCGGAGGCTGACTCTGGTCGGTCGGGGTTAGGGCCGGCCGGGGAGGAAAGATGGTGGTGGATGATGGTGGTGAAGGTGAGGGGAGGAATTAGAGAGTAGTGCTGGTGTGTGTGTTTTTGTTAGGAAGAAATGGGATTTTTGTTGGTTATGGGGATGGTGTTGTGAGTGATGGAGAGAATTAAGGGAAGGGTGAGAGCGTGGAGGAGAAATAGGGGTCGGGTGAGTGGCTGAGAGGAGGGTAGGTTTGGGTAGTTTAAGATTTAATTAATTTTTTTTCATAAATATTTAATAATAATTATATTTTTTTCTTTCTTTAAGAAAAACAAAGTTAAATGATTTTAAAAGGATTTGAGTTCGAGACGGGTTCGAAGTCGGGTTAGGTTTGGGGTCGGACCCCGGGCACGGAATCGGGACGGGTCAGCAATCAAAGATCCGATACCAATAAATTTAAAATAGTATTTTTTTCGAATACCTAATAATAATAATAATAATACCAATAATCTAACTATGCTGCGACAAAATCCAATAATTCGCCAACAATTCGAAAATCTAAAAATATGGGTTTTACAACCTTCCCTCCTTAGAAAATTTTGTCCTCGAAATTTCAAAGATAAGGGCCGGGGTACAATCAAAATTATTTAACCTTGATCAAACATGGGATTTAAATCATCAGGCACGATTGGATTCTACGCATGATCACTAGGTACAATGATAAAATATCGGCACGATCAGAATTATCATGATATGATCTGAGATAGGGTTGGATTGTTGTTGTGATCAAAAATCATTTTAGGCACGAGAAAATCTAGGTACAATTATGATCATAAAATATGAGAAAATCAAATGAGGTCTCGTGAAACAGAAAAGGCAAGAAAGAAGCGAATGTCAACAGTTTATTGAGAAGACAGAAAGTAATAGAATCTTTTGAGATGAGGGACTAAAATGTAAAATCAAATTGGAATGGGGTACAAGGGTTTGTGACTCAGGAAAGATAAAAAATTGTATGATGGTAGGATAGCAAAGATGATTAGAATATATAACTATGATAGGAATGTAATCGAGTAAGATATTTCCACCAAGGGCCGTGTGATGATCAAAAAAAATAGAAAGAATATCGTTTCACTATTTCAACGGTCAGAAGATAAGATATGTAGGAAAAAGGCTTACAAGATAACTATCTTATTAATACCATGCAAAACCAATCTCTAACTAGCTGAACTTTCGGTATCTATATAAAACTAAGATATCTGTCAAGGTATTAAAACTAAATATATATATGGAATCATAAATCACCTAAATCAATTTTTCATCCATCGTTGTATGCCAATGGTCTTATCTCAATTCCTCTATGCTTATTCCTTCTCTAGAACCTATCATTCCATTGCTCGTGTTATTCCTTCCATGGCTATATCCGTCCCTTCTAGGTATAGTAGTCATCTAACCATAAAAGTTGATCCTCGTCAAGTGTTTCTTTACTTGATTATTATATTCACATGTTTATATATCATCCAAATTCACTTCCTCCATGGGAGAACATTACCAAATCCTATACTTTCCTCGCTAACTCTACCTACGTCTTCCTTTATCTTCAATAACTCTTCATTTAAGCATAAAATTCAAAATCGTCAAATACCATCATTTTTGAATGAGGTTTAGACGTTAGCGAGCACTACTAAAGATTCTATTCCAAATAAGTCACAAGCTAGGTATACCACTCCCTCAAGGCTAGCTTACTCAAGGTATTCTTCTACCTTTTCTACCCTTTAGCTATCTAATATTAATCCCAAGGATCCCTTACAAGGAATGAGATAAGTAACAATCTATGTTCCCCCCGCATATAGCTATCAACTATATACATATGGTCATCCACAAGATGTATATCAACTATTTAATATATAAAGCTAACCACAACTATCTACAGCTTCCAAAATATGTAACTAAAAATAATAATAATAAATAAATAAATAAATATAAAAAATATATGCAACGTACTAAGGTTGAAACAGGAAAGAGATTGAGCCAATAGAGATTGATATGGTCCTAATGAGTTCTAGGAAAACATTAAGTACAATTTTATAGAAAATCTATCATTTCTGGCTGTGATAAGAGATTTCTGAAAATGGAAAGCCGCTTGAAATACAAATCCTCTAATCGGACAATAGTCAGAACAATTTGATGGTGCAGAAAAGACAACCATAGTATGGATATAGTCTTAATAATATTCGAAAACCCAAATATATCCGAAGTCACTTTGCCTCAAATTTATGCCTCGCCAGAGTGCACCTGACTGCATTAAAATTTTGGCTCCATAACTTGAATAGTAATAGATTTTCGAGTAGTCTATCAACTTTATCCATTTTCTGGCTGAATAACATAGGAGACAAATTTGATGCATTTAGGACGTAGTCTCATAATATCCAAAAACCTATCAACACCTGAATCACTTCAACTTAGAGTACATGCCCCGCCAGTGCGTAACTGGCTGCAGTATACTCGCAGTTTCTATAATTCAAATAGATAGTTGCGACGCATATGTGCGAAGCCATATTAGGTCACTAAATTTTCTTAACTTTGTCCATGAAAATTTCAAAGTGATAATTCAACAATTCAAAAAGTTTTTCAACGACTAAAGGAAATTCAATATTATGATGGAATCAATTCTCTAACCGTTCGTGCTTCATGATACTCAAGCATTGAGTTTAAAAATTCTAGGCCTTGAATTGATCAAGAAGTTGCCTAGGGAGAGTAAGGTTTCGAGTTGAGTGGAGGAAATCAACAAATAAAAATATTTTCGGTACTTGGAATAACTTAGGAAATATCAATCCATATTGGAATTATTTTCGAAAAATAGTTCCCTTGGGAGATATGTGAACCAGCTAAGTTGAACCAATTCTTTGGTAACAATTAACCTTGGGGCTTTATGGTTCCAAAAGAATTCGGTTCGAAATTGGTTCTGAGAAAGTCAATTGGAAATAAGGTCAAGAGAAATGGTTGGATACACTAGTCGTAGAAATACTTTGGGTAGATAAGAGTTTATTAGGTTTGCTATAGGAGAATTTGAAACTCTAAATAACGAATGGATCTAGATTCCAAATAAAGATAGAGGTGTAAGATTTGATCAACAAATGGAGAAGTTGGAAATAGATTTGCTAAATAAAGGATTGAAAAAAAATCTAATCTTAATCCAAAAACGGCGAAAGAGTATGGATCCTAAAGTATGCTAGAATCTGATAAAGATATGGAAGAAAATAATCCCGAAAGCCATGTGACACTAAATATACCAAAATTTAGAAAACAAAATAGGCAATAAAACATACCATCATACAATCGGCCTAATCTAGATAAGGTTTAGGTACAAACGTAAGCAAGGTAACCTATAAAACTATAAGCAAGCCAAAATAAATATTTTAAAATAAATAATTTTGGCCCTATATTGTAACATGGTGAATATAGTAGACTCTTTGTTCACCATGTATAATATATATATATATATATATATATATATATATATATATATATATATATATATATATATATATATATATATAATGTTTTCTTGCGTCATGCATAGAAAACAAGATCTTGCTTGTACCGACTGATAGGCATAAGTCAGGTTGTCTTCATAGTCTGGCAAGTTTAGGGGCAAGCATAAACAAGATAACCTATCGTTCTATAAGCAAGCAAAAATAGTTACTTATATAGATAATTCGGTCCTATGTTGTGACAAATCAATATTCTAGTATTCTAGTTGTTTCTAGGTATGCTCACTTAAGTTGTTGATCGACTTGCATGGGCCACCACTAAAAATATGTCACGACCCGATCCCAATTTGTTGGTCGAATCGGATCATGCCCAGCCTGTACCGTTGTGAGACGGCGGCAGTAAGCTGTTTCTATTTACAGGTAATCTCAACAACATCTATACATTTGTCACAACACGAATTTACGAATATTTAAAACTTTTATTCAACAAAGAGAAATACAACTGGAAAGAAAAATACTGAAATAAATAATGAAACCAAAAGTCTACAATATCCAACATAATGTAACTAGAAAATAAGAAAATAGCAACTAGCTAAACGGCCGGCTCTTCGGCCTCAGGATCCGCGTCCTCCAAGGGAGACTCTGGTAACACCGCAGGGTATAGCACAGGATCATAATAGTTATTGTACAATAGCTCAGCGTCATCAATATCACCTATTGGGGGGATCCAGTCAGGAAAGGAGCAAGTACGAGTATGTACCTCACATTTTAAATAATAACGAAAAAGTGCAAACTAAACAGTTGAAACAATATTTTCCAGCAATTTAACAATTCAATATTTGAAACAATGTGATTTGAATATGTAACGTCTATGACCGGCTTGGGTTGTACAATAGCATCCTAGCGACGCGATACAGCTTATTCCCGTGTGTAAGAGGGGTAAGCCCGCACAATAACAATATGCAATATGAGGGGTATTGGTCATAAACGCTACACTATTCCCCTAATATCCCCACAATCAATATCAATCAATATTTGAACCCTAGGAGGGTTCCGTGTAGCAATATGATTTAAGCATGCAACATGGCAATTACTAAATAAAATGCAAGAAATATAACCGTAACTTGCCTTTGTTAATGACTGAAACAGGATGTCCGTACTGGGGAGGAAGTCAAATACGTCCTCAAAACCCTACAGTTGAGAACCCTGACTTAGAACCATAGAGGAAATCCTATCTAGGTGTGCTAGTTTCAATTTTTAGAAACAGTCCCTAGCCAGGTTTTAAGTTATTTAATTAATCTACCGAAATCCGTCCAACGTCATAAACTATATTTGTTATCAATTAACAGGATAAACCGATTACTGATTTATTGGAGAAAATAACAATTACAACTTAATTGGCAAAACTTGGTATTTTTAATATATATAAAACTAACTTTCTTTAAATGATAAAATCATAGACTTGTTAACTTACTAGTAATTTATCCATTTTAATTAAATGTGAGAAATTCTTATTAATTTTATATAAAATAATTAATAACCAATTTTTATTATGCGCCTAGCTACGCAAACAACAACCAGAAAATAAAATAGAAAACCTAAGCTACACAATTACAGGGCCACAGAAAAGAAAAAAAGCTGGGCTTATGCCCTTACAATAATTTAACTAAATTAAATTAATAAGGCTGAGGCGAGCTCTGAGTGTCGTGAAACGGTCCAATTAGAAGGCCGAGGCCCTGCAACCAAGATACTAAAAGCCAGTAGTTAACCAGTTCTAAAGTATAAATATAATTAAATATAACTTATGAAAATGGGGCGTCTCAGACTTGGTCATGCAATCTCACGTTGCTGGCTAACGCCTCAACGTACAGAAATTCCCTATAACGTTTGCTTGTCACCGAACAATGTGATTTGAGTAGGTAACGAACTATGACCGGCTTGGATGATTCAATTATCCTAATGATACGGTCCGGCCTATCCTCGTGTATAGGAGGAATCAGCTCGCACAATCAATGATGCAATATAGGGGTATTGGTCATAGACGCTACACTACTCCCCCAATATCTCGAGTCAATCAGATTCAATCAATGAGTCAATATTCGAACTCTAGGAGAGAGTTCCGTGTAGCAATGTGGTTTAAAATTGCAATAAAATAATTACTAGATAAATTACCAAATAGACATAACTGTACTTGCCTTTGTTATTGTGACTGGATAGACGAGTCGGTACCGAGGAGGAACGTCAGTTGTAACTTCGAGTTCCTACAGTTGAGAACTCGACTTAGATCCTTTGTATAACCAGGCTAAGTGTGCTAGTTACAATCTCTAGTAGTAAGTCCTAGTCAGATTTTAAGTTGTTATTAAGCTACAGCTAACGTTTACGTCGCAAACTACATGCGTTGATTAAACCGGTTAATTTGATTATTTGGAAAAATAATAAGAACCAATTATCTTTGGAAAACTTTGTGTTTTTGTAATATATCTATAAAAATACAGTTTTTTTTAGTGATAAATCGTGAACTAGTTATTTAATATTTTATATTTATATCCATTTAATTAATCATTAATAATCATAAACGAGAATAGATTACGATCTAGTTACGATTACTCATCAAAATCAGAACCACCCAAGATCACATCCACCCAGAAAATAAAATAAAAATCTACGCTACACCATACAAGGGCACAGCTAAACATCCTAGAGTGGGCTTATGCCCTGTACAATTATCTTTTACATCAAATAAGAGAAAAGTGATTTAATTACTAAATAAAGTACAATAAATAAATAACTATATTAAATAGCCTAAATATTAAATAAAATAATTTAAAATAAATGCTAAGAGTCTCAGACTCGGTCCATCATCAAAATCCAGCTAATACCACAACGCCCGGTCGACCGGTGCGTTTGCATTTCGCCAGGGCCCACAGACCGGTACGGTCGTCGCCCGAAAAATCAGTTTAAAGTTCATTTTCGAAAACCGATTTTGAAATCAAAATAAATATAGTTTCGTAAAAATTTGGGCAGCATTTTCTCTATTTCGGGACAACCCAAAACTGGAAAATGCGCCACAGAAACCTGCAATTATTCCAACCCAATAATAATCCCGCAAATATATCCATCAAAATATTTCCAAAACCACCAGAAATAATTCCCAATCCACAGAACTTCCCGAAATGTTCGGGAATCCCACAATCAAACCAAACCATACAACCAGCAGATAAAAAATCACAGAAAATATGCTAACGCAGCTAACCGAATAAAATACGCAGCTAACCGGATTTCCCAAAGAGAAACCGGGACCGATTCTCATCATGGACTCTACGGGAGGGACGAACTACTGTGATTAACAAGAATTTACCAAATTCCGTTGGCGGGGAGCCGCGGGAAAAGCTTGGAAAAATCCGAAACGAAGTTCGGCAGCAGGTCGCAGATCTGGACAGCAACGTCGCGAATCCCGGACAGCAAAACTTCACAGATCCAGACTCAACCACGCACCGAAGAGGGGAAGAGTCTGCGGAAGAGAGGGGATCCGCGGGAGAGGGCGGCTAGGGCAGCGCCTCGCCGGAGAAGGGCGCTGGCCGCGGGGTTGCCGGACAGCGCGGCGGGTGGCCGGAGGAGTCCGCGGAGGGGGTCGGACTGACGGGCTCGGCGACGGCGGCGGATGGCCGCGGAGATGGCGGACGGCTGGCGCGGGGAGCCGCGCGGTCGGGGGCGCTGGACAGCGCAGCGGGGCCGCGGAGGGGGCGGCGGACGCTGGAGGCGGCGGAGCACCGACGGGCGCGGGGTGCGCTGTCGGCCGGGGGGTCGGCGCCTCGGGTCGCGAAAAGGGTTTGGGGGGTCGGTTTTCTCCAGAAATGGAGAAATCAGAGAGAGAGGGAGAGATCGGTTTGAGTTTTCTCCACAGGAGGAGAATGGGAGATATGAGTGAGAAAAGGGTTCTGTTGTGAGAATTTCTTTTGTGAGGCAGAGAGTGGGTTTGCTGAATATGTGGAGAGATGGGGAAACGTGGGTTATATGGGGAGTAAATGGGAATTTATAAGAGGGGGAAGTGGAAGAGTTTGTGGAGAGAATAAGGGGTATGGAACGTGGGAAGTTGGGGAGTGTTACCAATTCTTAGGAAAAAAACGCTGGTCCTTCGGGACCAGCCCAAACCATGTATTTATTTATTTTTAAATTATAACCAAGTCAAAATCCAGGATTAGAAAGGAAATAGAAAGAATGGGCTCGGGCCTGGGTCTGGGTTCGGACTCGGGTCTGGGTTCGGAAACCAAAAATCCATGTTATTATAATTTTGAAACTATTTTCCACTCAAAAATATTTAATAGTAATAATATTAATAATAATAATAATTTTGAAAAACTAAAAGCATTAATTATAAAACACAAATTATGGGTTTCACAATCTTCCTCCTTAGAAAATTTCGTCCCCGAAATTTAAAGTAAGGTAGGAAAGACAAACATGTACAGGTACTGCGCCCGTAACTCAGGTCCAACTATAAGGATTTCCAAGGCAGTCGTGGATGAGACGTTTAGGAACAAGTTTTGATATCATCCACGCAGAAAAATACAAAAGCGAACCAAAGTACACGAGGTTGATCAGACCATCATGCACCGGTCCTGATTAGACAATATATTAGTGGGTGCACCCAATAAATATCGTCATGATCAAGCTTGATAAAGAGATAGCTTGCAAAACTAGGCTAATTTCGTCAGCATCAGTCAAGTTTAGAACGAAAAGATGAGAAAATAAGTGATGGCTCGAATTCTGATCTTCTTCTTACCTCTGACTAGGCTTGCAACTGGTTTCTCTGGCACTGAAAGGTTAAGTCCAAACTTGAGCTCTGAATTATCCAAATTGTGACTCGGATCCGAAATGTAGCATCTGAGCTGTGACGTAGAAGACGTTGCACACTCTCAAGATTAGCTGGTAGAGCTAACTGGTACGCTACTTCCAACACGTCTTAAACTTCAAATGGCCTGATGTACCTGGCCTCAATTTTCAGCTCCGTCGAAACTGATTGTTCCTCTGGTAGGAGAAACTTCACCAAATGTAATTTGGTCTTCCCAAGACCTGCCAAATTCCGACGCAAAAATCTCAATACATCTTCAAGCGTCTGGATTGACCTCTCTGATTGCTCGTCCCGCTGTACTCCATGAATCCGGTAAAGTGCCTCTCGTACAATGCTGCCAACTTCTTAGTGGATAAACCAACTTTGAAGGAAAATAAAGTGTGCCGACTTAGTCAGTCAGTCCACTATAATCCAATTGGTGCCCTTCCCTCCTTGGAAACAAGACAATCCTTTACCCAAAGGTCATTGTTATATGCTTCTACTTCCACTTCGAATTATCCAGCGGCTGCATCAAACTTGTTGTTCTCTTGCTAAATTCCTCATGTTGACAAAATTCCATACCTGGAATTGTCCTTCTTTATTCCATAGCACCAATCAATGGAGACATATTCCGATCCATCTTATTATCTCCTGAATATATGGAATACTGCGACTGGTGCATTTCTTTCATCAACTCGTTCCTCCGTTTGTCAGCCGATATGCAAAGTCTCGCACCATTCTTCAGAGTTCCAATGCTGATTAATTTAGAAACCCTCATGTGTTCTTGCCAACACTTGATCTCTAAGCCTGCAAAGTGCCTCGTTTTGAAACTACGTTCTCTTGATTTTTTTTTTCCTCAGCCTCGAACTTCATCAATACTAATCAGCATCCA
>JANAVB010007399.1:14771662-14947563 GCA_029216955.1 Iris pallida
AAAGACAGAAGGCAAGGTCTGCAGACTGAAGAGTCTCTCTATGGACTGAAGCAGTCTCCTCGGGCATGGTTTGACAGGTTCAGGAGAGCAATGATAGGGATGGGATATCAGCAGATCAATGCTGATCACACTGTCTTCTTCAGACGGAGTGGAGGCCATATCACCAGCTTGCAGTATATGTAGATGTATGATTATCACAGGCAATGATGAGCAGGAGATCGCCCAACTCAAAGTAAAACTTGGCAAGGAGTTCGAGTGAAAGATCTTGGCCCCCTTCGATACTTCCTTGGGATTGAGATTGCTCGATAATGAGGGAATCGTTCTTTCTCAAAGAAGTACGCACTGGACCTCTTACGGAAACAGGGATGATGATGTAAACCAGCTACACACCGATAGACCAAATTTAAACTGATGATGCTGAACTGGAGAACCAGTTGACCGGGATAGATATCAGAGATTGGTGGGCAAGTTAATCTACTTAAGCCACACTCTCCGATATCACTTTGCGGTAAGTGTAGTAAGCCGCTACATGCATGACCCCCGAAGGGTCACATGGACAGTGTACCAGAGATCTGAGGTACTTGAAGGGAGCCCCCGGAAGGGACTGATCTTTAGAAGAAATAATCATGTGGCATTGAGGGCTATTGTGATTCTGACTGGGCTAGCTGTGCTGACGACAGGATCCCATCGGGATACTGCATATTTGTAGAGGCAACTTGTCTCTTGGAGGAGTAAGAAGCAGTCATATGGCCAGATCAACAGCTGCAGAGTATAGACGATGGCCTTGGTCACAACTATTGTGGTTGAAGAATATGCTGACGGAGCTAAAGCTGGACCAGGGAACAAAGATGAAGCTATGGTGTGACAACCGTCAGCTATTAATATTGCCAACAATCCAGTGCAGCATGACAGGACCAAACATATTGAGATTGACAGATTCTTCATCAAAGAGAAACTGGATAAAGGAGAACTAGAGCTGGGCTATTCCAACCAAAGATCAGGTAGCAGACGGACTGACAAAGGGGCTTAGTTCTATCAACATGATGAGAGGATGTGACAAGATGGGCTTAGTGAATATCTTTCGCCCATCTTGAGGGGGAGTGTTTATATATATATAGTGTTATTGGGCTTTAGTCCCACATTGGCTAGAATGATAGGAGAGGAGGCTAGCCTCTCCTATATATATGTTGTTACTCCATTCAATAAAATCACTTCAAGTCTCAACAAGATGATAGCTAGTATTGATCTTTTTTCACTTGAGATAAGAAATGTATACTTAAATTTTGGATTATAGAACTAGATAGAAGTGTAGAAATGAAACAAATAAGAATTCATGAAAAAAAATCATGTTCCTATATGGATTTAGAAGTGTAGAACCTAAACTCCAAGAGTTACTGTGGCTTACGATACATAGGCAAGCAAATTGATACATTATACATATCATGAGTTAACCTATACTCAGTATGCAATATCAAAGGGAAGGTAATAGAAAATATAGTAACGAAAGAAAAACACGAGCATGAAGCATTAATTGATGTGAGATTTGTGCATTTTCTATCTGCATTAGCCAGCCGCTAGGTTGTCATGGCGGTGCTTCCATTGCGGGGGCATTTCTTCAAAGTCTGTAATAGTTGCTATTCTGAGCAATGAACTTCGTCGGGTAATGGAAGGTCTCAGGTCCGAGTTTGGGTAAGGCGTGGTTGTTTTGCTTAGAGCTAGAGTTATATACTGTAGGAACATACATGTTGGGAGCCTTCTGAAGCACTACCTCTTTACTCTTTAGCAGTTGCCTAGCAAAGTGACCAACCTTTGAGTGACGTGCTGACATCATATAGTTAAGATAAATCATTCAGTTGTCTCAGACTCATTCTGCAAAGTCTTTATTTTCAACACATTCTATAATGTCTATGTTCACTTCCCCCAATTTTTATTGATATGGAAAGTGTATCGAGAACAAAAGTAAAATAAGCAAAAACAAAAACATGATCAGACTTTATTGAATTGAAATAAATACCTAGCTTCGAGGGCTAGAAACCTCGAAGAACAAAAGTAGTAGAAGGAAAAAATAAAAATAACTTACGGCTGACTTCTTTTGCTGCCCTCCCATTGAAGAGGAGTATTTGATTTATAGACCTAGCCTAATTGGTTGAAGAGAGAACACCAAATCATCTAATCTCATTTTATTAGTTGACCCTATTTTTATTGGGATTCTGTTATATCGTAACACTACCTACCCAATGAAGATGAGCCTTGTCCTCAGGGTGGATCTAGGAAAGAAAATTGTTCAAATGAACAGGTAGAGAGTCTGGTGCTGGCGGCTGAGCTGCATCTAAATAATTTTCAAACTTAGCTGGATTTGCAAGTTCTGCTGCTGTGGCAAGGAGGAAAAGTTCTCGAGCCTAGATACCTAGCTTCTAGTGCTAGAAACCTCCTGAACAAAAGTCGGACAAGGAAAAAATAAAAATAACATATTCATATGTTGAAGAGGCTCATTTTATTTATAGGCCTAGCATAATTATTTGAAGAGATGACACCAAATCATTTAATCCCATCTTATAAGTTGACCCTATCCTTATTAGGATTATGATATATTGTAACACAAACTTCCTTTATTTGGACTAGTTGATATGTCTATGTTTCAGTTTTTTATCTATATGTAACAATAGGAGTGTCATTTTAGTGAGTGTACTCCTGGCTTATTTTGAAATAAAATGGTCAAGAATCAAGAACACAACCTGCTTCTTTTAAGAAATGCAATTTAGATGCAATATATATATGGTCTTAATGAGGAGAAGGACATGAGAGCTCAAATAACATTCTGATGCAGGGACTAATCTTGTTAACTGTTCAAGCACGCATATCATCACTGCGGCCAGGCGATGGAGAAACACCTTCAGCTTCACAAGCAGCCATTCTTTTTGTGGGGCTCTACGCCATGGCCTTTGGTGTGGGCGGCGTGAAGGCAAACTTACCAGCACACGGTGCGGATCAGTTTGACAAATCAGACGAGCATGCAGTTTCCAGTTTCTTCAATTGGTTCTTCTTCTGCCTCTGCTCCGGTGGCATGCTGGCTGTCACACTCTTAGTATGGATTCAGGAGAGTAAAGGCTGGCAGTGGGGCTTGGGGGCGTGCAGTGTCTCCTTATCTATCGCGATTATCATATTTTCTTCAGGAATCACATATTACAGGCACAAAGTGCCAAATGGGAGTCCTCTCACAAGGATTTTTAAGGTAAATTTATCATATTAATTTTCTGGAAGTTTCACCTGAATTGTACATGTGTATTTAGTGCTATCATGACAGATGCAACAATGAAGAGGGAAACAAATCATGGTAGATCTAGGACTAACACACAAACTCAGAAATCACTAATTCATGAAAGATTGCAATATCTCAAGATCCTCAACAAATACTCAAAAACCCCAAACCCTTAATTCATCTTTCCAGTATATCTGTCTTTTCAAAACATTGGTCATATTTGTAGCCTAAAACCTAAACCCTAGAGCAAATCGCAGCCCTCATAAAACTAATAAACTTCGAACTCCTCGTCCGAGAAGAATTTTACTTGAAAGTAACCAACGGGAGTTAGACTTAACATTTAGATCATTTTGCTGTTTTTTGCTTTTGCTAATTGCTATATTATGGATAAAGTTATCAAGCTTCAAGCACATGTTGTGAAGAATATTCTCGTACTAGGTTCTCTCATTTCCATTGATTGTAATTCTATGTTGCACGAATATGAAAATAGCAGGACATGTTATAGATAGGGAGACATCAGTAGGACACTGATTTGGCATGGTTGTCTCATCGAGACATGCCTTACACATACATGTCTCATATACGGCTTTTGCAGTGTCTGCATTTTGTAGAAATATTTGTATCATATTATCAAATATTATGCTAACAGGCTCTTACACATTTCCGTTTTTGCATCCATCAGGTACTTGTTGCCAGTGCTCGTAACTGGAAAGTTAAGGCACCGTCGACAGATTTAGAAGAAACCAACGGAAGATACAAGAACAGGTTCAGGTATGTAGTCCTTAATCATTCTGTCTTCAAAATGTGATGACATTATCAGTAAACTTAAACATACTGCTCATAACAAGTCTCTAAAATGAACAATTAAAACATGAATGTCGATCAATTTAATTACGTAAAACTTAAACAGAATCCCTTTTTCTGTCTCCTTAAAAGTTGAATTATTTATCTTTAGGAAGGTGAGCTATACCGTTTATGAAGAGATTTTAACTTAATAGAAGGCTCCTGTTGGATTGATACGAATACATAAAAGAGTTCCTCTTTGCAATCATTATGCTGACAGCTCTAGGAGTACAGAATTATGAGCCGTTTCATAAATGGAATTCTTCACATTTTCAGATATATTACAAAAAATGTAGCACTCATATGTATATACATAAAGTATGGTGTCACATTCATAGTTTACCGTATCGGCCGATACCGATATGGTTTGGCATGTCCCGATCCGGTATCGACCGATACCCAATACTGACCGTTACCGACATTGGGGGTCTCTTTTCCGGTCAATTTGACAAAAAAATTGAACGGCAAATCAGCAAGGATTTAAAGCATAATAAGGTTGTAAAAGCATATAAAAGAAGAAAATTTATCTATTACATGTAAACCAATCGGTCAGGGTGACTATTGTTTTATTTAATTTCAAAACTACTAAGAATAACAATGAAAATACTTATAATTATGTCTAAATGTATAAAATATATTTTTTAAATGTTAATAATTTATTAATAATTATTTGTTTTCCGATACCAAAATATTCGATACTCCGATCCGAAATCGCCGATATTGCCGATACCGATACTCATAGGAATGGTCTGATACCGATTCCGATACCGATACTGCGAACCTCACATTGATATATTTTCCTACTTTTAGTTATTGCATATTCACTAATGAATCGCTTGTTGAATATGTAAAATTCAGGTTCTTGGATAAAGCAACTCATGGCGGTCGTATCAGCGCTAGTCAAGTGGAAGAAACGAAATCCTTCTTTAGCCTCCTTCCCATATTTGCCAGCACCATCGTGATGAACTGCTGTCTGGCTCAACTACAGACGTTCTCGGTGCAGCAAGGAAAACAAATGGACACCAAGGTTACCAACGGCTTCCACATCCCTCCGGCTTCTTTGACAGCCATCCCCCTTGTGGTCATGCTCGTCTCCGTCCCCCTCTACGACTTCCTCACCATGTTAACCACGAAGAAGCTCACGAAAGTCAACTTCGTCATGAAACCGCTCAGGAGGATCGGTATTGGACTGATCCTGGCATCGGGGGCAATGGCTGCCGCTGCGCTCGTCGAGGTCAAGCGGAGAGACGCGGCCGTGGGAGGAGACAAGATAACCGTCTTCTGGCTCGGTTGGCAGTTCCTGTTGCTTGGTGTTGCAGACATGTTTGCTCTGGCAGGGATGCTCGAGTTCTTCTACACGGAAGCGCCCGACACCATGAGGAGCATGTCCACCGCGCTCTCCTGGTGCTCGACGGCGATGGGGTACTTCTTGAGCTCCGTGCTCGTCTCGGTTGTCGACTCAGCGAGTGGTCGGTTCGCGTCTAGAGAGTGGTTGGGTGGGAGGAGCTTGAACGAGAGCCGTTTGGAACTCTTCTACGCACTACTATGTGTGCTCAACTTCGTCAATTTCTTGAACTACATGTTTTGGGCAAGATGGTACTAGTAGCTTAGTTGAGCCTCCCTATTACTTCCTACATATAGATCAGTGAGTTCTAAGCGAGTCCCATAGACATCTTGTATTTATAGTTTGTGATGTTTGCAAGTGACTCAACAACTGGTTATGTTTCTTTTCTTCAAGTACATTATAGTATTATATATATATATATATATATATATATATATATATATATATATATATATGTATGATCTGAAACGAAAAAAAATATATATATACATATATATGTATGATCACATATTTGGAAAGGAAAAAAAAAACCTATCATTGGAGATGCATGCAGCATACCTATTGAATATCTGTGCTCATTGCTGGACACAAAGTTTCATTCCCCCAATTTCTCAAAACTTATGCTTGTCCCTGAAATATATGGTAGGAATGCTATGGTATCAACAAACAAGCTTACACATGTTTCAGAAGGTGAAACCTGAAAGCATGTAGATAAGTGAGTGTGAGTTACAAAATGATAAGAATTATCGTATCTTCTCATTTTCTTTTAAGTAATACATCTCTCTCTCAGGAGTTACTTCATATACTTTTTTAGATAAGACTAAAAATTAATGACCATTCCGTTTTGAGCTACTAGCACCAATACCCCCCTCTCGTTCGCATTTTTGTTTTGCCCCAACTTAATTATATTCGAACCCACGCCCCCAACTTATATTCAAACCCACACCCAAGTCCTCCCTCCCTTATTAGTTTTATGACTAGACCACCCCCTTGGTGGTAGGAGTTCTTAGTATCATATGCGGACGCATAAATTTAAGAGAGGGGATCAACCTCAAACGTAAAGAAAGTCGAAAACTAAAATAACATACTATATATATATATATATATATATATATATATATATATATATGTGTGTGTGTGTGTGTGTGTGTGTGTGTGTGTGTTGGGGGGGGGGGGGGGGGGGGGGGATACGGTTCCAAGACCCGTGGTTTCGATCCGATCCGAACCGTAAAATGTCCAAACAAGTCGGTTCCTAAAATTTAGAATTTAAACGGGCCGGGTCGGGACGGGTTGTATGACACTAACGGGACGGGACAGGACGGGACATATCCTATTTTCAAAATAAACGGGCCCCGGACCGACCCGTTTCTAGGGGTATGCATTTTTTAAAATCAATTTTTGAATTTTTTTGCTATTATAGTCTATAGATAATAGAACATGCTATTGTTCAGTAAACAAATACTAGAAATTTGGGAAGACGTAAGACTTGTTTTGTTCTTATATATAATACAACATATGTAAATGTTTACTATCCTAGAATTTTTCAAAACTTTTTTGGGACCTATTTGGACCCGCGGGTCGGCCTGGTTCGGACTCGTTTCGAACGGGTCGAGCCCGTTCCGGTTCCAATATTTTTTGGATCCGTCCCGTCCCGCCAATTAACGGGTCCGGTCCGGGTCCATCAAATTTGGACCCGGCCCGACCCGTGCCCACCCCTATGTGTGTGTGTGTTATAATTTTTCTCCCAGAATCAGTTGACTCTACTTGTCTTTTACTGTGTCCACCTCTGCTTAGTATATGAGTAATAACAATGTCATTGTGACATATGGAATGCACTTCAAGCGATACATGTCTTCACAAGATACATTATACAAGTGGGTCCAACATGCGCCAATTCTTATTTATGTGTATAGCATGAACCTTAATTTTAAGAGTTAATTATCCAAATGGTGCCTGAAGAATGTAGTGGCTACCGTTTGGTTATCGAACTTTTTTTTAGTTAATTTGATACTTAAGTTTTGCATTTTGGTTTAAAAAGTGTCTGAACTAGATTCCCTTAGTATTTTTGGATGAAAATCGATAAAAATGGACATGTAATTGTCACACGTTTTATTTTTAATTCATAGTTATTTTGTAATGTTTTTCTTTTTCGACTAAGAATATCGGTATTTGAAAAAGTTCTACATAAACAAATAGAATTTGTCGAGTACAACATGACGGTTCTACAATCAATTATAGCCGACGTATCAACTGGCCACGACAAAAATAATTCTAAAAATAAGGCACGTGACCATCACATGTTCATTTTTAACGATTTTTATCCAAAATACCAACGAAATCTAGTTTAGGCACTCTTTAAACCAAAATGTAAAGTTTAGGTATACCAAATTAACCAAAAAAATTCGATCACTAAACTGACGACCATGACATTCCTCGGACACTATTTAGACAATTAACTCTAATTTTAAAGAAACGACGAATAGATACATAAGACAATTTTTTTTTGATGGTTCAGTCTAGAAGTCCTACGAGGAGTACTAGTTTAACAGATGCTTATCTTTAGTCTTAAGAAGAAAAAGAAAATAAAACACGCCCTTCTTTTCGGAGTAGATAGTTATCAGCAGTAAATTGTGTGTGCGATGTTAGACAGATTACTATTTGTAATGATATATTATAGTTGGGTAAATACCATGGCTTGCTTCTAATAGATTCCATCAAAAAAAATTTCTTTGAGATGTCCGGCGATATGTACGAAATTTAGTACATGCTATATTGCATGTCTGTTGGACCTAATGTTCTTAATTTCTACCAAATAAATAAAAAGAATAATATGCTCTCGTGATTCGATCCACTCATCTTCTGTCATCCATCCGAAACCTTATACTTTTTCTCGATAACTACCAGAGTCACTCGAATTCCGTCATCAGATTTTTGAATGGCTACTATTCTGTTTCAAGTGTGAACGCATGGCCGGTAGGTAAAGAAAGCATCTAAATTCTGAGGACAAAAGCTCTCACCTTTCTAGAGATTCAAAAGCTCAAAGCCAATCAGCGAAGTGAATACATATAGGATAGTGACAAATACCAATACATGATACCAACATTTTCAAATAGGTACGTGCACACATTTTCAAATAGGTACTGCAGTAAATATGTTGGATGTCGCTGGTGTTCATATTCGGAGTGCTAAGAGAAGACGACCGAGGACTCAGTACTGAAGCTTGTGTGTCGAAACCAGTAGAAAAATAACAAGTACAAGCTCAACGGTATATTTGCGGTATACAGTCGACATACTTGAAACATGTTAAAACATCAAGCATGTTTTGGGACACTTTTGGTTAACAACCCGGATGCTGTCGAACGAAATCTGCTCATTTTAATGAGCTGATCAGATTTAAAGTTTGAGTTTTGATGGCCATATTACTCCTGCAGCCTAGGTTAAGTTATGAGAGGTATTTAATGTCTTCAACATAGGGCAATTGCTTGAGGCTATTGGTGGGCAGGGCCGGCCCTGAACAATTGGGGGCCCTAGGTAAAATTTTTTAAATGGGATCCATACATAATGTAAAAAAAAAAGTATAAATAAACAAAAATTTGTTGTAGTCAAGATTTGAACCAATGACCTCTTAAATACAAGTCTAGCATTGTAACCACCACACCACAATACTTTTCTGTTAAAAAATTGGCACATGATACATACTAGTTCTATTATAGATAATTCTATGTTGGTGCCCCCTTTCGTCAGGGGGCCCTGGGCCGTCGCCCGGCCTGTCCTGGGCCAGGGCCGCCCCTGTTGGTGGGCTAAATGTTAGAATTTTTTAGGGTTTTGCTAGAGAGCCATTAAGGAGCTTTTGAGAGAGGCTGAAGAAGAGCTCGTTAGAGAGGTCTTGCTAAGGAGAGGGTCGCAATTATGGTTTACTTTGTAATTATTTTGTAAGGTTCTCTCCTTAATTCAATAAAGATTTTTCTCTCTAGTCCCGTTGAATAGGTTGATCTTGACTAAACCATGTAAAATGTTGTATACTGTAGAGAATAATGATTCTATATTTTTATTGATAACTCCACTACTTACAGGGAGTCTAGCTCCTCTTCATATTACATTTTCCAATGTGGGACTAAATCCCTTATTAGTTCTCAACACTCCCCCTCAAGATGGGCGATAGATATTAATCATGCCTATCTTGTTACATAGCTTAGACAAACTTAATGAACTAAGACCCTTAGTCAGACAGTCTGCCAATTGTTCTTCTGAGCGAACATGATCAATCTTCAGTATTCCTTGTTCCAGCTTCTCTTTGATGAAGAATCAATCGATCTCGATGTGCTTCGTTCTGTCGTGCTGCACTGGATTGTTAGCTATACTTATTGCAGCTTGACTATCGCTCAGAAGACGTAACGGTGCTCCCTTGTCCAGCTTCAACTCTGTCAGCAACGCTTTCACCCACAGCAACTCTGACACTCCTAAAGCCATTGCTCTGTATTCTGCTTCAGCTGTAGACCGTGCTACCACAGACTGTTTCTTGCTTCTCCATGAGACCAAGTTTTCTCCTACAAAGACACAATATCCCGTGGTAGACCTTCTATCGTCTATGCAGCTTGTCCAGTCTGCATCGCAGTATCCCTCAACTTCTATACATCCATTCTTCTTGAACCATAGCCATTTTTCCGGCGTCCCTTTCAGATATCTCAAGATCTGAAACACTGCATCCATATGACCCGTTCTTGGATCATGCATGTAGCGACTTACTACACTCACCGCAAATGAGATATCAGGACGAGTGTGCCCCAGATAAATCAATCTTCCTACAAGTCGTTGATATCTTTCACGATCAACTGGCTCTCCTGCTACTGCTCCCAACTTGTACTTCTGGTCAATTGGGGTGACTGCTGCTTTGCATCCCAGCATCCCTGTCTCCTTCAGCAGATCTAGTGTATATTTTCTTTGTGAGAAAACAATTTCTTGTTCGCCTTCACACACCTCGATACCTAGAAAGTACCTCATCGCTCCTAGATCCTTCACTTCAAACTCCTTCGCGAGTTTTGATTTCAGCTTAGCGATCTCGGCTTCATCATCACCTGTGATTACTATATCATCTACGTATACAGCAAGTATAGTGATGTGGCCTCTTGCATGCTGAAGAAAGACAGTATGATCTGTATTTGCTTGATAGTATCCCATTCCTGTAACAGCCTTTCTGAATCTGTCAAACCAGGCTCGAGAAGATTGCTTGAGCCCATATAGCGACTTCTTTAGTTTGCATACTTTCCATGCGACGTTCCTTCGTCTGATTCTGTAGCATAGCACCCTGGCGGGAGTTCCATGTACACTTCTTCTTGTAGGTCCCCATGGAGAAAGGCATTCTTCACATCTAATTGGTATAGCTTCCACCCATAGTTTGCTGCAATGGAGACCAGAGTTCTTACAGTGCTCATTTTTGCTATTGGAGCAAACGTCTCATCATAGTCAATGCCATATAATTGTGTGTATCCCTTTGCAACCAACCTTGCCTTGTATCGTTCCACCTTTCCTTCTGACGTCTTCTTTACTGTGTACACCCATTTGCATCCCACAGTTTTCTTTCCTTTGGGTAATGGAACCAGCTCCCACGTCTTATTTTTTTTCCAGTGCCCCAAGTTCTTCCATCATTGCAGCTTTCTACCTTGGATCTTTCTTTGCTTCCTGCTAAATTTTGGGCAACGAAGTAGAGTCTAATGATGCAATGAAGGCTCGATAATTCGAAGAAATGTTAGAATAAGACAGGTAGTTGGCAATATCATGTTCATAATCATCAAAATGACTAGGAGCCTTACCCGCATTGATGCGAGAAGATCTCCTTAAGGGAGCAATAGGTGGTGGAGAGATCATACCATTAGAGTCAGAGAGATCCGCATCAGAATCAGATTGATTCTGTGCGGGGGCAACATCTTCAGGAGTTGGAGCAGGAGTAGACGAAGAACTTGGTACAGTAGGCACAGGACACGGTACAGGCACAGTACTGGACTTCTGCTGTCTCCTTCTGTAGACTTGGAGCTCCTTTTCCATTGTCTGCTGCTCCCCCTGTTTCTTTTCCATTGTCTGCTGCTTCCCCTGTTTAACATATGTATCTTCTTCACCTTATGTATCGGAGTCACTGCTTTCTTTCCCTTTCGTCCAGTTTTCTATGACCGGGCATGGGACCGATCCGACTACCACAGATGGGCTTAATTTCTCCCCCTCACATCTAACACCCTCTATGTTAGGTGTGTCACCAAACGCCGAACCGTCATCCGAACCATAATATGATTCCAGTTCTCTGAATGTAACGTCCATGCTTACAAACATCTTCCGCTCAACTGGGCTCCAACATGCGTAACCCTTCTGAGTTGCCGTGTACCATTTAAAGACACATTTAACCGCTCTAGGATCCAGTTTGCCAACTCCTGGCCTATTATCTTGGACAAAACATACACATCCAAATACTTTCGGTGGAACAGTGTACGTGGTTGCACCAGTAAGCATCTCCAGCGGTGTCTTCCAGTCCAATACCTGAGATAGTATTCTGTTGATGAGATAAGATGCCGTTAACACCGCCTGCCCCCATAAGTGTTTCGGAACATTCATAGCCAGCATCATCGTCCGTGCGACCTCCAGCAGGTGTCTGTTCTTCCGTTCGGCCACACCATTTTGTGCCGGTGTATAGGCACAGGAAGTTTGGTGTAGTATGCCATGAGTGGATAAATACTCAGCAACCTTCCTATTTGTATACTCCGTCCCATTGTCAGACCGTAACCACTTAATTTTAGTACCATATTGAGTTTCTACCCGGCGATGAAAGTCCTGAAATGCCTCAAAGACGTCACTTTTATTCTTCATAAGGTACACCCATGTCACGCGAGTATAACAATCAATAAAAGTGACGAACCATCGAAAACCGTTAATACCGGTTGTAGGACAAAGGCCCCATACGTCTGAATGTATCATATCAAAAGCAGCCGAACTTCTACTACCTGAACTCACATACGTGCTTCTGGTATGTTTACCTAACTCACAAGCATGACAAAATAACTTCTCTTTATTAGCCCTTTGATATAAGGACGGATACATTCGACTAATAATTTTAAAAGAAGAATGACCGACACGCTGGTGGTGGAGGAGCAATTCATCTTCTACACTGCGCCGTGAAGCTTCCGGTGGTGTGTCTGCTACCAGAGATGCCAAAGCTTTGTCCAGTCCAGTCCTGTCCAAGTACCACAGTCCCTTATGCCATGTGCCAGTCCCTAGACGTCGTCCTGTCCCCTTCTCCTGAAAAGTCACCGTAGGAATGTCAAAGAAAACAATACAGTTAAGATCAAGGATAATGGCACTAATAGAAAGAAGATTGACAGGAAAAGACGGAACATGTAAGACATTGGTGAGAGTGAGAGAAGGGGTGCATGCGACAGTGCCTTTACCCATGACAGGGCTGGAGTTACCATCAGTAGTCTGAATGCTCTCCGGCGTCGGTAGGTGAGTATAGTCCTGGAACTCACCGCGGGATCCCGTGACATGGCGAGATGCCCCAGAGTCCGTAATCCAACCCGGTTGGTGGACAGCTGCTGCCAGAGCACGTGCAGGTATACCTGCACCGGTTTGGGCAAAGCAAGTGATGTGGTCCCCCGAGGTAGAGGACGCCCCAGTACTGCCGTCCGAACCCAGCTTCGTGCTGCGTAACTTCGCTAGGAACTCCTTCTCAAGAGGGGTTAACTCAGCCAGGTGATTGTTGCCCCCTTCCTCCGCCAGATGAGCTTTGTGTCCTCCAGAATAATTTCTCCTTCTACCAGCATAACCGCCTCGACCACCACGACGTCCTCCGCGGCCCCGTCCACGATCACTCGACTGACTGTGCAGGGGCTTTGGATAAAATCTGATGTAATGTCCTGAGTTACCACAATTGTGGCAAACACCGGCCACAGAGGGAGGCTGATTGAAGGCAGCAAGGGCAGACTTGTCAACAATGGCTTGCTCTCCCTGGAAAGAGCCCTTGTTGGGCATCAACTTCAAGCGAGCCTCTTCTTGTGCCATGGCAGCAATGGCTTCTTCTAAGGTGGGAAGCATGGGCTGTGCCAGGAGGACATTCCTTCTATTCTCAAACACAGGGTTAAGACCCTTCAAGAACTTCATCATCCGTTGTCGCGAAATATAATCCAAGAACTTTTGGAAATGTTTCGCAAATGCTGGTTCGACTTGGACATCTTCCATCCCAAGAGGATCATAATGATCCAGATCAGACCAGAACTTCTTCAACAGTGCCGCATACTCAGAGATGGTGCGGTCGTCCTGGGCCACCCTATCAAGTTCATCCTGCAGTTGGAAGACCCGCATAGGATTGTCCGAGCCTGAGTACATATCCTTCAAAGTCCGCCATATATCAGCAACAGCCTCCATCGCCTCTACATTTCCCGATACCTGATCGGTCAAGGAGGCAGTCAACCATCCAGCCACAACATTGTTGACAATGTCCCAAACAGCAAACTTCTTTGAGGAGGGATCATCTGGCGCCTTGGTTTGGCCATTGACGTAGCCAACCAAGCCACGTCCATTCAGCGTCCGCATGGCCTGCCGTGACCATTTCAAGTAATTGGACGTGCCTTCCAACTTCGTCTCCAGCTTGTCCAGCTTTCCCATTTTGTAGGGTGATGGATCCACATCAGTATGGATCACACGTGGGGTCGCCTCGGTTAATCTCTTTGATAAAATATCATCAACCAAGGCCTGCATCTCATCTGCTGTCAGTTTACCACGGATCGAATCCATGGCGTCTTCAACGGTGATTCGTCGTCGTCGTCGTCTTCGTTGGCTTCGTCGTTGTCGTCGTCTTCGTCCTCTTTGTCGGCTTCGTCGTCGTCGTTATGTAAAGTCTTCAACAGAGACCGTACGAATGTGTTGTTAACATGGCCAACACCGGCGCGCGCATGGAAAACCTAATTTGCAGATCGAGAACGGAAAACAAATAAGCATTTGTAATTCCGGAGGACGTAATCTAGGAACAGAAGGTGCAAATAAAGTATTTGACATCCATCCGTCGTCGAATAACTGCCCACATAATCTCTCTCGCAAAGTAGGATTTTTTTATATGATTTTTTTTAGGGGGAAAAAAGGGGGGGTTACAGCAGCAGGTGCGGAAGAGGGGGGGGGCGGCGGCGGGGGGGGGGGGGGGGGGGGGCAGCAGCAGGTGGGAGGGGGGGCAGGGGTTGGGGGGGCGTCGGGCGGGGGGGTTAGGCAGGGGGTGGGGATCGGCATGGGTTGGGGGGGACGTCGGGCGGGACAGGGGGGTGGTCGGCAGGGGGTGGGGATCGGCAGGGGGGGCGTCGGGCGGGGGGGGGGGTTAGGGTTAGGGGCAGCAGGGGGGGTGGTCGGCAGGGGAGTGGTCGGCAAGAGGGGGGTTAGGGTTAGGGTTAGGATCGACAAGAGGGGGGAGGGTCGGCAGGAGGGGGGTGAGAAAAAATATTTTTATTTTTTGGTTATGGCTCTGATACCATGTAGAGAATAATGGTTCTATATTTTTATTGATTGGCTACTCCACTACTTATATGGAGTCTAGTTCCTCTTCATATTACATTTTCCAATGTGGGACTAAATCCCTTATTAGTTCTTAACATATGCTTTGTGTTTACTTTTCGGTTATTATTGTATCTTGTCATTCTCATCATTATAAGGATATTGTTGTATTTTTGCTTCCACGTATTGCACAAGAGTTGGTATAAGAGCTAAGGAAAACATCATAATTTTAATTTCTTTGATCTAGGTAACGGGTAGACTAGAACATTAGTCTGTTCCCTATCTTTCTAGATCGGAATAAATGAGATCATTGGTTCATTAAAGTCCAAGGATTTTTTCGAAAATTTGAGATAACGAGTAACAAAACAAATAGTACAAAGTTCAAAGTAGAGAAATTTAATGAAAAAGATAACTTCTAGTTGTTGAAGAGAAGGGTTAAGGCTCTAATAATTAAAGAGGGAGATTTTAAGGCCATCGTAGGAAAGAAGAAGAAACCTTCAAATATGATAGGTGGTTCATGGAAGAACTCGATGGCACATAGCACAATGAAGCTTTATTTTACGGATGAGAAAACTTTTCCTCCGGTTTGTGGTTGAAGCTCGAGGGCTAATTATGACAAAGTTATTGTCAAACAAGTTATACCTCAATATGCAACTATATAGTCTATACATAAAGGAAGGGGATCCAGATTCTCAATCATCTGGACAGTTTCAACAAAATAGTAAGTGATCGTTTGTGTCTTGTGTAGTGCCCCGCTCCCAGCGGTGGCATCGTGTTGGCTTCCGTCGAAACTTGGTTATGTGGGAAAACCATTCGGCATCGAACCGGTCGAGACAAATACATTGAGAACCTTGCAAGCAAACGAGGTAGGAGGTGGATCTCGTGCGTTGGGAAGGAGAAGGGAGGATGGGGTTTCAGAATTTACACAGAGGAGACGAGGGCTTATGTTAAGTTTAGGTTTATACATTGGACTGTTTCTGTATATATAGTTATTAAGAGAGCATGTCGATTTTTATTAGTATTTAATGCTACCACCAACAAACTTTGTTGGTGACAAGTGCTTGATGCTATTGATTGCTAAAAGCTAGTATTTTTAGAATTTTTCTAAAAAGTCATTAAATGAGACTTTGAGAGAAGTTGAAAGATCTTTCTAAGAAGAGGCTTGCGGTTTGCTTTGTAATCCTTTTGTAAGGATCTCTCGTTGATTTAATACAGATTTTTTTTTTCTTGTCCCGTAGAGTAGGTCTATCTTGACCGAACCACGTAAATCGTTATGTGTTTTGTGTTTATTGTTATGTGTTTTGTGTTTATTGTTCGATTATTACTGTGCTTTGTCATTCTCGTCATTATATGGATATTGTCGTGTTCTCGCTTTCATGTTTGTACAACCGACTCAAACATGTATACGAACATGATATGGATACGGACACCATCTTGCTGTGACCAGGTAACAAAGGGTACATCAAAAAGGGAAAGAAAGAACATATGCCAATATGATAGGCATATCTGAATAGCATGAAGAAACATTGCACTACTTTCTCAATGGAAAGAAATGTGCGGCTAAGAGCTCCACTTCCTGGCCTTCTCAAATCCATTCCTGCAGTTGCGGTAGTCCTCGAGCGTCTGCTGAATCTCGGCCTGCGTGTTCATGACGAACGGCCCGTACTGAACCACCGGCTCGTCCAGCTGCTTCCCTCCGACGAGAACGAACCGGAGCGGACCGTCCGACCGGTTCCACACGCTGAGCCCGTCGCCCGTGCTGAGGACCAGCACGTGGTGGCTCGAGGCGGAGGTCTCGCCGAACACGCCTTCGCCCTCGATGACGTACACGAACGCGTTCCACGACACGGGGACGGGCTGATGGAGCTGCGAGCCGGGCTGCATTGTGAAGTCGAGGTACATTGTCGGGGTGCGGGTGTAGGCGGGGGACCGCACGCCGAAGGCCTCGCCTGCGATGATCCGCGCCTCGACGCCGTCCTTCTCGGCGCGCGCTATGTCCTTGCTCTGCAGCTCTTGGTATCGGGGCTCGATCCTGCGTGTATCGGAATGATTAGTATTCAGAAAAAAGAAGAACAAGAATTGGCATATTATCAAGAACTGGGTATCTAGTGCTGATCAGTACATTTTGTCTTTGGATGGGAGGTTGATCCATAGTTGCAGCCCCTTTTGGACTCCTTCGGCTGCCGGCATCTCGGAGTGGACGACTCCCCTGCCGGCAGTCATCCACTGAACAAGGAAATTGAAGATCATTGTTAGCATCTAGATTGCCCTTATGTTCATGATGAGCATTACCGGGACTACTCATGTTCCGAAAATAATTACACTGACCACTCCTCTGCTTTATAATATTTATAAAACATAGGGTGGTCAGTATTATAAGTTTCTAGAGAAAATATAAATTATAGGTGTGGTTCGTATAATTAGTTTCAAAGTAGGAATAGTTTCGGTAATAAACGTAAAACATAGGAATAGTTAACATAAATTGCCCATCTAGATTTGAACCATGTAGATGTGAAATGGACTGCAGTACCTGAAGATCCCCAGCTCGAATCGTGCTCTTGTGGCCGGAGAAGTCTTGGTGGGTGAATGCACCCTAGTTCAAGTACACAAATATTAGTAGGTCGAATTTATTCGATACAACCTCCTTTTTTTTTGGGATCTACTGTGATAATGAGAAAGATTTTTACACATCCGACCAAATCGCTTAATAATCTCAGAATGAACACAACACATTCATTTCATGATGCCATTGTCGTGAAGAAGGAAAGGAGGAAACGTTAAGCATACATACCTCTAGCATGTATGTGACAGTTTCAAAGCCTGAGGAAATTAAACATCCAGAGTCAGTGGATTGATTAAAAAAGAAGAAAAGTTCAACGATTTGAATTGGGTGAGATAATTGAAAAACCAACCTCTATGAGGATGATCAGGAAATCCTGCTGGAGCAGAGACTGCAAAGGCAAGGCAAAAAAAAATATCAGCAATCTAACAATAATGGTTGTGTTTGGTATTGCTTAAGCCTATAATCAATGTTAAGCTGTAGATCAAGATGATTATAGAAGGAAAAAACATCGAAATTATTGAAATGACCAAACTAGATGTGCATTTGATAAAAATGTAAGACGAAATGTCAGAACTATAGGATATTCATGTAAAAAACACATGATAAGTTGTAGCAATAAAAGAAAGTGTTAACAAACACACCTATATGTTGCTTTTTAAAATATAATTTGGGTCTCGAAATTGACCATGTGTTAGGATTTGGGTCTCAAAATCACTGTTTATTAGCCTACGTGAACAGTGATTTCGAGACCCAAACTCTAACCTCGGTCAATTTCGAGACCCAAATCCTAATATCCATGTATATGTGAGACCCTAAAATAAACTATCATAGAAAATATAATAAGAAAGACAGAGAAAGAGAGGAGGAGAAGAAACCAAAGACACACCTGAGAACTCATCCAACATGAGAAAAGGATCAAGATTCTTCAGCTCTGGCCTGTGACAATCAATTGACAAACAACAATCATCCATTAAAAACCAAAAAGAAATCATACAATAACCAAAAGTAGGTGAGGTTTTCAAATTAACCTTCCAATGCTCCTCCTGACACTGGCTCCCTCGCCCTCCTGTTGGGCCTCGGCAAGAACCTTCTTCACCACAGACCTTGGCATCTCAAAGCTTGGAGCCTCACAATTAGCACTCATACCCATGCTGATAATTCTCTTCTGGTCTTGTTGGCTTCTACTAAAGGAGGAAGAAGAAAGAGAATTGCACGAAGATGTTATGATTGGTGAAGGGGTTGAACAGAAGGTGAGAATTTATAGGAGAACACCCTCTCCCTCATGATCCCCATCATCCTGGTCGTTATCTGGTGTGTACATGGTAGTTTATGTTCACACTTACCTGTTGCTTTCTGGAATAGCAGTCGTGATTGTCTTTATGGACCGTTCAGATTAGTTTCTTAAACTATTTGATGAGTGGTCCCTCCATAGGTGGAGAGAAGTTTGTTATTATTCCCAAGGTTCATTCACCTTGGAGAAAGGCTTGTGCCTTTTGGAGTTTCTAAGGTTAATGAACCTTAGATGGTGCAATCTTGAAGGAGAAATTATATCTCTACCTCATGAAGCTATATAAAAAGGTTGGAAGAGCAACAAATGATATACCTAATGTGGTATAAAGGTTATTCCTCAATGGAGGATAAGTTGATGTGTAGGAGCAATAAGTGATCCACCTAAAGCGAGTGAGAAATTGTGTTCCTTTTTGCATGAGAGCAAAGAATATTGTGAGCCTCTTGAGTGAATCAAGAGGGAGTTATTGTTAACCACCGTAGAGTGAGATTGTGATTGTAATCCGATTATTTTTAATGGAGAAAAATTGGAGCCTTTGGAGGACATAGTCCTACTGCCGAACCTCGTTAAATTTCTGATGTTATTTTTCTGTCTTATTTATTTTCGCATTGTGCATCACTCCCAACAAGTTGTATAAGAGCCAAACCGATCCGGGTAGAAGTCATTGTCAAGTTGATGCATTCAACAATAATATGTATTGCAAACAGATACAGAAGAACCTGGATGCTATCAAGATCAGGTCGTGACGCACGCGAAATAGGGGGAGTGGCTGAAAGCCATGGAAGATGAGATGAAATCCTTGCATGAGAATCACACTTATGTTTTTGGTGCAAACGGAGCCTTCCACTTATGTCAGGAAGGGGGAAATTGATGAGTGGTCCCTCCATAAGTGGAGAGAAGTTTGTTATTGTTCCCAAGGTTCATTCATCTTGGAGAAATACTTGTGTCTTTTGGAGTTTCTAGGTTAATGAACCTTAGATGGTGCAATCTTGAAGGAGAAATATCTCTACCTCATGATGCTACATAAAGAGGTTGGAAGAGCAACAAATGATATACCTAATGTGGTATCAAGGTTATCTCTCAATGGAGGATGAGTTGATGTGTAGGAGCAACAAGTGATCCACCTAAAGCGAGTTTGTGAGAGAAAGTGATGCTCAAGTTAAGTTGTACCAATTTGAGAGAAGACCCTTTGTAATCTTTTATTTGATTATAGTGAAAACGGCAGAGAAGGGGTGGACGGAGGCCGTAGGCTCAAATTGAGCTGAACCTCGATAAATCTTGTGTCTGCTATCTTTCTTATTTTCTCTTCTCTTTCACTTTTGTTTATTCTCATCTCATCACAAAGACGGAAAAGGTCTTGGTTTTCCAACAGTATTCAGTTTCTCACGAGATTTTGATCTAATCCAACGGCTGGTATTACGAGAAACATAACGGATGCTTAAGTGTGGACATCCCGATCCCTCCCCTCTCTCTCTCTCTCTCTCTCTCTCTCTCTCTCTAGTTGAAGCGGTAGAAGTGGGAGGTAACTCCCCAAAAGTCTTGGGTTCAAGACTTGGAGAAAATATTTAAGTCTCCATGTGGTGAGGGGATTAAATGTGGATCACCGGATGCAGGCAGGAGCGGAGCAGGTGGTGGGGCTTCAGACGGATTGTGTGCCTTTGGACGTAGGTTTGGATACTATGTAGAGTAACTATACCCTACCAATTCACTGTAAATTTACGTCGACATAAATATTTTACTACAATCTATACAAAGATAATTAAAATATTATAATTCATTTATCTAAAAGATGGATTTGGATTCTGAATGGGTGAAACTAGATCAGGGTCCCAGGCTTGAGGTCTAAATAGGTACAATATGGGAAAAGGGAAATGTGAGGATGAGGTTCAATTGTTTCCATCTGGATCATGGAGGGGGTGATGCCACCTTCATGTAATCATGATGTGGGCAGCCCTCCCATTTACATTAAAACCCCTTTGGACCCCATTATGTCAACATTGAAGTCCTGTGTTTCCAGTGCTCCATGTAAATATATACAAATAAACCAATCTGAACACAACTCAACGAACAAGATCATACCACAAATCTTGCGATATAACCCCCACGGTTAACTAATATTATATCCATTAAATCTATTACAACATAACCCCGTGACCAATTTCAGTGATCGTCTATCTTACAGCAATAATATAATATTCGCTTAAGTCGATCATTAGTGATTGATCTGTTGTTGATAAATTGCATTAACTACTCCTATATTTTATACTTATTACCGAAACTAATTCTACTTTGAAACTTATAACACATACCACTCTTATAGTTAATATTTTCTATAAAAACTTGTAACACTGACCACCCCTATGTTTTATAATTTATAACAGAGATGGATGGTCGGTGTAATTATTTTCGGAATAGGTGTAGTCCTGTAATACTCATGAAACGTGGTTCAATGTATTTATTTCTTCTTCTTTTTATATGATACTGTGTACAATTCATGGGCGGATCTATATAGGGTCCAAGGGGGGCCACGGCCCCCCCAATTTTTTTTTAAAAATTCTGATTAATATACAGAACTTTTTACAAGTTTACAATATACATTAGTTTGACCCTTCAATGTACAAAGAATATGTTAGCTCAAGTGGTGGTGTTTTGGGCTTTCAATTTAGAGGTTGCAAATTCAAATCTTACCTTTCACATAATCAAATATTTTACATATTTTATGTATAATGTTTTGCTTCCTCTTTTGTAACAATTTAAAAATATTGGCTTTATTTTTTGCTCAATTTTGTTTGAGTTTGAGTTTGAGTTTTTTTTGTTTTTTTGCTATTGAAGTCCGAATAACATGACAACTTTAAGAATTTATATATGTAGTACCACGCCCCTTCATAGTCTTAATCCAATTCATGGTATTTTTCCATTATTAGCACTGTCAATTCTTTATTATCTTCATGAGTTCAATGTATCCTAGCATTCACACTGTCATGTGGTGGTGGTTCTCTTCTGCCAGTACTTGTTAAGATTGACCAATATTGTGCTGAAAATAATAATCATTATATTCTTTCTAGTCAATGTAAAGGTTGCTAATAAGCCAATTCCCGTGAGCCTAATTTGACAGTCAAATGACATTTTAATTCTGCTTTTTTTTTTCCTTCTCCTTCTCCTTCTCCTTCTCTTAATCTTCTTCTATGCAGCCCTCTGACTTTTGAAAAATGTGTCTTTGGTGTAGCATATTTCATTAAGTACACATGTTACATATTTGTTTATGCAACTCTTGTTGAACTCAAAGAGTCTCGATTTTAATTCAATTCCTAACAAATGATCCCTCAATATGTGTGTTTAAGTTGGACTAATATCTGTTGAAAAATTGGGAAATATATGTAGTTTTAACAGATGTAACATATAGTACTGGCAAAACGGTTAAACTTGTTGCTTGTATCCGTCAAGACAAAGCTTTGGTCGAAGCAACTACAATATTTTGGGGGTTAAAGCTGCATACATCTTGTTTTTTTTCCCTCCTATATTGAGCATATTGTTTATGAGTTTGCTTATTATGTTTATTCTCACTTTAGTCTTGTTGGAGTTTTTCTTTTAACATGTGAAGAGGGCTTGCTCTCAACACATGCCTAGTGAAGTTTAGTCCCACATTGAAAAAAGCACCATGAGTAGTATCTCTATATATACTTGGTATGTTGTAAAGATGTATACATGAGGCGGTGATCTTAAGGAGGGAACCATGTGGGTGATTTTAATAGGAGGTAAGGATAAAATTTCATGTTAAAGCTTAATGCTTTTTGCTCTTGGAAATTAATTTCCATTGGAGCTAAGCCCCGACGACTCGGACTCGGACTCATGAGGCGTAATGTGGCTTTTTGTGGCGCACTTTGCACTTAGCATGTCAGCATCGTCGCTAGACGCATAGTGCAATTCAGTTGCGCAATCGCGCGCCCGTTCGCGTGGTCCGATCGAGTCGTTAAGCGCATAGTGCGCTTAAGTTGCGCAAGCTTATGCACAGTCGATCGCGTGCCCGTTCGCGTGGCCCGATCGCGTCGCTAGGCGCATAGTGTGCTTAAGTTACACAAGCATCTGCGCAGCCGATTGCGCGCCCGTTCGCGTGGCCAGATGGCACTGACCAATTAGCGCTGCCCAGTGGCACGCCAGTTGGCGCGACCTGATGGCGCTGCCAGATAGCGCGCAGTTGGCGCGTAGTGCACGTGTGCTTAAGTTGCGCAAGCCTCTGCGCAGTCGATCGCACGCCCGTTCGCGCAGCCAGATGGCGCGGCTGAGTGGCGCTGCCTGTTGGTGCGGCCTGATGGTGCTGCCAGATAACGCGTAGTGGGCGTGTGCGCAGTTGGCGCAGCGGTGCACGATTGCGCACGCCTCTGCGCAGCCGATCGCGCATCCGTTCGCGTGGACCGATCGCGCGGCCAAATGGCGCGACCAACTGGCGCTGACCAATTGGCGTTGCCCAGTGGCGCGCCAATTGGCGCGGCCTGATGGTGCTGCCAGATAGTGCACAGTTGGCGCGTAGTGCGCGTGTGCGTAGTTGGCGCAGCGGTGCGCAATTGTGCGCGCTGTACGCCGTTCACGCACGCTATGCCCTAATTGGCGCGCACTGTGCGCCAGTTGGCTCAATCGTGTCTGTGCACGATTTGAGTGGTTGCTGAACGTTCAGAGCAATTTTTTTCTACGTCCTGGACGTTCTGTATACCGAGCAGTTACTGGACGCACCTATATAAAGTCCCTATCTTCTCTCTCAGGAAACAGAACACAAGTATCAGAATTTTTTTTACGAAATTTTCTAAGTTCAGAGCAGAGAAAAGAGATCCTTTAAGAGCAGAGTCCGCGCGCCATCCGAGGAGTCAGAAAAGCGGAGTGTTCCAAAGTTCTCCGTCGAACTTGCTAGTTCCTGAAAGCTGTTCGTGTGGGACGAATCAAGCTTTAAGCACCGGTTATTATTCACCCCAGCAGACAGTTCTATCCTTCCATCTGCTTCACCGCCTGTCATCCACTTCAACTCGTTCTGAATGAGATCTGATCTAATCAGAAATTGTTAGTGGACAATCGTTACTGTTGCTAACAATTCGTTTGTACCTTCTTTTTGGAAGTACTACATTCGTTTAATTGCTACTGTTACGTTCGTTACCCAGAATCCTCAAAGGATCTCTGTCGTGCCCCTTCTTCGAAGTGTTGCTACGAAACGTTATTTTTATAATCGTTTTATTTTTCAGTTTTTCATCGAAAAATTAAGTTCCGGGACTAACAAGTCTTTCCTCTCAATCATCAACATCCAATTAATCTATGATTTATCTCTATACTTGGTTAAATCAGGATGTCATATTTGGACACGATAACTAAATGGCATAGTACAGGTCAATGCAAAATTGACTTCTTCCTATTATTTTGTCTATTACTTTTGACTCGAAATGGAAATTCATATTTTTCTTGCGTTTTTACTCTGATTAAGTTCTACAGAGTTTTTCAGATATTTCCACTCATGTTCTAAACACTATATTAAATCAGGCAATCTCTATCTACAACAAATATGCAGATATTTCCACTCATGACAATGATGAATCTGAACTTCTGAGATCTAAAATATCGTCGCAAGAAGCATGGAACCCTCCTGTGGTTGGACAAGTGAAAATTAATGTTGATGGAGCCTCATCATCATCAAATATTGCAGCAGCAGCGGTGGCACGAGACAACCAGGAGAACTTTATCAGAGCATTGACAAAATGCTCTTCCATTCAATTTTTTCCAGATATTAGCATCCAAGCAGAATTCATGGCAATACAATTGGGTTACCAACTGGCGGAAATCATGCAAATACAAGATTTTATTATCGAAGGTGACTCGCTCATAGTTTGTAAGATTTTTTCGAAGGTGACTCGCTCATAGTTTTTTCCAGATATTAGCATCCAAGCAGAATTCATGGCAATACAATTGGGTTACCAACTGGCGGAAATCATGCAAATACAAGATTTTATCATCGAAGGTGACTCGCTCATAGTTTGTAAGATTTGCTCAGGAGACAACTCTTTAATTCCTTGGCAGCTCAATCATATGATACTTTTCCTCATGTTTCTACATGGAGGAGGAATGGAGTATCTAAAGTCTCATTCGCTAGAAGAGAATCAAATATGGTGGCCCATTCTCTAGCACGAGAAGCTTTGCTCAAAAATTTGTGTACAGGTTTCACAGCACCCCCTGCTTGTATTTTACATCATCTTCATGAAGATGTTCGTTCTGCTTTATTATCTGTAAATGAACCTATGTCTTACTGTTAATGAAAGGTTGTGTTTTCTCAAAAAAAAAAAAAAAAAAAAAAAAAAAAGGTTCTACAGAGTTTTTACTATAAAGTTCCTACTGCACCAAAACTCGAAATGGAAATTCATATATATGGACGCAGATTAAAAATTCCGGTACGCGGAGTCCCGCCAAAGCCGCCTTCCCCCGGCACAATCGGATCGTGGTACTCGCACGCGTGTTCGCTCGATCCAACGGTCAAGACCGACGTGACTCCGTGGACAGGACTCCAGATCCGAATCCTATATATTTTTTTTTTTGAAAAAAAGTAATTAATTTATTAAAAACTCGGGGATCATACACTTAGTTGGTGCGCAGTGGCACCTTCATACATGATACATCATGCTCAATGTTGAGGATCACTCCTCGAATCGAGGTATATTTATATTCAAAAACTCGAGCGTTTCGCTCTCTCCATACGTGCCAGACAGCCGCTGCCAATCTGATTCTAGCTTCAGTGTACCACTCTATCCCCCTGTGTTTGCCTGACATGATGATGCGAACCACCTCCTCATAGCCCACATCGCTAGGGAGGCTAACTCCTAAGTTCATCTCTTGTCTCCGCAGGATTTCTCTGGCCACCGTGCATCCAAAAAACAGATGATTGGCTGTCTCATCCTGCTGCCAGCAAAGAACACAACTATTGTTCAGATTAAGGATGCCAAACCTGTCAAGCCTATCCTTAGTGAGAAGGCGACCCCGCGTTAATTTGTATAAGCAAAGCTGGAACTTGCGAGCGGCTTGTTTGCACCATACAACATCCGCAAACTCCCATACATGGCCTACGTCCCGCGCCTGGGAGTAGGCCGTCCGAGTGCAGAATGTACCCGTGGGCGATTCCTTCCAGCCCCAAGTGTCCGCCCGGATCGATGGATCCATAGGGACGTGCGGAACTAGAGGCCGCAGTATGGCCACAAAGATAGCAACGAAATTAATTCAAATCCCACAAAGATAGCAACGAAATTAATTCAAATCCCACAAAAAGTGGATCTGAATTAATCGCCTTGAATCAGTCTTTCGATAACTGACTTGTAGCCTGCACAGTCAGCAGAGCCCTCCATGCGGCAGCAGCAGCCTGGCCGCATGAGCCACATGGCCTCATGACCGCAAGTGCCGCATGGATCGCATGGATCGCATGAGCCGCATGAGACCACATGTGGCCGCATGTGGTCGCATGACTGCTAACGTGCTAAGTGCAAAGTGCACCAACAAAACGCCACATTACGTCTCATGAGCCCATGAGCCCGAGCCCGAGCCCGAGTCCGAGTCGCTAAGCCCCTTTGGGGCTTAGCTCCAAATGAAATTAATCCAAGAGAATGACAAAAGCATTAATGCTTAATCCTTGGAGCCTTATTCTTACCTCCTAGTAAAATCACCCACATGGTTCCCTCCTTAGGGTCACCACCCCATGTGCATATCTCAACAACACAACCAAGTATATATGTTGAGATAACTCATGGTGCATTTCCGATGTGGAACTAAACTTTTACAAGGCATGTTGAGAGCAAGCTCTCTCCATGTAAAGAAAGCACCAACAATCTCCCACATATCACAACATATATATGTGTCCAGGGTTGAGCGTTCCCCACAGTAACTGTCCATTTTGCATTAGGATAGATGTCGCTGACGACTTGAATCTTCCCGCATGGGTTAAATAACAATGTGATACAAGAATGGACTACGTCTTGAATTCTGTATCACAATTGTAATTCTTTCCACTCACAAAGTGTAGTTACGTGTGCTTCTGGCTGCATATTAAAGGTCCTGTGCCAGCCGGGTTTCAGTGTATAATTTTGGGCGTCTACAAGTTTGCCCTCAAGAGATGGCCTGATATCTCTTTCCATACACTATAGGTGAGTTCTTTGTTAAAGAGACATGGCATGAAACCTTGCGCTTCCTTGCGGTGCTACGCCGCTATGACATGGCCTGAAGCCGAGGCATTACCCCTACCTGGGAACCTCATCGTAGTGTCATACTACTGTAGTATGAGGTCTCAGCCTCTTTGTAGTACCAATCTACTCAGCATGAAGCCTAAGGCTTCCTTGCGGTGTTACGCCGCATCGACATGGCTTGCAAGGCTGAGGCTTTACCCCTACCTGGGTACCTCATCGTGGTGTCGTGCCACTGTAACATGGGGCCATCCTCCCCTTTGTAGTGCTGTCTATAACTCTTTAATTACGTCATACAGCATTAGGCTACCTGTCTATTTGCGGTGCTACGTCGCTATGACTTGGCTTACAAAACCGAGGCATTACCCCAGACCTGGGAACCTCATGGTGGAGTCACCCTAATGTAGCATGGAGTTTCACTCCTTGTAGTGCTGCTCTACCGTGCTTCCTGTAAAGCACACCAGGCATTCACTCTGCCTGAGAACTCATTAAGGCGTTTAAGCCAACCTTCCACTGGATCTATTTCGCAGAAAATACATAGTAGACAACAGTGGTTATGGGTCCGTATCCCTTCCATGTTCCAGAGAACAAGTACCCACTGTTACCTGATAGTTTTCCAGTCAGTGATCCTCCTTTGAACCAAAAGTTAGATGCCTAGTAGATTTCTCTTTGAACTAATAGCATAAAACTTTATGGTAGGATTACAAAGACACACTATCAGAATGCCTTCAAGCCCATTTTGCAAGCTGGTCCTTTGTGAACGGATCTGCCAGGTTCTCCTGACTTCGAACATCAATCACTGCAATTATACCTCTTTTGATAAGATCGTGCACTGCCCTGTGCTTCAACCGCACAGTCCTTTTTTTCCCGTTGAAGAGGTCATTTGATGCCACTGCCGCAGTCGCCTGGTTGTTACAGTATATCGGTATCGCCGGTATCTGAGCCCCAACCACTAGAAGATCATACATGAGCTCCCGAAGCCATTCTGCTTCATCTGCTGCAGTTTCAAGTGCATAGAATTCAGATTCTATGGAGGAACGAGAGAGTATAGTCTACTTTTTCGACTTCCACGATATAGCAGTTCCACCCAAGGAAAAGATATATCCTCCTGTGGATCTCTCGCTTTCCACCTCTGAACACTAGCTAGCATCACTGAAGCCTTCCACTACTGTCGGATACTCGTTGTAGTGCAGTGCATATGTCTGAGTTTTCTTGAGATATCTCATCATCCGCTTCACAGCTTTCCAGTGCTCAATCCCTGGGTTGCTTGTGAACCGACTCAGCATTTCCACGACGAAAGCTATGTCAGGCCTTGTGGCAGTGGTTGCGTACATCAAACTTCCGATAATGCTAGAATACTCCAGCTGTCTGACGCTTTCCCTCGAGTTTGGCTTCAGCTTCTGATCACCCCTGTATGGCGTATCGATCCCTGGAAGATCCTTATACCCATAGCATGTGAGCATCTTCTCAATGTAGTAAGATTGTGACAGCGCTACTCCAGTGTCTGTCCGGATGATCTTTATGTCCAAGATGACATCTGCATCCCCCAAGTCCTTTATACTGAACTTGGTTGAGAGTAACTTCTTTGTCTCCGTGACACAGCCTATATCCGTCCCTAGGATTAGCATGTCATCCACATACAGACAAACGATGACTCCTCTTCCATCAGCAAACTTTGTGTAAACATATTTGTCTGTCTCGCTGACTCTGTAGCCGTTTGTCCTAATAACTTTGTCAAACTTCTCATGCCACATCTTGGGAGCTTGCTTCAAACCATACAATGATTTCACCAACTTGCAGATTTTGTCTTCAAGACCTTTGACGACAAATCCATCTGGTTGTTGCATGTAAATCTCTTCGGTCAGCTCCCCATTCAGGAATGCTGTCTTTACATCCATCTGATGTATCACCAACTTATGTATAGCTGCTAGAGCGATTAACATTCTGATGGTGGTCATCCGAGCTACTGGAGCGTACGTGTCAAAGTAGTCTATCCCCTGTTTCTGAGAAAATCCCTTGGCTACCAGCCTGGCCTTGAACTTGTCAATAGTTCCATCTGCCTTCATCTTCTTCTTAAAGATCCATTTACATCCGATGGGCTTTTCTCCTTCAGGTAGATCTACTAACACCCATGTGTTATTGGAGGTGATAGAGTCAAACTCGTCATTTACTGCCTCCTTCCAGAAGATAGCAACTCAGGTCTTCATCGCCTCATCATAGGTACGCGGATCTGCTTCCACATGATAGGTGACAAAGTCATCTCCGAAGTCTTTAGGTCTCCTCGCTCGTTTTGCTGACGGCTCTGCGAGTTCTGGTACAAGATTCGCCCCACACGAATTGCTTCCAGGAACCAGCAAGTTGAAGAACTTGTGGAACGCTCGAAGTCACCTCTGTTCTGACACCTCGGATGGACTTGCAATGGCGGCAACAGCTCCCTCTCTCTCTCTCTCTTTTCTGACTTATAAAATTCGTAGTCCCCCACAAAGGACGCCGGAAGAGAGTATATAAAGAGAGAGGGTGGAAACCCTAGCTGCCTCTTCAGTTATGGAAAGATTGAATCAAATCCCACAAAGATAGCAACGAAATTAATTCAAATCCCACAAAGATAGCAACGAAATTAATTCAAATCCCACAAAAAGTGGATCTGAATTAATCGCCTTGAATCAGTCTTTCCATAACTGACTTGTAGCCTGCACAGTCAGCGGAGCCCTCCATGCGGCAGCAGCAGCAGCAGCCTGGCCGCATGAGCCACATGGCCTCATGGCCGCAAGTGCCGCAAGTGCCGCATGAGCCGCATGTCGCATAAGACCGCTGACGTGCTAAGTGCAAAGTGCGCCAACAAAACGCCACATGAGCTCATGAGCTCATGAGCCCATGAGTCCGAGCCCGAGCCAGAGTCCGAGTCCGAGTCGCTATAGCTCCAAATGGAATTAATCCAAGAGAATGACAAAAGTATTAATGCTTAATCCTTGGAGCCTTATTCTTACCTCCTAGTAAAATCACCCACATGGTTCCTTCCTTAGGGTCACCACCCCATGTGCATCTCTCAACAACACAACCAAGTATATATGTTGAGATAACTCATGGTGCATTTCCGATGTGGAACTAAACTTTTACAAGGCATGTTGAGAGCAAGCTCTCTCCATGTAAAGAAAACACCAACAATATATATATATATATATATATATATATATATATATATATATATATATATATATATATATATATATATATATATATATATATATATCAAGCTCTAAACGGTTGTATTTTGTCATGGATGACTGCATATGTTGTAGTTATATATAAAAAATTATGAAGCTGCTACCTAGCACCTCTAGACAACGTAGGCATTACACACACGATATCGATTAGTTTAACTAATAATTTACTCTACTGCTTAACGTGTTTTCATTCTCTAATGAGAAACATAGTGTTTTTATCATGTGAGACTCTGACTAGGAAGAGATAATCCATGCATGAAAAAAAAAAATGCATGATGCATGCATGATCTACTAATAACCTAACCTGAGTTTCTCACGTCAGAAAGGGATGACACAAGTTGAAATATATCCAGAAGTAGCCAATGGGAGCTCGATCCCGGCTGATCGTAGTTTATTCATTTATTTATTTTTGCCTTGAGGGCAAAGTAGCCAATGGGTTTTATCAGTTTTTTTTTTTTTTTTTTTTGAAATCGATTTTATCAGTTATCTGCACATTTAACATATATGTGAAACAGGGTCGGTCAGGTGCAAGCCAGATAAGACTTTAGGTTTGGACAACCTCTTTCAGGTTCAGCATAATTTCATTAGAGATCGGGATCGCAAGTGACCTTACATGATCGACCTACAATAAAAATTAAGGGACAATCAAAACGAGCTTCGGATAGGACAATCCAACCCCACCTCATGTGAAACAGCCAAATATATCTTGTTGGTAGAATATAAATATTAATCCCATATTAAATAGACTTGGTCTTGATTGCTATGACTATCTGTGCCATATTTTCACTGTATCTTTTTTTTTTTTAATCAAAAGCATGTGGATTTTATTAAGTGGAAGTAGAAGAGGTTACATAAGAAGCGAGTTCAGCTACTAGTCGCTGGAGAATACACTCAGGAGGAATGGTCATCCTAAGGAGGAAACCATGTGGATAATTTTATGTGGATAAAATTTTATGTTAAAGCTAATGCTTTTTGTTTTTGGAAATTAATTTTTATTGGAGCTAAGCCCCGGCGACTCGGACTCGGACTCGGACTCGGACTCGGACTCGGGCTCATGAGGCATAACGTGACTTTTTGTGGCGCACTTTGCACTTAGCATGTCAGCATCGTCGCTAGACGCATAGTGCAATTCAGTTGCGCAATCGTGCGCCCGTTCGCGTGGCCCGATCGCGTCGCTGTCGCTTAGTGCGCTTAAGTTGCGCAAGCCTCTGCACAGCAGATCGCGTGTCCGTTCGCGTGGCCCGATCGCGTCGCTAGGCGCATAGTGTGCTTAAGTTGCACAAGCATCTGAGCAGCCGATCGTGCGCCCGTTCGCGTGGCCAGATGACACTGACCAATTGGCGCGGCCTGATGGCGCCAGATAGCGCGCAGTTGGCATGTAGTGCACGTGTGCTTAAGTTGTGCAAGCCTCTGCGCAGTCGATCGCGCGTCCGTTCGGGTGGCCCGATCGCGCGGCCAGATGGCGCTAGAGCTGTCAAAATGGGCTAAGCCGGTTGGGCCGGCCCGCCCCGCCTGCCAAAAAGGTGGGTTGGGCCGAGCATTTAGGAGCCCGCCAAACAGGCAGGCCTAGGCGGCCCGCCACGCCAGTAGCCCGTCCCACGTTGGGCTAGCCCGCGGACCAAGTGGGTTGGCCCGCCGTCTATTTTTTCATTTAGCACATATATGAGATATGTATAATAAATGATAAAAATTCTCATTTAATGCAAGTAATGACGAATGAAATATTAAATTTTGTCATTTATTTACATGAATGAAGGAGTTTTAAAGAAATATCTACTATTATAAAATTTTTTGTATTTTACTTGTAATTTGATGCATATGAGAGTGGTAGAAAATATTATATATATGATTTTTTTCTTTTAAGAAACTAAAACAAATAAAAAAATTTAAAAAAATTAAGCGGGCCGGCCCGCCTAGCCTGCAGCCCGCCGGTGGGTTGGGCTGGATTGGAATTTTTCCAGCCTGCCAAAATGGTGGGTCGGCCCGTCCCGTCCCGCCAAATGGTGGGTTATGGTGGGTTACGGGCCGGACCGCCCCGCCGGTCCGTCTTGACAGTTCTAGATGGCGCTGACCAATTGGCGCGCCAGTTGGCGCAGCTTGATGGTGCTGCCAGATAGCGCGTAGTACGCGTGTGCGAAGTTGGCACAGCGGTGCGCGATTGCGCAAGCCTCTGCACAGCCGATCGCGCATCCGTTCGCGTGAACCGATCGCGCGGCCAGATGGCGCGACCAACTGGCGCTGACCAATTGGCGTTGTCCAGTGGCGTGCCAGTTGGTGCGGCCTGATGGTGCTGCCAGATAGTGCATAGTTGGCGCGTAGTGCGCTTGTGCATAGTTGGCGCAGCGGTGCGCAATTGCGCGTGCTGTACGCCGTTCACGCGCGCTATGCCCTAATTGGCGCGCACTGTGCACCAGTTGGCTCAATCGTGTCTGTGTACGATTTGAGTGGTTGCTGAATGTTCAGAGCAATTTTTTCCACGTCCTGAACGTTCTGTATACCGAGCAGTTACTGGATGCACCTATATAAAGTCCCTCTCTTCTCTCTCAGGAAACAGAACACAAGTATCAGAATTCTCCTTACGAAATTCTCTATGTTCAGGGCAGAGAAGAGAGGTCCTTTGAGAGCAGAGTCCGCGCGCCATTCGAGGAGTCAGAAGAGCGGAGTGTTCCGAAGTTCTCCATCGAACTTGCTAGTTCCTGGAAGCTGTTCGTGTGGGGCGAATCAAGCTTTGAGCGTCGGTGATTACTCACCCTAGCAGACAGTTCTATCCTTCCATCTGCTCCACCGCCTGTGTCACGCCCCAGAACCAGAATACTGGAGAGCGGGGGCAGACATAGCCAGCTATGTATAACGGAATGGAATCCACACCGCTATACGGTCACGGCTGTCTAGATATGTGAGGGTTTCACTACAATCCATCAGTCTCTTAAGGTCATAAAATAGCCTATTGTCTCAATCTCAACCAACTAATAATAATCACAAGATATCAGATCACCAAATATACAATTGTAAGGCGTCCCAAACATTACATATCCAGATGATCATGAAGCTAGTCGTACAAAATGTAAGGACTAGCAAGAGTTTAAGTCATACATGATCAACCTCGAGTTGCCAATCATGCTTACAGCCCGTAGGCAGACAGTAAATAAAGTTGCAAACGAGCTAACACTTGCTCGGCGGCTAAACGCCTCAAAAGAATAATTTTATAATAGAGTGGGAGAGCAAAAATAAACCCACTCGTTGCCCTGGTTACACCTGGTGACCACCATCGGGCTGAAATACAGGAAGATCCTTTGGTGCTGTTCCGGTATCTGGCCATACAAAACCAGCTGGGTCAGACCCCAGAAAGAGCAAGTGCCACAAAGGAGGCTTCACTTAAGAACTAAAACCAGCAATTAGCACAAGAGTATAATTACATAATAAAAGACAGTAGTTTAAAAAAAAAGCATGATGGGTAATTATAAATGACAATCTTGTATAGAATCACTAAAAGACAGGACATATGGAAAGAAAGCATGACAGGATGATATACGATGAGATAACCATGGGACTATTCAGATAGCCAGGTTATAACCCGTAAACCAAACAAGGACCGGGGTTGTAACCCTTCGTCTGAACGGAACTTGGTTTCTCTCACCATTTATCGGCAAGATAAATATAAGGAATCAGGCCAAGTAACATTCTGGAGTGACAATCATTATGGTGACAATCTGGAGAGTACAAGGCATTAGAGTGACAATCTGGAGTGACAATCATTATAGTGACAATCGGGAGTGACAATCATTCAATCATTCTGGTACAATCTTACAATTAATCAATTCTAGACAATACTATACTGGACTAGACTCCATCCAAGCAATCACGGCCAATCATTGCCTACGGCTTTCTACATTAACTAACTAGGGTTATCACATTCCTAGTTACTAGCAAGATGCAATGAGATGCTCCAAGTAGTCACAGGCCCTGCAGCTATCCAGGTTATCCAAGCAATCATTATAGTGACAATTCCGAGAATACAATGCATTAGAGTGACAATAGAGTTCAATCACTAAAGTGACAATCAAGAGTGCCCCACATGACAGTGGGCTGAAAATGTGCCCTACTCGTCGGCAGGCTACAAGTCCAAACATTTGCGGCCGGGATAACGGGATCGCCTGTAACTGAGAAACATCTCTTCATGTCTAGTGAATTATACTAGTCATTAACCTTAGTCCATTTCAGTAGGTACTCCTGACCGTGGTACTCAGGAGTCCCCTCCTAGACATGATGCAAGACAGGACTGGATTATTTGTACAAGCACAATCGCCCACGGTGTCAGGATCAATTATACAGGTCATGTCATGTCAGGTAGCCGTCGCAACAGCTGTTCGAGAAATCAAGTCAGGTTATCATGTCAGGTGTACTTTGTCAGGAGTGCGCCACGACGGGCCATTTATCAGGTCATGTCAGATTTACTTGTCAAGAGTGCACCACTACGGGTCACTATCGAGTCATGCTCAGGTATCATTAAACATATTAAATAAATCCATAATTTTCAAGTTCATGACAAAAGGCGTAAGGATATAAAATGGACGTAAAATATCTAATAAAATATCAATATACAGGGCTATAGAAGAGCCATGCGGCTAGGGCATATGCGGCCATGAATGATCTCATGCGGCTAGAAGAGAACAGCCCATGCGGCTGAATCAGTGGTTCCATGCGGCCAAGGGTTTGGGTTCAATATGGAGCAGGCACGCGGCTTCATGCGGCTAGAGAAAAACCCAAGGCGCATGCGGCTCAGGGTTGAAGTCCATACGGCCAGGAAGGACTGGGACTCATGCGGTTGGCTAACACTCAGGAATATACGATCGGACAAGTGGAGTTCCATGCGACTCGAGAAGAAGCAACCCATGCGGCTGCGGGGGAAGGGAACCATATGCGGCTCAGAAGGGAAGAGTACTCATGCGGCTGCGGGGGAGCAATGCCTATGCAGCTGGGAGCAAGTGTGCATATGCGGCTCGCGAGTGTTGAGTTCATGCGGCTCAGGGTGAAGTCCTCATGCGGCTGGGTCAAGCAAGTCTCATGCGGCCAGCGGGAATGGCGCATGCGGCTGCAGAGTTCAGAACTTATGCGGCTGGGAATTAGGGCGAGTCATGCGGCTAAGTGAGTCCGACTCTCATGCGGCGCAAGAACTTCCAGTCATGCGGCTGGATAGAACACTTGCCGCGTGAATATTCATGCGGTCAAGTCAAGCACTGTTCATCTTCTCCAAAATTTCAGAGAAGAAGAACACCATGAGAGCCAAGTCCTCAAGCTCCATAACTCCATCATCCGGAGCCTAAATCCGAACTTCCATAGGTCAAAATGGGGTAGAACGAGATTCTCTACAACATGGAACCATCAGAACTTAAAAATAACAATGTTAACTGGATCAAAACCCAGGAAATCCGAAAATAAAATAAACTTAGATCTACAAGAATCTAGCCATGGAAATTAAAAATGTCAAGTACTAAAGTGCTTTAGAATGCAGTAAGGAAGAGAATGATGTAATAAAATTTGAAGTTCCTCCATGAAGCAAGTTGCACTTGCCTAGACCTCTCTCTCCTCACTCTGGTAGGTAAGGAAGTAAATGAGGAAGAAGAAGATGAGTAATGAAGAGAGAGAAAGAAGAAATGGCAATAAATATCAAAGGTGGTGGTAGGTAGGGGGTTCACCTTGGGTTCATCAATCAAAACCAAGCCAAGCCGAACCAACCAACCCAACCAAGAATAAACCAAGTCCAGGGAGGAAATCATGCAATACAAGAATAAAATACGTACACGTATTCCAAGAAATACGTAATACGAACCACAGGCATTACAGCCTGTCATCCACTTCAACTCGTTCTGAACGAGATCTGATCTAATCAGAAACTGTTAGTGGACAATCGCTGCTGCTGCTAACAATTCGTTTGTACCTTCTTTTTAGAAGTACTACATTCGTTTGCTATTGTTACGAATTTTTTTTTAGATTTTCGTTATCCAGAATCCTCCAAGGATCTCTGTCGTGCACCTTCTTCGAAGTGTTGTTACGAAACGTTATTTTTACAATTGTTTTATTTTTCAGTTTTTTATCGAAAAATTACGTCCCGGGACTTACAAGTCTTTCCTCTCAATCATCAACATCCAATTAATCTATGATTTATCTCTATACTTAGTTAAATCAGGATGTCATATTTGGACACGATAACTAAATGGCATAGTACAGGTCAATGCAAAATTGACTTCTTCCTATTATTTTGTCTATTACTTTTGACTCGAAATGGAAATTCATATTTTTCTTGCGTTTTTACTCGGATTAAGTTCTACAGAGTTTTTACTATAAAGTTCCTACTGCACCAAAACTCGAAATGGAAATTCATATATATGGGCGCGGATTAAAAATTCCGGTATGCGAAGTTCCGCCAAAGCTGTCTTCTCCCGGCACAATCGGACCATGGGACTTGTACGTATGTTCGCTCGATCCAACGGTCAAGACCGACGCGACTCCGTGAACAGTACTCCAGATCCGAATCCTATAGATATATACATTGATGAAGCTCTAAACGGTTGTATTTTGTCATGGATGACTGCATATGTTGTAGTTATATATAAAAAATTATGAAGCTGCTACCTAGCACCTCTAGACAACGTAGGCATTACACACACGATATCGATTAGTTTAACTAATAATTTACTCTACTGCTTAACGTGTTTTCATTCTCTAATGAGAAACATAGTGTTTTTATCATGTGAGACTCTGACTAGGAAGAGAGAATCCATGCATGAAAAAAAAAATGCATGATGCATGCATGATCTACTAATAACCTAACCTGAGTTTCTCACGTCAGAAAGGGACGACACAAGTTGAAATATATCCAGAAGTAGCCAATGGGAGCTCGATCCCGGCTGATCGTAGTTTATTCATTTATTTATTTTTGCGTTGAGGGCAAAGTAGCCAATGGGTTTTATCAGTTATCTGCGCATTTAACATATATGTGAAACATGGTCGGCCCAGGTGTAAGCCAGATAAGACTTTAGGTTTGGACAACTTCTTTCAGGTTCAGCATAATTTCAATAGAGATCGGAATCGCAAGTGATCTTACATGATCGATCTACAATAAAGATTAAGGGACAATTAAAACGAGTTTCGGATAGACAATCCAATCCCGCCTCATGTGAAACAGCCAAGTATGTCATGTTGGTAGAATATAAATATTAATCCCATATTAAATAGACTTGGTCTTGATTGCTATGACTACCTGTGCCATATTTTCACTGTATCTTTTTTGTTTTTTTTTTTTGAATCAAAAGCATGTGGATTTTATTAAGTGGAAGTAGAAGAGGTTACCTAAGAAGGGAGTTCAGCTACTAGTAGCTGGAGAATACACTCAGGAGGAATGGAGAGATCCTCGGAGATTTTATTAAGGAGAGCACTTCGTCCTAGAGAATGAGCCACTTTGTTCCCAGACCTTCTCATGAATAGAAATGCTGGGGGATTTGTTGTAGGGATTTCGTCTCTGATGGATTGGATCAAGTCGAACAATTTCCACGGGATGCAAGAATTGTCGTCTCTGAATATCCTGCAAGCTATTTGTGATTCAACTTCGATAGCTATTTCCATCTCGCGAAACTGATATGCAAGTCGAATACCGAGTTGGATTGCGAGGATCTCCACTTGAAGGCTATAGTTGACACTGTGCATAGAAGGGTAGTAGCATGTCAGCGCACGCAGGAATGTCCCTTAGAGTCCCTGGCAATGGCGGTAACCGTGATGTCCGAACCCAGCGTAGCGCCGTCAATATTAATCTTAATACCTCCTTCTCCCGGAGTTATCCAACTAATTGAATAAGTAGCTGCGATCCGGTAATCTTGTTCCTCCTTGCCGTTATTCTCGTTGCCCTCTGCGAAGGTATTGAAGTAGGAGATGCCATTTCGGATGATACGATGAGTACAAGGAGGATGATGTTGGAAGATATACTCCCCCCGTGCTTTCTAGATCGCCCATAGGAGGGCTGCACCCATACGAAACGTCTCGTGTGCTAGCGACTCCTGTAACCAGCATTGAATGAGAGAGTTGATGTCCATATTGCTGTCCACTCGGAGGCCAACCGAGCTCCCAAACCATACTTCTCGGGCGGTGTTATAATGCAAGAACAAGTGGTCCGTGTCTTCCTCGTGAAGGAAACAGAACGGACATAGGGTTTGTGAGGGGGAGCCGCTTGTGAATGGTAGAGAGCATAGGGAGAGCCTTATTCCAAAGCCGCCAAACACTACAAAAATACTGTATTTTACCGACTGATCTTACCGACGAAAATAAAATGGTCGCTATTTACCGACAGATTACCGACTAACTAGCTACTGATTTATTATGTAAAATACAGTATAACTAAACGCTGCTAATTCCGTCAGTAGTCCGTCGCTAATGTACTAGCTACCACTTAGCGACGGAAAATTCCGTCGCTGAGCTACTGTAAAAGTTACACAGCACCCTCCCTCTTCATTCTCAAATTTTCACCCAAACGAAAATTTCCCCCAATCGAAAATTTCCCGACCCCTCTCGTCCTCTGGCGTCCTCCTCCTCCCGACCCTCTCTCGTCCTCCGGCATCCTCCTCCCGACCCCCTCCTCTACAGCCCCCCTCTCCGCCCCCTTCTACAGCCCCCTTCCGTTCCCCCTACAGCCCCCCTCCTCTCCGCCGACCCCCAACCCCTGCTCCCTACAGCCTCCCTCCTCTCCGTCGACCCCCTCCCTGTCACGATCCGCTCCCAAATAATCGGACACGAGTCGGACACGCCCAGCCTTCGTCGTTAGACACGACGAAGTAAGCTGTAGCAAGCTAGAAAAATCTAACCAGATAAACATAAATGTGCACAATCACAACAACTAAAAACGTTCCCAGAAAGATCACCATAATCCACAAATCTATATATCATAAAGGTACCAGAGTCAACATGAATAAAATATGCTATGAACTCTAAAAACAATATCTAGGAGTAAAGCCAAGTATTATAAACCTGAAACCTCTAGCTAAGTCATGTCTCCATCTTGCTCAGCTAAGATCCCGAGCTCTGGTCCATAAGATAGAACAATATTCTGCAAGTATACCTGCAACATATCCAGTCAGAAGCGGAGCTAAGTATATCCAAGAAAATGAACAAGAACATCATGATATGGAATGAGTATAGAAAAATATAAAGTACAGGAAATGAGAACATAGATACAGGAAATACAAGGAACATGAAATGAAACCTGAACATGAAATATACAATAAACCTGACGTGTTCAATATATCGAAATACATCCAGAGTGTGTGATCGGCTTGGGTAGAACATGAAACATGAAATGGTACGGCTTCGGTCCTGCGTGCACGATGCGGGGCCTAAGCTATTCACATGAATTATAACTCGAATTTGATCACACATCTGTAGTATTTCTCCTCCCAGACACAAGTAAACTCAGGGAATAAGATACAAGACAATCTCGTAAAATATCGTGTCAACAAGAAGGTACAAGCATGAATACAAGACATGAAGTAATGGACAAGTCCGAGGAGTATACTTGCCTTGCTCAGGGTGATCAAGTGTGGAATGTAAAACTGGATGTCCACCTGTTTATTTTAAGTACAAGTTGGTTAAGTACTACCATTTATTTATTTTAAATAATAAACTAACTCTTTATTAAGTTCCATCTTTAATAAAACTAATCTCTTAGATAATCATAACTAAAATTGTTTTAAGGAAGATTTATTTATACTAGAAGTTAGAGGAACCATATTGCTTTTACCAAAATATTTGCATAGCTATATTGAACAAGTGGCTCACTTATAAATCCCATCTAATTAGTCTAGAATGTAACTTCCCAACTTAACTATTGTAGTTCTCATTTCAGCCCAATAAAAGATGTATAAAAAAACAACAACACAACTATTGAAAATAACCCCCATATTTTATGTCAAAAATTGAACAACAAACTCAACCTCACATTCCTCATATAGGCAACTTTAAAATCCATATGCCCTTTTCCAGGTGGTTGGTGCTAAAATTCAACTTCTTTAATTCGAGTGGATCCCAACAGCATACCATAGAGTATGAGAAAACTTTAACTGAGCTCACCAAAGTTCTCAATTCTAAAATACTTACATTTCTCAAACAACCAGCCTACCCAAAGAAAATATACATAACTCAATAACCATTCTCCACATATACAGCTAAACTGATCTCCTTATTCCCCCTACTACATGACCTGACTTAACCAGAGCCTTCATTCAGTTCAAGAACCTGGCAATGGCCTCTTGAAGCAAACTCACAATTAATTCAAGATGTGTAGATGAGAAGGAAATACAGAAAAAAGTCTACAACCCAAACAAGGAAGTCAAAACCTTATACACACACAAATCTTCAACAACCCTTTCTATAAGCCTGACACCAACAACAGCAACCCCCATTTCTAGCTATAGACTACCCAGTTAATTAAATCTCCAGAATTTCCAAATCAAATAACAAGTGTCACGACCCACACCCGCATATCGGATACACAGCGTGTCTAAGCCCAGCCTACGCCGCAGTGTCGGCGGTAGTACGCTGTCTAATATACACAAGTCACTGTATCTAGTATCACATGGAACTCTATATCTCATCCACAGAAAAATCAAGACACAACCAAGATCAATGAATATCCATGAAACTAAGCAATAATGAATATAAACTGAATGTATCCAAGAATCAATGTCACGTCCGGTGGACACAAATCTACTACCAATAGACGAAAATAGAGAAATAACTAACTGAGTACAAACTGCTAATCAAGACGACCTCAACTGCAAGGCACCGTGGTCTGACGTTGACTCAAAACTGCTCATCTGCTCCTGACTCAAACTCGGCTAAACCTGAAAAGATCATCAGGTCCTCAGAGGATATAGCAAGATACATAATATACATGCCTATCTAACAGTTTTATTATGCGTAAGAAAATAAACAAGAAAAATAGGAACACGACAAATGACTCTGAACACGAACACGAACACTAGAATACTAGAACAACTACGTATAAATGAACTGTCGAGTAAACAATGAACACGAGATCAATGGAAGAACCAAACCCTTATCCCGAGTGTGGACTCATGGGTTTGAACTAAGCACTAACCCTCGTCCCGAGAGTGGACTCTCTGGTTAGCTCACGCCAAAACACCCTCGTCCTGTGTGTGGACTCTCTGGTGCAATTGGTCAACCCTCGTCCCGAGTGTGGACTCTCTGGTTGTGTAAAACGATAATCAAAGGTTTAGCAGTTCACTACACGCACTCGTTCTATGACACGACTCAAGCAAGGTACTGGTGAGAAACTCCAAGTATGAACCACAAAACCAAATATGAACGCGGCTATATGCAATAAAAATAACTCAATATAATATAATACGAAAAGTACATGCCCATAATCAAACTGGAAAATGAAATACAATGCATGTAAATAAAACTGTAGAGGGAGGCAAGGTATACTTGCCCGGGGTCCTTGCACAAATCGTAGTCACAATTCGTGGATAAGAGGATGCCGATCAAGGAGCTGTCAACCTATAACACATATCGCACCATGAATCGTGCACGAAAACTATAAATCAATTCTAATATTCTAGTTCTGAATCCGTGGAATAGTGGCTAGTTGGGTTACTAATCTAATAATAATTAATTCTGGAATAATTTACTTAAAAACCTAATTTAACCTAATAATAATCTGAATATAATCTAAACATGTAAGTTTGGCCATCAAAAGTCATGTTTTCAATTTTGGAAATCATGGCACGCAAATCGAGGCGTGCTGCTGACTATCTAGTCAAATGCTATGAACTCTAGATTTTGACAGTGCATCTTGGTAGATTTTAGTCCACAAGTGCGCTGGAATCAACCGTGCCGCAAAATCATACTATGGTCAAAAGATATAACTGTTATGGCTAATCGTGACCAAAATGGTGATCAACCGATCAATTTTGAGTTCAACAGAATAAATAAAATATTATATGAATGAAATAATTTTTAGAAAAATTATACGTCGTAGAGATCTGTGTTAGCTTTCTGAAACTTCAAACGGTTCATCATTTTGATTTCTGGTTCTCCTGGAATCTCGAAAATACCGAAACGTGTCAAGTTTCGGACAACGGACACTCTACGTATTTTTTAGAAATTTAATAATAATATCTACAAAAGTAATTTACATATTCAGAAAGATTACCTCGATATGAATCCAACAAAAAAATGGCGCGCGAAAAGCACATCGGAGTTGGCGAAAAATGCTTCGGGAAGTCGGGGGATCACCAGGATCAAACTCCCAAAAGTCGGCCAACAATAATCTAGGGTTTCTGGAAAATAAAGTCCACGAATATATATATATATATATATATATATATATATATATATATATATATATATATATATATATATATATATAAAGTAGGTGGCTTGGCTGAGAGTGGGCGGCTAGGGACACGTGGCGGGATCTCGTCGCACCCGCTCAAAAGGATGGACGGCCAGATGGCCGAGCGGCTTGGACTGAGCCACGTAGGTGTCGGCTAAGGAGCCGAGCACAGTCAGCTGCTGACGCAGCTGCCAGCTAGGCCCGTCCCGCTCGGCCCAGCGGCTGACAGGTGGGCCCAGCCAGCTGACAGGGCAGTTGACTGTATAATTAATATCCAGAAAATAGTTTTTAAAGCCATTATAATTACAGAAAATTATAATAAATATTAAAAATAGCCAAAAAATATGAAAAAATTCTAGAAAATGTAAAATAACATATTGGAGCCTAGAAAAATATTTGGGGTCAATATATGCTCATAGGCTTGCACAGTAAATTCTAGAAGTCTTAGAAAATAGGTTTTTCCTATATTTAATTATATAAATTTTTTTGAAAAGTTGTAAAAAAAATACAGAAAATATATTTAACCTAATAGAGCCTAAAAAAATACTGGGTCTCAAAATAGTCAAAAATGGCCTCAAAATAAATTATGGAAGTCATTCATAATTATAAACCTTCAAAGAATAAATACTTAAAATATATAAAAAAAAGTCTAAAAACCATAATAAAATATAATATAGCTATAGAATGCATATAGTCCCTAACTAGAGATCATGTGACCACAAGATGGTCATAAATCACCTGTGGGCTTAGTCACAACTCCTATGATCATAGAAAATTAAATGTAAACTATTCAAATAAAAATGAAAAAAAATATCACTAAATTATAGTCAGGATGGCAGATGCCACAACAAGTTCAAGAAATCATTCAAAATTAAATTTTTATTGTAACATTCAAAATAACATTCAAATTAAATGTACAAATTATCATTTCAAAATCGATTGTCTAAAATAACTTCCAAAATCAAAAGAACTCAGTTGGTATTCAAGCACTGCTTGATTAAGCTGACTCCAGTCTTGGTACAGGCTTCTCCCGTCCATATCCACGCCATCACCCATGGCACGCACAAAATAGCTAAACACAGGCGACTTTGGACACGTACACAGACTTGGACACAGTCGGCACTTGGACACGTACACACACATCCTGGAAAACACTATACATATTCAAAATTGCAACAAGACAATTATAACATCAAGAATAGTAGAAAATTTACCTGCAGTGGATGTTTGATCTATAGGAATGTAGATTTGAACAAGTGATAGAAGTTCAACCGATTGTATCCGATGCAATTCCTCGGACACAAACAAGATCTGAGAAAGAGTCCAATCAGAGTAGAGGCATGACCCCGAAGGTTGGACACGATCTCCCTGTGTCCGGTTCAATCACAGTAGTGCATATGAACCCTTCAGAGACAATTCCTCATATACCTAGTGTTCAAAACAGGAACCCGAGTCAAAACGAGTGATCGAAGTCAGGGATTTAAAGTAAATCAAGATCATAAAAATTCAATTCAAAGACATCAAAATTGAATCAAGAGTGGAAACAATCGTTCATCAATTTGATCAATCGATCTAATGAAGATCGATCGAATCACAAGACAGCCAAAGAAAAGAATACTAGGGAGGAACTCACCGGTTGCACACTTCCTGACCGGAGGAGACTCGAACACGCGGAGGAGATCACCGTATCTTCAGAGAAGGAGACTCGGTTGTCAGTCGTCGAGAACGATGAGATGTCGTCGTGATGACATTGCTGGAGAAGAAGACAAAGCCTCAATCGCCTCCGTGAACTCGACGCCAAGAGATGGCGCTGCTGGCTAGCCGTTGCTATCACTCGCCGAGCTGGAGGCCTCCGCCATGGCCGAGTGCTCGAAAGAAATTAGGGTTAGGGTTCGGTTGGCTTTGAGGAAAGGAAACTAGAAAAAAAAAACTAAGCCGAGAATGAAGAGAATGGGAACTTTCCCTCTCCAGCTCCCCTATATGAATAATCAACATTTTTTACAAAAGCCCCCCTTCGCAAAATGGTCTTTAGGCAGAAAAGCCCTCCCCCTTTTCACTATTTGCATGATCATACAAAAAATTAATTAAAAAAATGTTAAAAGGTTACAAATGGTTTGGAAAGAGTGGGCACCATAATTAGTTTGTTACAACTAACTTGAATTTGAAATCCTGCTCTTAGGTCCATTCCCTCCAAAATATTTATGAAAACTTATTATTTGAAATTCAAATAAACAAATCAATCATAAATCAGAAGATAGATTTAAGATTTTCCAAAAATTAAAAAGTGGGGTGACACTCTCCGCCCCCCTACAGCCGCCCCCCCCTCCGCCCCCTACAACGAACAAACGCCCCCTCCTCCTACATCGAGCAGACGTCCCCTCTTCCTACTCCGGTCAGACCCTTTTCATCCGTCGAAGGTAAACCCTATCCCACATTGCAATTTTTTTTAAGTTATTGTATTTGTGATTTGGGAGGGCAATATAAATTTAGATTTTGGTGTTGGACATGTATAGACACGATATATTGGACTTGGACACAAGCACATTATATATTGGTATCGAACACGATACATTGGACTTGGACACGAGCACGTTGGACTTGGACACGATACATTGGATATATTGGTATCGAACACGATATATTAATTTTTTGGATGTGCATTGAACACTATAAAGTGTTGATTTCTCACTAGGGTGATCTACTTGTCCAATTTTTTAGATCAAGTGACTATTCATGTCTTTATAACTTAGCATTTCTACGATCTAGTTTTAGTTTTTTCTTTCGAAAAAGTCTCATTTTTATACATAGCTTATTAGTCTGATCTTATTTTCATTCATAAACCGCATTTGATCGTTGAAAAAAAAGACCCAATAAACTAAGACTTAGAAAACAAAGAAATCAAAATTAATCTGGGAGCCCTCAGTCACACTCAGCCCTGTCATAGATGTTGAGCACATCTAGAAGGTCCCCCTCATCTTGGGGTGCACATTTTTAAAATTCTTGTTGTGTTGTATCAAAACTCTATAGTTGTGAGGTTAAAGCTTAAATATCTATATTATTCCAACATGAGTTCCTATGTAGATGGACAAAGAGTTGGCTTTTTATAATTCGGTACAGTTTTACAAAATTCGCTTAAAATACTTGTCGGATGATTAATGGAATCTAGGTTGCTCAATATCACGTTATGTTTCCAACTATTGACGAAAACTCTAAATTATGAGGAAGGTTGAGGTTTAAATATCTGTATTTTTCTAACATGCATTTGATCTATAATTTGCTTTAGTTAAACCCTAAATTTCTAAAAACGTATTTAATCGCAAAACACGGATCCCAATTGAGTTATAGGAATGGTCTGATACCGATTTCGATATCGATACTCGTAGGAATGGTCTGATACCAATTTCGATATTGATACTCATAGGAATGGTCTGATACCGATTTTAATATTGAAACTCATAGGAATGTTATGATATCGATTTCAATATCGATAACTAGACCAATTTCGATAATTAGGCCAATACCAATATGATATGGTATAAGGATACGGCCGATACCGATAGGATATCCGATTCCAATACCAATCTGATACGGCCGATACTGAACCGACATGCCGATACTAATCTGATACGATCGATACTAATAAGAACCAAACGTGAAGCAGAGATTCATATTCAAAACATCTTCTTAATTTATTCATTCCTTATGGAGCTCTACACCAAGGATGTCCACTTCCTCATGGAGCTCATTCAAGTATACGTACAATACATACACCCCTCTCTCTAGATTCCTTCTCGATACTCATAGGAACGGTACCAATTTTGATTTACCGATTTTGATATCGATACTTATAGGAATAGTCTGATACCAATTTCGATATCGATACTCATAGGAATGGTTGATATTACCGATTTTGATATCGATACTCATAGGAATGGTCTGATACCGATTTCGATATCGATACTCATAGGAGTGGTCTGATACCAATTTCGATACTCATACTGTTAACCTTGGTTATTACAATTAGGTACTAAATTAATTTTTACTTGTATTTACAATGTACATGGTACTTGGTGCAGAATTGGTTTGAGTAATGAGTCGATACTTAGTTGACCGTTCGTGGTTGTACAATCGACGACATGAGAGAAAGATTGGTTTGGCGGATAATTTCAAGGAGGACGTCGAAGAATTTCTGAGATACGCCAGTAGCCAACCTTATTTAATGGATGGAAGGCTCATAAAGTGCCCTTCTGTCAATTGTCGTAATATACCATTCAAAGAGGTAGATCTCGTGAGAGAGCACCTCTACAAGAAGGGTTTCGTACCGAACCACAACGAGTGGACGGATCAAGGAGAACCTTTGGTTCCCACTGCTAAAATATGATGAATTAGCGACATTTTTAGCGACGTAGGATAAAGACGTCGCTAATATTAGGGGATTTAGCGACTTCATATAGTTACGTCGCTATACGTCAGTTTTGGCGACGAATAGCGACTGGTTATAGTTTTTATATAAGCGTGGTCGCTAGAATCTACCAACACGTCGCTAATATTTTCAAATTAACGATGTTCTGCGACATTTTTCCTACGTAGTTGCTATAATTAGCGACTTTTACCGACGTATTTATTTGACGTTGCTACGTTGAAAATATAGGGCTCGTTTGAGTTTTCATTTCCCCCATTATTTTGATTCCTCCCGAAAAAAAACTATGCCCCCTCCCCCCGGCCCTCGGCAACCACCTCCCTCCGGCCCTCGGCGACCCCCTCCCCCCTCGGCGCCCCCTCCCCCCTCCGACCCTCTTCCCTCCCCTGCCCCCTGCCCCCGTCGAGCTGCTGCCCCGGCGGCCCCCTCCCCCCTCGGCGCCCCCCTCCCCCCTCGGCGCCCCTCTCCCTTCGATCCTCTGCCCTTCCTTGGCCCCTGCCCTCGTCGATCTGCTGCCCCGGCGGCCCGTTCCCCCCTCGGCGACCCCCTCCCCCTGATGACTCCCTCGCTCCTGGCCCCCGTCGAGCTGCTGCCCCGACGACCCCTCCCTCTCCGGCGCCCCCTGCTCCGGCGACCCCCATCTCGATAAACCTAACTCGAAAGTGGACCTAACTCTTTCTCTCATAGCACTAACCTAACTCGGACACGGACACTGAACATGACACACACATGCTGACCTAACTCTAACACGGACATAATACACTGCCTGTTTGTGGTGGACATGGACACACACTCCTTCTTATCTTTGACTTGGACACAAAATTATATTATGTTGTGATACATAATTTGGACTTGGTTATGTCTTTAAGAATATATTGATGTGGACACACAAATTGGACAACAAGTATTTAGGACACGGTGGTAGGAATGATATTCATAATTATTGAAATTAAAATTTAGGTTATGGTGTGATTATAGTGTCTACGTAGCACTTTGTATCATATATGGATATGTTATTACAGTCTTAGTCTATATTAGGCAAAAATTCTAACAAACTTAGGGTTTGTTTATTAGATGAGTTAGCCCGGCCCGATCCTACTTGGCCGTGTCAAAAATATCCTAGTACTTAGGGTGTATAGAGTATCCTAGAAGTGTAGGTATGATTGGTACAGTATCAAGACACATGTCAAGATACTAGGTATGTAGGTAAGTGTTAGCTAGGTATCACCAAGTATTTCATGGTAAGTGCTAGCTTGGACACTCTGAGGTCAAGTTTTCCTTGTGGGCTCACAAGGAACACTTGACGACAGAGATATCATTATCTCTTATGTTAAGTGTCCGTGTTAGCCTGAAATCAAGAGTGTATAGAGTATCCTAGAAGTAAAAAGATTTCGATTGTTGGTGGGACGAGCCAGAATTCTTTGATGGAGAACACTACTAAAATACAGCGAATTAGCGATGGCCATATCCGTCGCTACTCCGTCGGCAAATCGACTTAGCGACGGATTGTCGACAGAATTTGGCTAGAAAAATTCGTCGAAAAATAGCTCGTCGCTAAAAAAAAGTCCGTCGCTAAGCTGTCGCCAATCGACGGCTTAGCGACGGATTTTTGTCATCAAGAATCGTATATTTAGCGACGACTAGCCGACGAATTTTCGTCAAATCAAGTATCATGAAATTTCTTATACTACTTTTTAGCGACGGACAAGTCCATCGGTAATACGTCGGTAATCGCGTATCAGAGAGTTTCTGATACACAAAATCCGTCGCCAATTCGTCGCTAGCCGTCATTAACACTCGACGGAAGAACGACGGTTTAGCGATGAAATATCTGTCGCTAATTCGTCAACATCCGTTGCTAACTGAAAATTCTCTAGTTAGCGACGGAATATTCCGTCGCTCAGCCGTCGCCTTCCGTCGCTTGGTAGTCGCAAGTCCATCGCTAACTGAAAAAATTTTAATTTTTTTTACATAAAATCGAGCATTCCCTGTTCGTACAACATCCGAAACATCAAAACATCACAATATGCATCACACGACACACAAACCAACAAACCAATATACATCACACACCAATCTACAAATATTTATCACAAATACATCACACAAACCAACATACATCAATGAGGCCTGGAGCAACCCTCCGTTGAATTTCTAGATAATAACAAGTCTAGATAATAGCATCCAAAAATATCCAAGTCTAGAAAATAACCATGTCTAAAAAATAAAAAATATCAAGAGTTGTAAAACCATCCAAGTCAAACCCAGAAATAAGTCTACCAGAAACAAATCCGATTAAAAATCATATATATATATATATATATATATATATATATATATATATATATATATATATATATTATCCTCTATGTAGGCGCAGAGAGATCTCCCTCCTCAGCCACTGCGTATAAGTAGGATCCACGCCAGCAAGATCAATATACAGAGGAGATGGATGACTGAACTCCCGGTGCAACTGTCCTCTGGTGCCACCTCCTCCTTCACAGCTATCTCGGCTTTAGGAATCACTTCCTCCTTAATAGTAGGAGAAAATTCTTCCTTGACCTTCATCTCTGTAGTAGGTACCACTACCTCCTTAGCAGCAGGAGGAAGCACTACCTCCTCAGCAGCAGGTGGTACCACTACCTCCTCAGCAGCCATCTGTGCCTCTCTCAAGCGACGTGCTCGGGTCATAGGTGCCATATGGTAAGATTGATGGAAACATGGAGATTAATTAGTGATTAAAAAAATGACAGTATTAGACGTGTAATATGGAAGATTCATTATTGTATGAAAATTAATTAGTGGTTAAACATATTTTACATTTTATTTAATTTTCAATCATCTTCTGAAAACTCATCTTCTTCGTCCTCCGCGTCCTCATCTTCCTCTTCCTCCTCATCTTTGTTTTCATCTATTTCATTTTCCTCTTCGGATACTTCAACCTCTTCTGCATGATTAGATGTGTAATATTGAACTTGTAACCACCTCCAATGGTGAATGACCCTTCAACGGTGAATGACCCTCAGCAGTCTTGCCTTAAACTTGAAGCCATTAACGACATAACCTGACAGTACGGAATGAGTCGCACAACCAGGATATAAAAGAGTATCTGTATCTTGAAACATATCATAGAACTCCTTCGTCTCGAGATTAGGATCCTCCGGATCAAAATTAGGTCCTACCGTATCGTACACCATATCCCGTCTTTCCGCATAGAGTTCACCTTACGATGACCACATGCCGCAATCACATATGAAATCCTTATGGGTCAAATGATATCTCACAGTCACCACTTCTTCATAACGTCTATTACAACAATTACCACATGGCACGATCAACGAAGTAACGATACATCGTAGATTGGATGTAAAAACCTACATCGTAAGACAAAGTAAACATAATTGCAATTAAAAATATATACTCCGATACCGACCCACCTCTACTTCGTCGCTCTACTTCCCCTGCTTCTCAAGAAGGCCCCCTCTCTGACCCCCCCTCTACTTTCCTGCTTCTTATTCGACTCTCTTAGCCTCCTATTCCGCATTATGATATACATCTCAATCCACTACTAAAATACAAGGTTTTAGTGACGGTCCTATCCGTCGAAAATCCGTCGGTAATTTCCATTATCGACGAATTTTCGACGGATACGGGCTAAAAAAATCCGTCAGGAATAACCTCGTCGCTAAAACTAGCTCGTCGCTAGTCCGCCGCTCTGCGACTAATTAGCGACAGATTTTCGTTGGCAAAATTAAAACTTTTAGCGACGGCTAACCGACGGTTTCCCGTCAACTATGACAGTTTAAATTTTTATTATATTCATAAAATTAGCGACGAACAATTTATCGCTAAATCGTTGCTAACCGTGTATCCGAGGGTTTCTGATACGCAATATCCGTCACTCAAAGCGTCGCTAACCTCGACGAAAGAGCGACGGATAATACATCGTCACCCTTCTGGAAATCTTCCATATTTCCAGAATATGAGCGACGGAACGTCCGTCGCCATTCCATTGCGAAATTTTTCCAGAAACAGGCCGACGGACTATCCGTCAGGAAACCGTCGCTACCTGCAAAAGTCAGTCGGTAACCCGTCGGTAATCCGTCGATACCTGCAACAGTCCGTCGGCAACCCGTCGGTAATCCGTCGCTAACAGAAATATTTTAAAAAAAATTGCAGGAAAGAGACTATTCCCTTAAATATAACATATTCAGCATCCACCATACACAAATATAACATATCCGACATCCAATATATCCAACAAATATCTATATTGCCAATACAATATCTCCAAACATCCAATATATCACAACATACACAAAAATATCCAACACAATGACCAACAAAATATCCAACACAATATCCAACACACTATCCCAACATACATAGCAAAATATCCAAACATAAACAACCCAATACAAATACGAAGGCTCAATCTGGTTGCGTTAAGGCATGTACCATTCTATCAGCCACTTTGTAAAATATCGAAACATAAACAATCCAACACAATGACTCAGAAAAGACCGCAAGTCAGACGATAAATCCTCACAGCCAGGGATCATAGTTGCGTTGAGGTATGTACCATTCTATCAGCCACTTTGCATACGAAGGCTCAATCTGGTTGAGGTCTTCTGTAGGGACAGGAGGGTCGGCCCCGATGCTACTACTCTCTGACGGTGGCTCCTCCTTAACTTCAACCTTGGGAGCAATCTCTTCCCTGATGGTCATCGGTTCTTCCTTGACCTCGACCTTTGGTAACACCTCCTCCTTAACAGTCACCGGCTCTTGTTTGACGACGGGGAATTCCTCCGTGTCGACCTCTAAGGGTTCCTTGCCTCGGCCCCTTCCTCGACTAGCATCACCACCTTGGGGAGTCTTGGGAGCCATCTCTCTGACAACAGAAATTTTCATATAGGATAAACAAATTTACTCAAATTATAAAAAAATAAGAAGTTTATCGAAATTTTTAGCCACATATGATATCCACCTCGGAGAGTCTTGGTAGCCTTCTCCTCTCCTCCACCATGGCTCTGGACCCATCTGCTCCTCCCTACTTCCCTTTTTCTTATTTGACTCTCTCATCCACATATGATATCCATCTCAAGTGTAGGGTCGGGGAAGAAAAAGTGGGCAGGAAGAGGAGGGAGAACCAACACAGCCGACGACATAACCTGGAAGAAATACAGAGGTTTTGCTGGAGGTGTTGGCGATTTTTCCAGGATGGTGTTGAGGAGCAAGTGTAGGGTCAGCCGAATTCGGAGCAGTACTGGAAAAGTTGTGACGTTGGTGGCATGAGAGAGTAAAAATATATATCACAAGACTAACAGAATTACTATATAATTATGTACTCACCAATAACCGGATGTAACTGGAAATCTTTTATAATTCATTCTAGCATACATTAGTGTGAATCATCTATGTTATATACATATGGTGTAGTATATGTTTTTATCGAATCTAGTATCAGAAGGATATAACCGAATCAAGATGAACTCACATAATGTAATACTAAAATATCATCTACTACTATATAAGATATTGTGATAGGTTGTCGTATCATCTTTGCCGAGGGATGAAGGTCGAAGGACAGTCAAATTTATCTACGGCTACATAGTTTCTGCCTCGCCAGTCAGGGACTATGTCCTGATCACCATGTCGTACCGTAGATTAATGCAAATGGAGCTGGAGGTGGAGCCAAAATACAGAATCCAAAATACAAAATACAGAATCCAATCCCTGGGTTCGCCGAAAATACAAAAACAAAGATTGACACACAGTTCTAATTCATATGTGTTTTAAGTGTGAGAACGGATGACTCAGAACACAACCCAATATTTATTCTAGCATACATTAGTGTGAATCATCTATGTTCTGTACATATGGTGTAGTATACGTTCTTATCGAATCTAGTATCTAGTATCTGAAGAATGTAACAGAATCAAGATGAACTCACATAATGTAATACTAAAACATCATCTACTACTATATAAGATATAGTGATAGGTTGTCGTATCATCATTGCCGAGGGATGAGGGTCGGAGGACAGTCAACTTTATCTACGGCTACATAGTTTCTGCCTCGCCAGTCGAATGGCTGCAGGGACTATGTCCCGATCACCATGTCGTACCGTAGATTAATGCAAATAAAGCTGGAGCTGGAGCCAAAATACAGAATCCAAAATATAAAATACAGAATCCAATCCCTGGTTTGCCAAAAATACAAAAACAAAGATTGACACATAGTTCTAATTCATATGTGTTTTAAGTGTGAGAACGGATGGCTCAGAACACAACCCAACAAGAGAGGATACTCTGAGAGATCCATCTGAGTAGGACGTATACTCTGAGATATCACCTTTACAAGAATGATATTAGTAGTGGGATTGAGTATTGGAGGAGATACGATCAGAGTATACGTCCTACTCAGATGGGGCTCTCATCGTTACTATTTTTTTCTGACAACATGGTGGATGTGCTCCGTCAACAGATTCTTGCTCTGAGCCAAAACTTTATCAGGAGCTTAAGTGGATATCTTTCGTGTAGAGCTCGAGCGAGAGGTTCCTGACAGCATGGTGGTCTCCTTTGTCAAAGGATTCTTGCTCGTCCCACAACCAATTGTGGGACGAGCAAAAATCCTTTGACAAAGGAGACCACCATGATGTTAGGAACCCCTCACTTGAGCTCTACACGAAGGATGTCCACTTGAGCTCTGGGGTAAAGTTTTGGCTCGGAGCAAGAATCTGTTGACGGAGCACATCCACCATGCTGTCAGAAAAAAATAGTAATGGTGAGAGACCCATCTAAGTAGGACGTATACTCTGATAATATCTCCTCCAACAGTCAATCCCACTACTGATATCATTCTTGTAAAGGTGATCTCTCAGAGTATACGTCCTACTCAGATGGATCTCTCAGAGTATCCTCTCCGGTTGGTTGTCGTATCATCATTGCCGAGGGATGAGGGTCGAAGGACAGTCAACTTCATCTACGGCTACATAGTTTTTGCCTCGCCAGTCGAATGGCTGCAGGGACTATGTCCTGATCACCATGTCGTAGCCCAATACAATACAGAGATTGACATAGTACTAATTCATATATGTAGTCCAATACAAATAGTCCAATACAAATAAGTGAGTCCTAGCTAATAAGAACCACGCAGCTCACGCAAACGCTCAGTGATACGATCACGCAACCACCTCGAATAAGTGGGATCGACGGCGTTAGGAGAGATGTAGTCCCTTGCAAGTGCTGCATTAATAGAACTCCCGGTCTCACTAGCTACCGGTGTTGGATGAATAGAACTCCTGATCTCACTAGCTACCGGTGCCACTTCCTCCTTAACAGTAGGAGGAACCACCTCAACATTCTGTGTTTCCCTCAAACGACGTACCGCTCCTCGGGTTATGGGTGTCATCTGGTAAGATCGATATTCACAAATAATATAATTATAACATAAGCAAGCTAACTAAAGGAACCATCATGTCGTTTGAGTATATTTTCGAAAGCAGATAAAAGACAGAAGCAAGATAACTAAGGTTTAGTGTGTTTGTAGGTGTTGAAGTAAATGTGCATCAATGAACCAGTGAGGGTCTTTGGGTTAGTGTCTAAGTGACATTAAGTTATGAGAGTGTGTCTTAGAGTGTGGCCAAGTCAGTATTCAGAGAGGGTTTAGTTTTGAGATCAGAACTGAGTAGGAAGATGGAGAATGTTTGGCTTAGGCCTTGATTGCAGGCAAATACAAGTGGCTCGGGGTTGGCTTCAGGCCAGTACAGGCAATGCAAGCTACTACATTTGCATATTGGCCACAACAGTGGCAAATTAGGCTAGGCAGTAAGGAGTGCAGGGCATGTGGGGAGTGCCTTGGCACATGGCCTTGGCATTGGCTTTAGTCACTTGGTTGTAGGACTACATCAGTCAGGTAAGTCACTGTATCAGTGAAATCAATTAGGATATATGAGTATGTATCAATGCATTGGATTTGTGTGTGTCTAAGTATAAGGTATCAATTAGTAAGGTGAGTGTTCAGAGGATGAGAGTGTGTGTGTTAAGAGTGTGAGCGTATTATGAGTGAGTCCCTTTGTATTTGGGTGAGCTATTCGAAAATAGAGAAATGAAGAGGGAATGGGGCTACTGTCATGAAGAGAAGGGATATTAGTTGGTGTCAGTCCTACAATCAGTAAGGACATGGGTACTGTTCTGAGTGTTCAGTTGTATGAGTGTCTTGTGTTGGTGTCTTTGGATCAGTAAAATGAGGGTGTATTACGAGTTAGTATTTTATTAGCAATTAGGATACATGAGTTAGAGAGGTCAGTAATCCAAGTATCAGAGTTAGTGATCAGTTGTATGAGGGTTGTGTTAGAGTGTCAGTTAGCATCTTTGAGTGTTCAGGAAACTTTGTTTCCTGTGACTGATCAGTGAGAGTAAAAAACGTGTGAACCATAGTGAATGTATCAGTGTTTAGGTGAGTTAACTATTCTGAGTTAGTATTAGGGACAGTGGACTTACTGTCAAGTGTTAGTGAGTGTCCCTGTATGAGTAGGTTAGAGGAGTGTCTTAGTGTGTTTAGAGGGAACCCAGTGTTCAGTTGAAAGGAGGTACTCCCTGCTGCAGATAAGGTTTAGAGGGCCTTTAGGCTGTTGAATTTATGTAAGGGTAACCAGGACTTGGCCAATGGCCTGTGTTCGAGTGAGAGGGCATGGTCCTTGAGCCTTGGGTGTACTGCAGGTGGCTTGGCCACCACTACAGGAATTGGGGACAGGGGATTCACCCCTGTTGAGCCACCCAGAGGCAAGTAAGTGTGGTTGACCTACAGTAGGCAGGAAGCACCTTGCTAACCTCGTGGCAGGGCCTCTTCGTCAGGTCCTATTAGGACCAGAAAGGGTGTTGTAGGCAGTACAAGCACTGCACTACAGCGAGGAAGGTTTGGCTCTCTAGTGGCAGGCTACATTTGCATTGCATCATAGGTTGCTTAGTTGTAGCAGCAGAAGTTGCACTAGCAGCACTTGGCCACGGCTTGGGTTTGCCTAGAATGTGTTGGCCACTGGGTTTATATTTGTATGAATACTCTTGAGAGCTTTTGGTTTTGGCCAATTTGGCCTGTAGCAGAGTAGTAGCCAATTGGCCGCTGTTCATATCATGGTGTGTGTGTGTGTTTGCCTAGAATGTGTTGGCCACTGGGTTTATATTTGTATGAGTGCTCTTGAGAGCTTTAGGTTTTGGCCAATTTGGCCTGTAGCAGAGCAGTAGCCAATTGGTCGCTGTTCATATCATGGTGTGTGTATGTGTGTGAGGTTGGGAGCTAATGTAAGTAATGAGACATACCTACAGTTAGAGAGGGCTATATATATATATATATATATATATATATATATATATATATATATATATATACTCCCCCCAACAACGCCGGCCCACCCCCCACCCCCCCCACGCGACAACCGGCCCACCCTCCCCCACCCGAAACCCTACCCCTGCCCCGAAAGCCTAAACCCTACCCTGCCCCCCGCCCTCAACAACCTCCCCCCTGCCCCCACTCCTTCCCCCCATCCCACCGGCCCGAGTGACAGCCGACCCCCCCACCAACCCGAAACCCTAAACACACAGAGAGAGAGAGAGGGAGAGAGAGAGAGCATACCTGAGAGAGCGATATCCCGTCGGAGAGAGCTTCACCGGAAAATGGGGTACCTGCTAGCTCGCCGGAGAGAGAGAGAGAGTGGAGGGGAAGAGAGAGTTTTTTGGGGGGAATAAAAAATTCCCCCCCTCCCGGTCGGTTCAATTTAAGTTAGGTTACAGTATTTAGCGACGGATTACCGACGGATATATCCGTCGGTAGGTAGCCGCTAAATACCCACTAGATTACCGACGGAACGTCCGTCGCCACATAGACGCTAATTTAGCGTGCCATTTATTTTAGATTTTGCCGCCACAACGTGCGACATATTAGCGACGGACACGAATCCGTCGTGAAAGCTTCGTCAAATTAGCGACAGACGTGCGACTGATTTTGACGCAAAAAAACTAAATTTTTTTATTGCTTTCTGACGTTAGCCAGTCACAAGGTAGTCGTGAGGCCGTCGCTATGGCCGACAGATACGATCCGTCGCTAATCCTCCGTCGCCAATTTGCTGTATTTTAGTAGTGATCAAAGCGTAGAGAAGTGTGAAAATATCACGACCCGCATCCTGTATAGGGACACGAGAAGTGGGTACGTCCAGCCTATGCCGCAGTGTCGATGGTAGAACACTATTCTAGGTTATCATCACAACTAAGTACAATATGATATACTCTCTAAACGAAGGACAATCACAGAAGATACAACTCAATCACCAATCTAAAGATGGATAACAGCACGATAAGATAGATATATAAAACCAAGTGAAGTACAGACAGAAGAGAATAAGTCTAAGTGTCTAGATGACACAACAACAACAACCAAGTTTAATACATCTCCAAGTCCAAATAAAATAAGACGACATGAAAAATAAGATAACTGACTAGCTAACTAGACTAGTCTAAAAGGATGGTGTCCACAGCTATATTTGGTTCCTTCTGAACCCATAGATATCATCTAGGTGTGTGCTCCATAGCAGGTGGTACAGAATCCTCGATCTTATCTGTTATATTTTCAACAGGTCCAGTCAGGACAGGAACAAGTACAAACATCTCCAATAGCAGTTCTAGTTAGACAATATTAAAAATACAGCAGTATCTAGAGTGAATATACAAGGTAAAATAGAGCGTACATGCATCCTGGTAAGATATATCAAGACTGTAAAAGAATGTAAGGGAAAGATAACTGTATATATCATGTACGAAAATCTGGAACTACATCTATGTGAGTTTTAGTATTAGTTTCAACATGTGATCGGCTTGGGTATTGCACAGGAGGAAAAAGTGTCTGGATAGTCATACGTGAAGTGTATGACTAACCCTCACATGGAGGAAGCACATGAGAAAAAAGTGATCACATATCTACGCTAAATACCCCCATCCCCGACCTGTAAAGTGGATCCAGTAATGACATGTCATAGCACATGATTCTCTGCGAAGGTAGCTAGCCTTCGCAGGAATCGTGTCTATACAATGCACAGGAAAAGGACTTATACAGGGTATACTAAGAGTATAGAATAACATCTCATGACGGGATCCAAACAATTACCAATCCGTGTGAACCATGTGTCAAGAGAACAAGGATATCTACACTATATACTAGAAACAAAGACGATATCATAAAATTGAAATATTATCAGAGAATGTACAAGCCTGATATCCTGAGTATCTGGTGAGTGTAGATGTCCAGACAGAGTAGATAAGTCCTATTTAGAGCAACACAGGTCACAACATGTCCAGACTGGTATAATTGAACATTACAATACATTCTACAAGATGTCTAGGTCATTCTAGACTAAAGTCAACTCTCGGTCAACTCTAGTCAACTACACTAGTCAAACTAGGTCAACTAAGCCAAATCCTAGTCCAACAAGTCTCATTAGGCCTAACCAAGCCTATAATAGCACACAAACACAAGTACAATGCCAAACCAAGCAATCACACACACAATGTCACGACCCGCACCCAAATAATCGGATACGAGTCGGACACGCCCAGCCTCCGTCGATGGACACGACGAAGTAAGCTGTACAATACTAAGAAAAACTCAAAGTCACAATATAATGTAAACCAAAACACAGCTTTTTATAACGTTCCCAGAAATCACCAATATCCATAAAGTGTTTTAAATACAAACTCAGCCGGAGACAAATCCGGTCAAATGAAATAATATACAATAATGAATCTCAAGATATAATCTCCAGAAAAATAAACTAAAATAAAAGCTGCAATATCCAAGCAATCACCAGCTCCATGTAATCTCCCACTCACCTGCAACGATCCTATCAGGAAAAGAGCAAAGTACAATCCCGACAAGAAACTCTAAACAATGTAAACTGAAATGCATGAAAAAGAATCACAATATGAACCATGGTACAAGACATGAATATGAAACTGTGGTACAGGAATAACAATGAAACTATGGCACCGGATCCAGAAACAATAAACTATTCTATCAGTGTAACATGCATTTGAAATAACTATCAGAGTATGTGACCGGCTGGGTAAACAATGAACAGTGAACAGTGAACAGTGAACAATGGTACGGCTTGGAGTCCCACGTGCACGATGTGAGACCCAAGCTATTATTCAATGCCTAGCTAAAATAGGATTGGTCACATATCTGTAGTATTTCCCCACCCCAATGCACAAGGAACAATGAACTATGAACAATGAACGGTGAACAATGAACAATGAACAATGAACAATGAACGGTGAACGGTGAACAATGAACAATGAACAATCGTGTGTACAACGTGTCAACATGAGAACATGAAGCAAGACAGAAATACAGAGTAAAGGGATCGAGTCGGTGTACTTGCCTCGGTTTGGTTGCACGAGAGTAGTACTGCATAGTTGCAAATCACCTGTTATATTTGTACAATTTTATTAAGGTTTTGAGATAAAGGCATTTAGCTAACCATTTATAGCTATTTATAGCTTAAAATCAAAAGTAAACATTTTACATATTACAGCTTGAAATATCTTTAACTATATTTAATAAGAAAATTATTTGTTTTTAGAAAATATTAGCTTTGATTATATTTTAACTAAATCATTCATTAGTATTACAAAGTACTTAAAGGCTCACTGGTTATTCATATAGAATAATAATAATCGATTTAATTAGAAAATATATACTAATCATGTGGATACTAAAATTATTTACAAAATATTCACTAAATAATTATTTATCATAAAATACATGTATAAATATATTTTAATTCGGTAACAATATTAAACAATATATTTATCAAAATATTCTACTACTAGTACAGATTATTATATACAAATACATACATATATACTTAATGAAACTATCCTGGGCTTGGGTCCAGTTCAGCATTATAATACAAAGAGTTAATATTAACTGAGGTTAATCGAGTCCTACAAAGATAACTCTATAATAGATCCGGTCCAAGAAAATATATGTATACATTAAATGTCCCAAACCAAGTTATTGGCCACCTAGTCCAGACTAAAAAAACATGCAACCACATGGCTTAAGCTCACGGTCCCTCACTTACTTATTCAAATGAGACTTTCTCTCCCATAAAGATATTAATAAAGTATTTAAATATAAAGTAACTATGTAATGCTAACATATTGCAATTGGTTGCACATGTGCACAAAATTAGCTAAGCTCACAGCATCTTCCCAATGAAAATGCAAACCACTCACAAGCAAATCCCCTTCCCTTCATCCACTCAGATACCGTTTGGGAAGGGTGGAAAATGGGAGGAAGGAAAAAGTTGAGGGGAAAGTGAGAGGAAAATTTTAAATGATGGTGTTTGGAAAGGGGGAGAGAACATGGGAGAGGAAAATTTGAGAGGAAAAAGTAGGTGGGTCCCACCAAAAAATTTTCCTCCCAAATATGGGAGGAAAATGGAGAGAGATGAGAGGAATTTGAGTGAATTTACCCCACCACCCCTCAAAAAGTTGAAATTAAATCATCATTTGAGAATACCAAGGAGAAAATAGTAATTATACCTATATCCATAAACAAATAAAAAATTGTTTTTAAACTTTTCCTTCCCCTACTTTTTGTCCATCCAAACAAAGGAAGGGAAAATTAACTTTCCTCCATTTTCCTTCCCCTCCATTTTCCTTCCCCTCAAATTTTCCTCTCCCTCCCCCCAAATGTTCCCAAACACAGTGTCAAGCACCCGCCCAAGCTATGCACAGATGCCCAAGCTATGCATGAACCACTCTCATTTTTAATATTCTAACCTATATTCTCAAGCTCAAACAATCCCACTCCCACGTGAACTACTCAGTTCAAATCCCATCCATCTGCTCTCATCATTATTACACAAAAACTCACTTCCCAACTCATAACCATTAATTCCCACACTCTTCACGAGATCCCAGCCATTAGTCCCACACTCTGGAGGGAACTAACATTAATTCCTCTACTCCACTCCACATATTAAAAAAAAATCCATTCCTTCATCCCTACTCCAGAACCGAAACTACAAAGATCCCATTCTCTTTACAGCCTTAGCTAGGAATAAAGAACTTCTCCCATTATTATTAATCTATTCTATTCAATCTCACTCTCTTCACTCTTCCCAACCGCACCCTTCTTCAACCTTCTTCTTCTTAGCTTTTCTATTCCTCACCACTCCTACTCTATTCCTTCACATGCAACAATCAGCCGAACCACACATTCTCTCACTACTCTATTATACTCCATTTTCTTCACCCATCAGTAAGAAGAGCAGCCAAGGCTCTTCTTCTCCCCACACTTGTGCACGAACAGAACCCATCCTCCCCATGGCCGTAGCCCAACTCTCCACACAGCCCCAAACCCTTAGAAGCTCTCCTTGACTTCACGAACAGAACCCATCCGAACCTTAGAAGCAAGCAAGAAAGAAAGGGGTCGAGGAAGATCGATGAGGAGTTACCTCAACGGCGACACAAAGCGACGGAGATCCGACTATGGCGGTGGCGGGATGATCGGCTGGAGTGGCGAGGCGGAGACGAAGGCTTCGGCGTCAACAGTGGCGGCGCACGGACACGTCGTCCGGCGGTGGTTCCAGCGTCAGTTGCTGACGTGCTAGCTGATGCTGGAAGGGTCGTCTCCTCCGGTGACTCGCGGTGTGGCGAGCTCGACGCAGACGAATCCGGCCTCCAGGCGACCGGATCTAACTCCTGGCAGCGAAACCTCTCGATGGTGCTCGGTCTCGAGAGGCCCGCTCGAAACTCGAAGAGCCGGCACGGAGTTCGAGGGGTCGGCTCGATCCGTGGGATGGCGCAGCTGATGACGAACGCTGGCTCGGCGCAGAGCTCGAGGAGGTGGTGGTGAGGAACTCCGGTGGATTCCCGTCGAGGACACGGTGGCTCGAGACGGGGTCGAGCGGTGGTGCTCGGAGGAAGACGGAGGCCGAGATCTGACGGGGGTCAGTACTCCGATCTGATCGATGGCGATTGGTGGAAGCGTGGAGCTCCGGCGACGTTCCGGTGAGGGCGCGGTGGTCGATGGCCGGGGGTCGGCCAGCGGCGGTGCAGCTCGAGGAGAGAGAAATTTTGAGTGACGTGTACTGTGTGGTGTCAGGATTTGTTGGAGTCTGTGCCATTTTATAATAAAATATTTAGTGTGTGCGTGTGTGCGCAGTAGGAACAATGGCAGGGATGTAAATAACAACAGATCTGGGGGTAAAATTTTGTAGTGGCAGTGGAGGCAAATATCTATAGATCTGGGGTCACAATATTAAACGTCTAACTGAATTAGTTTAGAGAACAATTTGCAACAGACTTTCAAAAATCAAAAGAATCCCTCCAACAGATTTTTAAAACAGAATTTTAAATTCAAAATACATTTCAGTCAGATCTCTAACAGATTTCAATTTCAAACTGATTTTCAACATTGCAATTGTTTTCCTCCAGCAGGTTTTTGAAAATCAATATCCAACAGATTTAATTAATCAGAGAATCAATTATAAAATCTATCATTAATCAATAATTTATTAAAATCGTATTTATTACCTAAAATCATATTTTGTTAACAAAATTATAAGATTTAAATAGGAAATTAAAATCAATTATCTATACAAGGATAATAACCAATGCTAAAATATCAAACCCACTCATATTCATTAAAATTATAATAATCACACTAACCAATAATCAGGTTAACAAATGGAATTAATTGTTTTAATATAAAATCAAATTTATTTATTCAACACACTTTATAGAAAATGATATCTTTCTAAGTAAAAAAAAATATAAAAAATTCAGAAAATCTAGAAAGTGTATTTAGGGAGTTACAAATCTACCCCCCTTACAAAAATTTTGTCCTCGAAATTTCAAAAGGCACAATAAACACTATTAAGATTGACCAAATTCAAAACTTGAAAATGATTAAAAATTAACTAAACATAGGATCGTAAAATCACGACTTTTAGAAATGTTCAAAATTTAAAATCTAGGCATGATAAATCCTAAACATGAGAATAATCAAAAAAAAATTTTCATAGTAAAAATAGCACCAAATGACAATCATGAATTTATGACTCAATCCAATAAAAGCGTTTTGTATAACTAGCATTGCTATGACTAAAAATTTTAAACACGATAAAATGATCAAAATTATTTAAGCGATAAGAGCTAAAATACGATAACTATAGAAATGATACGATTGGATACAAAATAATAAATTTTTAAGGTTAGCTATCAAGATATGGAACCGTTTAACAAAATTAGTACAATACGCTAAATCAACCCATAAAAGAAATTAGACCAATAAATATTAAAGAAAGGATAAATTTACAAGATGAATCAAGAGAAGATGAAATCAATTTGCAGAGGTTAACATAAGATCAATATCAAGATGATTTCGATAAGCTTGCCAAATGGTGATAAGAGATCAACATGGTATATAACACAGATATAATCTCAATAGTATCCGGAAACTATACATATTCGAAATCATTTTACCTAGAGTTCCTGCCTCGCCAGTGTAGTGTACATCTGATTGCAGTGAACCTTTGGCTCAATGATTCAAATAATAATAAATTACCGAATATTTCTATCAACTTACCCATGTTATCGGAACAACTCAAGAATTTAAAATTTTATGACTTAGGACATAGTTTCAATAATATCCGAGAACCTATGAATACCTGGAATTACTTGACTTAGAGCTCCTGCCCCGCCAGTGCGCAACTGACTGCAGTGAACCCGCGGTCTCCATAATCCAGATAAATGACTGCAGTGCGCATCTGCCACGTCATAGTAGGTCATCGAATACTCTGTCAACTCTATCCATAGGAATTTCAAAGGAGTTTACGAAATTTCAAACAATTCTAAACCCTAATCATGATGGGAAGTGATGTATCTGTTCTTTTAGAAAATATTGAGTTTTATAAGAAAATAAACAGTACGACAAAATGATTACAAAAACAAATCTTCATAGCAAATAAAATCTCGAATTGGAAATAAAGTTTAAATAACAATAAGGAATTTTAGAAAAATTTCGCGAACTAAGAAAATAAAGACAGATCAAATATTAGTAATCAAACAGTCATACTAGCAAGACATATATAGGAAATAACCTCAGAAGTTTCAAGTGCAAGAAAATCGATTAACCTTAGTGTTGCGTGTCTAAACCATCCTGTAAAACAGAAAACTGATTAGATAGGCCTAACTACAGGATAATAAACAACTTAGTAAAACTATACCCATATCTATTTCCCACGGATCCTATGCTGTGATGAGTTTTCCTTAGCTTCCGCTGGTCCCCCAATAACACTTATTTGCCTAAGTGTCATTAGGACGGACCTGCATGGGCCACCACTAAAAACATGTCACGATCCGCTCCCGAATAATCGGATACGAGTCGGACACGCCCAGCCTCCGTCGATGGACACGACGAAGTAAGCTGTACAATACTAAGAAAAACTCAAAGTCACAATGTAATGTAAACCAAAACACAGCTTTTTATAACGTTCCCAGAAATCACCAATATCCATAAAGTGTTTTAAATACAAACTCAGCCGGAGACAAATCCGGTCAAATGAAATAATATACAATAATGAATCTCAAGATATAATCTCCAGAAAAATAAACTAAAATAAAAGCTGCAATATCCAAGCAATCACCAGCTCCATGTAATCTCCCACTCACCTGCAACGATCCTATCAGGAAAAGAGCAAAGTACAACCCCGACAAGAAACTCTAAACAATGTAAACTGAAATGCATGAAAAAGAATCACAATATGAACCATGGTACAAGACATGAATATGAAACTGTGGTACAGGAATAACAATGAAACTATGGCACCGGATCCAGAAACAATGAACTATTCTATCAGTGTAACATGCATTTGAAATAACTATCAGAGTATGTGACCGGCTGGGTAAACAATGAACAGTGAACAGTGAACAGTGAACAATGGTACGGCTTGGAGTCCTACGTGCACGATGTGAGACCCAAGCTATTATTCAATGCCTAGCTAAAATAGGATTGGTCACATATCTGTAGTATTTTCCCACCCCAATGCACAAGGAACAATGAACTATGAACAATGAACGGTGAACAATGAACAATGAACAATGAACAATGAACGGTGAACGGTGAACAATGAACAATGAACAATGAACAATCGTGTGTACAACGTGTCAACATGAGAACATGAAGCAAGACAGAAATACAGAGTAAAGGGATCGAGTCGGAGTACTTGCCTCGGTTTGGTTGCACGAGAGTAGTACTGCATAGTTGTAAATCACCTGTTATATTTGTACAATTTTATTAAGGTTTTGAGATAAAGGCATTTAGCTAACCATTTATAGCTATTTATAGCTTAAAATCAAAAGTAAACATTTTACATATTACAGCTTGAAATATCTTTAACTATATTTAATAAGAAAATTATTTGTTTTTAGAAAATATTAGCTTTGATTATATTTTAACTAAATCATTCATTAGTATTACAAAGTACTTAAAGGCTCACTGGTTATTCATATAGAATAATAATAATTGATTTAATTGGAAAATATATACTAATCATGTGGATACTAAAATTATTTACAAAATATTCACTAAATAATTATTTATCATAAAATACATGTATAAATATATTTTAATTCGGTAACAATATTAAACAATATATTTATCAAAATATTCTACTACTAGTACAGATTATTATATACAAATACATACATATATACTTAATGAAACTATCCTGGGCTTGGGTCCAGTTCAGCATTATAATACAAAGAGTTAATATTAACTGAGGTTAATCGAGTCCTACAAAGATAACTCTATAATAGATCCGGTCCAAGAAAATATATGTATACATTAAATGTCCCAAACCAAGTTATTGGCCACCTAGTCCAGACTAAAAAAACATGCAACCACATGGCTTAAGCTCACGGTCCCTCACTTACTTATTCAAATGAGACTTTCTCTCCCATAAAGATATTAATAAAGTATTTAAATATAAAGTAACTATGTAATGCTAACATATTGCAATTGGTTGCACATGTGCACAAAATTAGCTAAGCTCACAGCATCTTTCCAATGAAAATGCAAACCACTCACAAGCTAATCCCCTTCCCTTCATCCACTCAAGCACCCGCCCAAGCTATGCACAGATGCCCAAGCTATGCATGAACCACTCTTATTTTTAATATTCTAACCTATATTCTCAAGCTCAAACAATCCCACTCCCACGTGAACTACTCAGTTCAAATCCCATCCATCTGCTCTCATCATTATTACACAAAAACTCACTTCCCAACTCATAACCATTAATTCCCACACTCTTCACGAGATCCCAGCCATTAGTCCCACACTCTGGAGGGAACTAACATTAATTCCTCTACTCCACTCCACATATTAAAAAAAATCCATTCCTTCATCCCTACTCCAGAACCGAAACTACAAAGATCCCATTCTCTTTACAGCCTTAGCTAAGAATAAAGAACTTCTCCCATTATTATTAATCTATTCTATTCAATCTCACTCTCTTCACTCTTCCCAACCGCACCCTTCTTCAACCTTCTTCTTCTTAGCTTTTCTATTCCTCACCACTCCTACTCTATTCCTTCACATGCAACAATCAGCTGAACCACACATTCTCTCACTACTCTATTATACTCCATTTTCTTCACCCATCAGTAAGAAGAGCAGCCAAGGCTCTTCTTCTCCCCACACTTGTGCACGAACAGAACCCATCCTCCCCATGGCCGTAGCCCAACTCTCCACACAGCACCAAACCCTTAGAAGCTCTCCTCGACTTCACGAACAGAACCCATCCGAACCTTAGAAGCAAGCAAGAAAGAAAGGGGTCGAGGAAGATCGATGAGGAGTTACCTCAACGGCGACACAAAGCGACGGAGATCCGACTATGGCGGTGGCGGGATGATCGGCTGGAGTGGCGAGGCGGAGACGAAGGCTTCGGCGTCAACAGTGGCGGCACACGGACACGTCGTCCGGCGGTGGTTCCAGCGTCAGTTGCTGACGTGCTAGCTGATGCTGGAAGGGTCGTCTCCTCCGGTGACTCGCGGTGTGGCGAGCTCGACGCAGATGAATCCGGCCTCCAGGCGACCGGATCTAACTCCTGGCAGCGAAACCTCTCGATGGTGCTCGGTCTCGAGAGGCCCGCTCGAAACTCGAAGAGCCGGCACGGAGTTCGAGGGGTCGGCTCGATCCGTGGGATGGCGCAGCTGATGACGAACGCTGGCTCGGCGCAGAGCTCGAGGAGGTGGTGGTGAGGAACTCCGGTGGATTCCCGTCGAGGACACGGTGGCTCGAGACGGGGTCGAGCGGTGGTGCTCGAAGGAAGACGGAGGCCGAGATCTGACGGGGGTCAGTACTCCGATCTGATCGATGGCGATTGGTGGAAGCGTGGAGCTCCGGCGACGTTCCGGTGAGGGCGCGGTGGTCGATGGCCGGGGGTCGTTCAGCGGCGGTGCAGCTCGAGGAGAGAGAAATTTTGAGTGACGTGTACTGTGTGGTGTCAGGATTTGTTGGAGTCTGTGCCATTTTATAATAAAATATTTAGTATGTGCGTGTGTGCGCAGTAAGAACAATGGCAGGGTTGTAAATAACAACAGATCTGGGGGTAAAATTTTGTAGTGGCAGTGGAGGCAAATATCTATAGATCTGGGGTCACAATAATAAACGTCTAACTGAATTAGTTTAGAGAACAATTTGCAACAGACTTTCAAAAATCAAAAGAATCCCTCCAACAGATTTTTAAAACAGAATTTTAAATTCAAAATACATTTCAGTCAGATCTCTAACAGATTTCAATTTCAAACTGATTTTCAACATTGCAATTGTTTTCCTCCAGCAGGTTTTTGAAAATCAATATCCAACAGATTTAATTAATCAGAGAATCAATTATAAAATCTATCATTAATCAATAATTTATTAAAATCGTATTTATTACCTAAAATCATATTTTGTTAACAAAATTATAAGATTTAAATAGGAAATTAAAATCAATTATCTATACAAGGATAATAACCAATGCTAAAATATCAAACCCACTCATATTCATTAAAATTATAATAATCACACTAACCAATAATCAGGTTAACAAATGGAATTAATTGTTTTAATATAAAATCAAATTTATTTATTCAACACACTTTATAGAAAATGATATCTTTCTAAGTAAAAAAAAATATAAAAAATTCAGGAAATCTAGAAAGTGTATTTAGGGAGTTACACACAAGTAGATATATACATATAATATACATAGGCTAAATGCCTATAATACAAAGCAATGTACATATAATATATACATGCATATAAAGGGTGAATGATATATATATATATATATATATATAGTGTAATGTGAACTTGGCAATGGGCAGTCATATGTGTCAACATAGCAAAGGGTTATGAATGTGTGTATAGTGTCAATAGCATATATGAATGTCAAAGTGAGGTGTCACACATGGTGTCAAGGTGTAGTGGACATAGTGTACATGGCAAGGGGGTTGTGAATGTGTTATGAGTGTAAGGGGTTAACATATCATAGGTTTATGATCAATGTATATAGCAGTACAATATATGAAAACTGTGTACAGATATTTAAAGGGGTTAATATACTCAGTCTCAGAAAATATATAGCAGGATTAACATATTTCAGGTTTACATATGTATGAACATCATTACCAACCCAACAAAGTGTAACAGAGGGGGTCATTCTCAGGTTATGTGTGTACAACAACACACATTGTGTTCAGACAAGGTAGGGGTAACATGAATGTGGGAGTTTTAAGTGATAGCATGCAAAGGGGGTCATATAGTGTACAGTAGTTATGTGTTCAAAGGGTTCACAAAGAGTATTTATAGACACCATCACATCATCATCATCATCAACATCAACATCAACATTAACATATAACACAACCTCTATCTTTACAAATGAACAATATATGGCAACCTCATTCTCAGGTATTGAACATAATAGCTAACCTTATGCTCAGTTAACATATGAAATGGCCTAAACCCAGTAAACAATATGTGTCAGACATTACATTGTATATGTAGGTATCAATTCAGTATAATATGTAAACCTATATACAAAAATAAACTAGTGTATTAAATATTGTAATGTACAATACAAACCTTAACTCATTTATTAACCAATGCATCAACTTCATTACAGAAATGAACAATTTATACAATCCTAAACCACAGAAATTAACATAGTAATGTATATGTGGACATCAATCTCAGGAAATAAACAAAATTAAATGAACCTATGTTCAGTTAAAAACCTATGTATCAGACATTATCAATGTAGAGTATCAATATGTTTGAAAATCCAAATTACAACCCAAACATGCATGTCAATATGAACCCAGCTATGTAACTTATATCTCAGACATGTATATAGGTAAAACTTAACTAATTATCATTAATTAGCAGTTTAATTCACATTTTAAATACTCAGAAAATGCCCAGACAGAACACAGTATCAGTACAATGAATAAACCCTAAATTGACATCACAAAACCAATTAAACATCAAATTGATGGTTGAGAACGTGTCGTGTCACAACCCGCACCCGCTTTTCGGATACAAGACGTGTCCATGCCAGCCTACGCCGTAAAGTCGACAGTAGAACGCTATCAAGCCCGCAAGAAATAAATGTTCAAAATATAACATTTGCTGCTCGTTCACATTTCTAAATTTGTTACAACATTTACAACAGTTACAATATTTAAAGAAAATATAAGATTTTATAATAAATGAAATTGATACAACTGTTTTTTATTTCTAGGTTTCTGTCTGCAAGTACACTCGAATCTCCCAAGCTAAGTGAAGTCACAGCTAACCTGAAAAATGTTGGTTTCCAGTCAGGAATGAAACAAGTACACAAACCGACGGGAATGCAAAAACACAATAGAATTAACAAGACATAAAAATAACATATGAGATATAAAAACTCGAAAGTACTGAAGACATGGCACGGTGGAGAAGAAAAGGAAAAATAAATAAAAGACATCTACCTATGTGGTGTGAAATATCAGTTTTGACATGTGAACAGCTATGGGGTAAATTCGGCACACTGCACGTGTCGTGTGCAGCGGCTATTATTCAAGAATAGACTCATGGGATAGTTCTGGGTAGTTCACATGTCTACTAAGATATTTTCCCTCCCGACTACTCCGTGTGATGAGCGTGTCAACAAGCAGCAAGATATATATATATAGATATGAAATGAAAAGACTACTATGAATCGAAAAGTAATCGGAAAGTGCACTTGCCTGAGGTCCTTAGCTGGTGTAACCAAAATACCATACCACTCAATGAGCCACAATCAGTCAACACATGCAGAAGTCTCCAGATGCTAAAATAAATAGTACCAATGTTCTCAAAATAGTCAAATTAGCTAGAATTGCCTGTCCTTAAGTCCAATTCTGGACACAGGGGCAAAATGGTAATTTTGGGCCAAAACGATGTCTGCCGTTGGATCCGCTTTGCACCAAAAAGCGTGCCAGAGTCAATGGTCTCTAAAGTAGTCAAACTACATGTCTACAGATTCGGTTTTTCGTACGAACCCAACCGTATGTCCAGAGTTAGATTCCGGCGGGCTGTGCACAAAATCGCCCGTTGAGTCGGACCGTGGGGCCCACAAAACGGCGTTCCAATTTTACTGTCTCAGAATTGGACCAAACTTGGCATACAGGACCAGAAAAATGATACGGTCCTGCTGGCATAAGTTTCGTCTCGATCTGACGAGCGTACACAAAGTTATGACTGAATTTGCATTGCACGGATACATGGCGATTCCGACGGATACGTATCAAATTCGTCGCGCACACGCGACCAATTTGAATTTCGTCAAAGCCCACACGACCATGAATCAGTTACGCACCTTTCGATGCTTACGGTGCGCGACCACGTCGCCCGGAATGGCGGGACGCACGTCGTGTGGAAGGATTTTCAATATTTTGAAAACAGATTTTGATGATTTTTTCTAAACTTCTACAATTGATTTCTCTGTGCATATTTAATGAACTTCGAATCTACAAAATGATTTCTGAGCTCCTATATGTGATCTAAAAGAGTGTTCAAATGGATTTCCGAATAGGTCAACGGATTGGCAGAAATTTTCCTTCCAAGTTGGGAGTTTGGACTGCTACATGTCCTATTTTTGGACAGGTTTTCGCCAATCTTCGGACTCATTTTATGAGGCACATAACAGAAAATAAATCGAAATATTTGAAGGTTGTAGGAGTTGGTTATATCGAGATCGTACCAGAGTTGATGGATCGCAAAACGATCGAGCGATCGTCGAGAGATCACATCGCGAACTCAGCGTCTTCACCCGCTACTGCTGTCGCTTGTTCTGAACAGTCCCCGCGCACGCGAGGGCTTCGGTCGCTGTCCAGCGACTCGCGCGGCGGCGCGCGGTCGCGGGGAGGCCGCCAGGGACGTTGGGGAGGCGTGGAGATGGCGGCGTGTCGAGTAATCTAGGGTTTTCTTTGTTCGATCTATATATGCGTATGTCCCGTTCGAAATTGTTTCACAGGGGGTCGGGAGATATATATTTCGGATGGCTCGGTTAGGTGTGGGGGAAGGGTCGGGTTACTCGGCCTGTGGGAGCATTTGGGCTGGCTTAAGATTGCTGCTTAGGCTGATCAGCTGGGCCTGCTGGCTTTGTTTGGAGGCTGCTCGGCTGTACCTATTACTAAAGGAGGTCGGGCTGGGAAGTATTGGGTTGGTGTGGGCTGCTGGTCCACTCCTTTTCGCATTCACATAATTGATCCATTATCACATTGCTTTAGAGAATCATTTACATGATTAAATAATCTCAATCATAAGATTCATGAATCATAACCCACCACATCCTTATACTCCCAGTACTTGCATCTTTTTGGCTAAATTGTACATCAGTTCTTTCTCATTTTCTCTAGGTTATGATTCCAAGTACTATCCTTCCTATGGTTGACATACATAAGATACCTCTAGTTAGCCACCAAAACCACCCACAATGAATATATTGGGGTCAACCATCTCAACATTGGTGAAGATCCAAAGCTAATGTCAACAAGAAGATTTACCATATATATATATATTATCACATTTATCTAACCAAGATAATATAAACAATAAAATAATAATATTAAATAATAATAACCTCAATAACAAAATAATCATAACGAAATTAAATAAACCAATATTGGGGTATGTACCATTTAAATTAATTAAAATAATACATAAAATATTTCAAAAATTTTAGGAAAGGGAGTTACAAATCTACCCACCTTAAAAATAATTTCGTCCTCGAAATTCTAACTCATAAACATGCCTAAAATTCAAAAATAAAAATAAAAGTGTAAATCCACTATTCCACAACCTTCTCAAATTTAATTTCTCATAAATATTTATAACCTCCTCCTAGTCATTTCGTAACAACGAATCATCGAGGACTTCTACCCACTTTTGGTCACCCTACTCCCTCAATGGTATGTCCCTAAAACTTTATAATCTTCCAACTACTTGCTAAAATGGATATCTACTACTTTTGGCCTCTATAATCCTCTCCTATCTATTAAATAACTCAAAATCTAACAAGCAACAAATTTACACAAGTGGCTAAGAAATATTGGTAGGTTCTAATAAGCATGACCATTCGTCACTCTACAATAGGAAAGACATGAATATAAGAAAAATAATCGAGAACGAATATGAAACTCCCAAAGCGGTAGAGGGTATCCAATGATGTAGACAGAAAAAAAAAGTTTATAAGCCCTTGACTTGTTTGCCAGATTGTGCTACTCTAGTCCAGTCACATTGCTAAATCGAAAAACACTTGTTTCTTGGGGGGGCTTGCAATCCATGCAATACATAAATTCTGTTCTCGAAATTTATCTAAACAAGGTTCCACAACGGAACAAAATTTGAGAAATCAAGATTGTAATCTTTTCTGTGGTTATTTAAACACACGAGACAGGAATATAAATGCAATACAAGATTGTATCTCGACTTCCGGGTAGATGGAATGAAGGTTACTAATGACATCGCATTCTAAGAGGTGGAGACTACATAATAGGTATAGGGGCCTATTTCAATAGTTCGATTTTATAGTTCAATTATGGTGGTATGAACGGATGAGTTTTACTGATTATTAATGGGTTCCCTAATTGGACGTCACTCGTTGGTTGGATGAACATTGAATTTCGATCTATAAGGATTGGACAAGATCCCAATGATAAAACTCTTCCTACTAGATTAGGGTATCCTAGATTAGGTTTCTATCCAAAGGTTGAGCTAGTTGCCCGTCCGGTTGGTTAGCTAGGTCCCTAAAGCCCAAAATGCACTTTTGATGACTTTTGTGTTTAAGTAGCACATGAGGCCTCAATTGGGTGGTAACTTAGTGGCAGGCGTGTAGTGGGCTTCGAGTTGATCGCAACCATATATTGGGTCGAATGAATTGAGTCAAGGTTGAGGCTCTAGTGGAAGTTGGAAAGTATATCGGTACTATGGTAAGGGTTTTAGCTATTGCTTTTGTCCTGAAAGTCGTACCATAAAAATAGAGTACAAGGGGGCGGGTTTGAGTGGGACATGATATACCTAGATGAAGGTGGACTCGTCTAGATCTTACATATGAAATTTGTTGGGAGATAACAGCTGGTCTAGTGCTCTGATTATTAATGGCACGACCGGGGACACAAAATGATCTAAACGGAAAGTGGGAGTCCATGGGGCACTAACTATCATTCTAATGGAAAATTTATTCTAACCAATTAGTAATCCTCACATATCTCAAAATTTTAGAAGGCTTACATTCTACCCACCTTAGAAGCTAGGATATGGTTTTAGGAATAACGAGATTAGAGGAATTCTAAAGTCCGGATAGAGTGCCTCGACTCTTGTTAATAAAGAATAAGGCACGACGTAATGAGATACGGTAGATATAAGTCAAGTTAAGGGTCATTCCTTACTAAATGGAAAACGAGCGCGTGTGCAATAACACATGGTCGATAAAATAGAATGACCTACTCGTCCACAGTATATATGAGTTGTCGACGGGGTAACCAACTCTTAAGGTACATCATATGAAAAGATTTCTATCAACTGAGTCGTAAATTTCTATTGGGATCAAATCTGCCAGACTATTGTCACAAGGGTTCTAGTTGAAGCAAGCTTCAAACAAATGATTAGAGGCTCACAACATTATCGGTCTCTTGAGAATAGATAATCTCCTAGGTTGGCATTTGATCAAGGAAAAGATCCCAATGACTAGAAGATCAAGATAGCAGGTTTTTAGGGTCGAAGGGAGGACGTGTAACTCAAGGCAAGGTTCCAGTCACAGGGCTGGCCGATGGTAGCTACACTTGCGTATACTACTATCATAGCCATGGGAATACGTTGTCTCTATCTATCAGATACGAACATTCGTCTTTCCAATTAGTGGAAGACAAAAACAATAAAGAGCTCTAGAGAGATGTCACTGAATACGATTACGTGATTCGAAGGCGAATGTATAATTCAAAGGAAATTGTCAAGGATGTCGCGGATGAGATCCTAGAGATATCTACACCTCAATCCACGTAGTGTAATTAGATGAAAAGCGAACCAAATACATCATGGTTGATCAGGCCGTAATACAATAATTCTGATTAGACAATATGTTAGCGGGCGTCCCCAATAAATATATGTCTCGAATCAAGCTCGATAAAAGAGTAAGCTTGCAAAAACTAGGCTGTAATAGCAGCGTTGGTCAAGATAGTCAGAATATAAGTAGGCGAGATTTTTGGAAATGAGGCACAAGTAATTCGAGTTTTGAGAGAATCAACTCCTTACCTGGTGTTCTTGTTTATACAGTCAACCTATTATCTTCTATCCATTTGGCCTTAGTCGACTAATGGGTTATGGAACCCTAAATTCTATATTCTACGTAAACCTGTTAGTGTCAGCCAATTATCTCGTCAATGGATCACAAGGACCACGGAAGACCAGGTTGGAGACACGATATTCAACTGGCAGAACTTTTACTAGTTTTGGCTTTGGATCTTAGGGTCATACAGGGCAGTCCCTGTCCTCTATAGCATCCTAATCTTATAATCACGTCTGAAATCTTTTCATCGGGAATTAAGCCTCGCCTGTATACTCTGGCTGTGACAAATCCTTGGTTCTGTGATTCAGGTGTGATAAGCTATCAGGTACTCCACCTTATATTGACACAAGGGTATCTAAGATCTAAGAGGTCAACAACGACATAGTTTTAGCAATGTTCTATAACCTATGATCCTCAGAATGGTTTTATTTCTATAGGTTATGCCTCGCCAGTGCGCTGCTGGCTGCAGTGAACCCACACTCTCCGCTCTCAGGTAATTGGCGACGGTGCACTGTTGTCTAGTCATCGCAGTCGTTAAACTGCTCCTACTATATTCCTAAGAACATCAAGGAGCTGTTAGGGATTCAAACTTAGTTGACTATGGTAAAAGCGTAGCATCTGCCTATAAGTCTCAATCCTTAAAGTAAAAGGTTGGTCGAAAGGAAATATCTGAAGACAAATGAAGTAAGAACATCCTAATCTTTATTTCATATATATTTCGAATGGTTGAGGGGAAAACTTTGAACCAATTCTACCTCGATGTTTGTATATGAATAGCAGAATCAGAAATTATAAACCAGTTCCTTACAGCAAAATAGAATTTAAAACAGGCAATTCTAACTTATGATATAAGATTTATATCTAAATAAGAAATTGAGCAGTTTATCAAAATTAACACCTTAATTCTAGGCAGGCCTAACATACCAAGCGAATAGTATATCCACATTGAATCATATTGTCATATCAAATGTAATAGTGTACCTATAGGGATCTAGTAAGCTATCTAAACTGCATGGCCTATCTAATAACCTTAACTACCCAACGGTCAAATTAATGAGGGACTCCTATTTCTAGTCATTCTCTTAAATCATTTTAATCCTAATTGTGAATGAGCATTTCCTGGACGTAGGTTCGCAGCAGTACGACTAATATGGTACTATCGCGAGTTTGCATAATTTGCGAAGACTGACCTGCATGGGCCACCACAAAAACTTGTCATGACTCGCACCCGCTTTTCGGATACGAGACGTGTCCAAGCCAGCCTACGCCGCAGAGTCGACGGTAGAACGCTGTCAAACCTGCAAGAAATAAATGTTCAAAATATAATATTTGCTGCTCGTTCACATTTCTAAATTTGTTACAACAGTTACAATATTTAAAGAAAATACAAGATTTTATAATAAATAAAATTGATACAACTGTTTTTTATTTCTAGGTTTCTGTCTGCAAGTACACCCGAATCTCCCAAGCTAAGTGAAGTCACAGCTATCCTGAAAAATATTAGTTTTCAGTCAGGAATGGAACAAGTACACAAACCGACGGCAATACGAAAACACAATAGAATTAACAAGACATGAAAATAACATATGAGATATAAAAACTCGAAAGTACTGATGACATGGCACGGTGGAGAAGAAAAGGAAAAATAAATAAAAGACATCTACCTATGTGGTATGAAATATCTGTTTCGACATGTGAACGGCTAGGGGGTAAATCCGATATACTGCACGTGTCGTGTGCAGCGGCTATTATTCAAGAATAGACTCATGGGATAGTTCTGGGTAGTTCACATGTGTACTAAAATATTTCTCCTCCTGACTACTCCGTGTGACGAGCGTGTCAACAAGCAGCAAGATAGATATATGGACATGAAATGAAAAGACTACTATGAATCGGAAAGCAATCAGAAAGTGTAATTGCCTGAGGTCCTTAGCTGGTGTAACCAAAATACCATACCACTCGATGCGCCACAATCAGTCAACACATGCAGAAGTCTCCAGATGCTGAAATAAATAGTACCAATGTTCTCAGAATAGTCAAATTAGCTTGGATTGCCTATCCTTAAGTCCAATTCTGGACACAGGGGCAAAATGGTAATTTTGGACCAAAACGATATCCGCCGTTGGACCCGCTTTGCACCAAAAAGCGTGCCAGAGTCAATATTCTCTAAAGTAGTCAAACTACATGTCTACAGATCCGGTTTTTCGATACGAACCCAACTGTATTTCCAGAGTTTGATTCCGGCGGGCCATGCACAAAATCGTCCGTTGAGTCGGACCGTGGGGCCCGCAAAACGGCGTTCCGATTCTACTGTCTCAGAATTGGACCAAACTTGGCATACAGGACCAGAAAAATGATACAGTCCTGCTGGTACAAGTTTTCTCTCGATCTGATGAGCGTACACAAAGTTATGACTGAATTTGTATTGCACGGATACGTGGCAATTCCGACGGATACGCATTAAATTCGTCGCGCACACGCGACCAATTTGAATTCCGTCAAAGTCCACATGACCATGAAGCCGTTACGCACCTTTTGATGCTTACGGTGCGCGACCACGTCGCCCGGAATGGCGGAACGCACGTCGTGTGGAAGGATTTTTAATATTTTGAAAACAGATTTTGATAATTTTTTCTAAACTTCTACAACTGATTTCTCTGTGCATATTTAATGAACTTCGAATCTACAAAATGATTTCTGAGCTCCTATATGTGATCTAAAAGAGGGTTCAAATGGATTTCCGAATAGGTCAACGGATTGGCAGAAATTTTCCTTTCAAGTTGGGAGTTTGGACTGCTACATGTCCTATTTTTGGACAGGTTTTTGCCAATCTTCGGACTCGTTTTACGAGGCACATAACGCAAAATAAATTGAAATATTTGAAGGGTGTCAGAGTTGGTTATATCGAGATCGTACCAGAGTTGATGGATCGCAAAACGATCGAGCGATCGTCGAGAGATCACTTCGTGAACTCAGCATCTTCACCCGCTACTGCTGTCGCTTGTTCTGATCAGTCCGTGCACGTACGAGGGCTTCGGTCGCTGTCCGACGACTTGCGCGGCGGCGCGCGGTCGCGGGGAGGCCGCCAGGGATATTGGGGAGGCGTGGAGATGGCGTCATGTCGAGTTTTCTAGGGTTTTCTTTGTTCAATCTATATATGCGTATGTCCCGTTCGAAATTGTTTCACAGGGGGCCGGGAGATATATATTTCGGATGGCTCGGCTAGGTGTGGGGGAAGGGTCGGGTTACTCGGCCTGTGGGAGCATATGGGCTGGCTTAATATTGCTGCTTAGACTGATCAGCTGGGCCTGCTGGCTTTGTTTGGAGGCTGCTCGGCTGTATCTATTACTAAAGGAGGTCGGGCTGGGAAGTATTGGGTTGGTGTGGGCTGCTGGTTCACTCCTTTTTGCATTCACATAATTTATCCATTCTCACATTGCTTTAGAGAATCATTTACATGATTAAATGATCTCAATCATAAGATTCATGAATCATAACCCACCACTTCCTTATACTCCGAGTACTTGCATCTTTTTGGCTAAATTGTACATCAGTTCTTTCTCATTTTCTCTAGGTTATGATTCCAAGTACTATCCTTCCTATGGTTGACATACATAAGATATCTCTAGTTAGCCACCAAAACCACCCACAATGAATATATTGGGGTCAACCATCTCAACATTGGTGAAGATCCAAAGCTAATGTCAACTAGAAGATTTACCATATATATATATTATCACATTTATCTAACCAAGATAATATAAACAATAAAATAATAATATTAAATAATAATAACCTTAATAACAAAATAATCATAACGAAATTAAATAAACCAATATTGGGGTATGTACCATTTAAATCAATTAAAATAATAAATAAAATATTTCAAAATTTTCGGAAAAGGAAGTTACATGTCATGCACATGTATATGTGTCCCACAGAGTGTATCGTGTCTATAAAATAGGACACGAAGTGTTCAAACACTCAAAAACACACATAGTTGTGCACAGACTGCATTGCCTCGTGTGGTCATTCCAAGGGTTCGTGGATACGACACGAGGCACAACACCTCTCGTGCTCGTGTCCACGTGTAGCCCATGTATAGGTCTACACACACAACACAACACGAGACACATTCGACACGTGTACGTGTGATACGACACGCGTATCAGACGCGATATTACGTACGTTCAATCTCTGTACAAAACTAGTGCACATGGGATTTTGTGTCCGATACGACACGAGACACCTTGAAACTTGAGGGACACGTTCGCAGACATTGCCCCAACGTGTCCTTTGAGTTTCATCGCATCTCGTCGCGTGTCGTGTCCGCTGCATGCCTCGAGCAGCAGGACACAGGCACGGCTCGTGCGCGAGCGTGTTCGTGTCCAATTTAGATACGGACACGGCACAAAATTCACCTCAGTGCGATACCAAACCATAAGCAACACATAGATCTACAAATTTGTTCAAAAAGTTTGGAAAACAGCAATAAAAATCCCTTTTGGGCATTTCATCAAACACCAATGCATAGACACTGATACGTGTCCGATATGCACACCAAATCAATACCAATTCCTACAAAACTCACTCTACAGCTAGGGGACACCTAAATGAATGCAACTATAGAAAGAAATTGGGAATTTGAATAAGTTTGATAGGTTTTTCCCATTGAGGGTGAAACCTCAATGAAAGCTTAAATGAATGAGGCCTTCTTTCCAACTTGCAATGATCCCAACCCTCCAAATCCTTGCTAGCTACTCACCAATGATATTCCCTGCTGTAGGGGAGTCCAATGCAATTTGTTTGGTCCAATTTGAAGGAGAAATAAAGAATTGGTGAAGGTTTGGGGAAGAATACTATTAGGGCTTCTTGTAGGAATAAAAAGAGGCAAGGAATTTGTGAAAGTTTGATTAAATAAAGGGGGAGGCTCTTGATGGCTATTGTAGATGGCTAGGGTTAGGGTTTTAGAAATGCTAGATAAGTGGCTAAGATTTCTCCACATGAATTCAACTTAATCAAAGGCTCACATCAAATGTAGGTTTCTTACACTAATATCTAACCAAAATATCTACTAACATAATATCTAGATATTAATCTAACTTAGCCATTAAGTCTCTAACTTTCTAACTAAGCCTCCATGAACATCATTAACATCTAGGTTAGGTCAAAACTAGGTTAGTCTCTAATAAAAAGATTAACACTATAATAATCAATCAAAATTTATTTTCATTAATAAGTCAAAAATGACCAAAATACCCTTAGGCTAAAAAGTTGCAATTAGTCATCCTAAGCATATGGTTAGGTCCTCGTGGTCATGGGTAGTCTCTAGATCATGCAGTCTCTAGGGTTACACTAGCAAAATATCAAAATCATAAGTCACAGATTTAAATAGTTTTAAATTGATTAAAATTTACTAAAAATCAATAACATGATTTGAATCTATTATTAAATAATCAAATTTACAAAAGTTCAAAATTACCCTTATTTTAGAAAAGTGGTGGTTACAGAAAATATTAATATTAACCAAGGATCGGTATCGAAATCGGTATCACCATGAATCTCATGGCTTGTTCTACCAGAGCATAATATAAAACCAAACAAGTGAAGCAGAGCTTCACATTCAAAATATTAGAAGAAAAAAATTTGTGATTGGTGGTAGGGCGAGCCAGAATCCTTTTAAATATTCTGGCTCGCCCTACCACCAATCAAAATTTTTTTCTTCTAATATTGTGAATGTGAAGCTCTGCTTCACACGTTTGGTTTTATATTATGCTATGGTAGAAGAAGCCATGAGATTCATGGTGATACTGATTCCGATATCGATCCTTGGTTAATATTAATATTTTTACACTTTTCTACGCTTTAGTTGAGATGAATATCATATGATACGGAATATGATGCCTCATGACCCGAATGAGAAGAAGGGGAGTAGGGAGGCTCACTCTATACACTCATCCGCCTATGATATACACTCTATACACTCTTACTTATGCAATCCCTTTGAGGTAATCAGAATTATACTAGATTTTCGAATAAATCTATAACTCTGATAGGCCCAAAAGACTTGGCATAAGTAAATTTAATTTTCAACACTTACCTAACTACTAGTAAGATATCTTATATATATCCCTCTAGGATACTAACTCTATACTGTAAGCAAACTAATTTTTTGAATTTTTTATATGAATAATTAATATTAGTTTATATTTTAAGACAAATTAGACTTTTACATATTTTTTATTTATTGTAAATCCAAAAGACACAATCTCTAGTCCTGTTGAGTTACCGGTTAACTTAGCTAGTCCAAACTCAACCCAAATATCCCCATACTTCCACATGGTTCATACCAAACATTATATACTATTGTCCTCTCTACAAAACACCAAACATAATGATATGACATCCAAAACTTAACACTTAACCTACTAGAAATAATTCCAGCCCAATATACTTTGGACTTGACCCAACCATTAACTCTCCACTTAACCACTATAGGTTGGACTCAATTGTGGTAAGTATAATAAATGGGCAGCCAATCCTCCCCACTTATTCATCTTCCATAACCCCCAAGCACCCTTAACCATTCCCTTTCAATAACCTACAAAAACTTCCAACCATTAACTCTCCACTCAACCCTTCACCTCCCCCTTAATGGTTGGCTATATATAGACTTCTTCTAACCTTATTACCTCATAGCATCTGAACAAAACTTCTTCATAACCCACTTTATAATATTTTTTCTTCACAAACCATCTCCAAAATCCTTCTCAATTTTTCTCCAAACAACCATCTTTCTATCCCTACCTAAAGCTGAATATGAATTCAACTAGTCTCCACCATTCCGGCCATATATCTCTCTACAGTAAGTATTTCTCTCTCAAATTTAGTATCCTTCTTCCTCTCTCTGTTCTCACCATTTTCTCTTCACAAACGTTTCATCAAAACTCACTCTAACTCCCTCAAAACAGCCCCTCCATCAGAGGTGTCCAGGCTGAAACTGAATTCGATGCATTGTTGTTCGTGCACCCTTAGGAGACCCCATGGCAGCAACTAATCTCTTGGTAACGTTCCTAACACTCTTCTACAACATCCCACTATGTCCAAAATTCATCTCGTAAATTTTTTATGTATATATTTGCTTGCAACTTCATTATTTTTGTCACCGTAATAATTGATTCTCAAAATAGAACTTGTATATATTTATGTCCTATTTGTCCTACTGAAATTCGATGGTTAAGAATCTTAAATTCTATGGTAATATATTCTGAATATTATTTATAAGTTTATTAATTTCATAATATAAAGTTTTATATTTTTAAGATTTCATCTAGTTCGAATCAACCGAAATTGGACAACCTAGTGAGATTACTTGAATGTGCTAACTGGCTAGCTTAATTTTAGTATATAAAATAAATATGATATGTTTGAAATATTTTCAAATATTATTTCAGAATTAAAATATTAATTTTTCTATTATAATTGGTTCCAAATAAATAGGTATGTTGGCCAAATTGTGTCATTAATTAGACATACTAACTAGATAATTATTTCTTGTATATATTATCATCAAATAATGTTTATAAATAGTTTTAATTTATATTTGAGAATATAAATTAGTATATTTTATATATTAAATGATTTATTTTTACATAAGTTGGCAACTTTGCATACACAAACAAGTTGTCAAGTTGCTAAAATACCTAGTCGATATGCAACAAAACATTGTATATGCAACGACAAGTATTTTAGTATTTTTTTAACTAAATAAATATAAATTCCAAAAATTAATTCATATTAATTTCAGTTTTATTTGTTGTCGACATGCGTATTTGAGAGACTACATGCATGTTCGAAGTATCGTTTAGCGTCGTCGTGAATTTGGGACATCGTGTCGTATCTACGCATGTTTAGGATTACAGTATTGGAATCATATAAATTTCTAAATGTACGTGTGATAACATGATGTTAGAGACCCACACGACATAATAGAAAGTAGCATGGTACGTGGTTATTAGCAAGTTGTCGAAGGCCACACAACTGTTGGATCGTTGGCATGAAAGTCACCATACTAGTTGAAGTTGTGCAAATGATCACATTCTTTTTATATTAATTGAATTAGATTGTGCATTGATTAGAATATGTTATAATAGGACAAATTGGATCCAATGTACCTCCAACTAAAGACATCAGTCAGGCGACACCGCAGCAGGCAGCAGGCAACAAGCAAGTGTACCTTGCCATCATGTATCTAAGTTCTTGCTCTATTTATTAGTATTTAGTTCTATAGCTATTTGATAGGATTGGTGTGTGTGTGTGTGTCTAGCTTAGGGCAGTGAGATGATACTTAGTGTCCGAATAAGGTTCGGGTGCCGATATCCGTCCGCGGAGTCGGGTATCGTCAGTTAGAGACTTGTTACCACGAACCCATGATACGTGCTTGCATCCTGAGCACGACATACCGTAGGACACTTGACACTATTACATGTAACAGAATCCTTCTTGAGGTATTCATGGTGATTCTATGTAGGCTTATAGGATACATGATATGAGATAGGTATATAACATATATATTATTATGGCTCATTGCATTAGTTAGAGGTCATGATCTTGCGTGTTATGGATATGAGACATCGTGGACATGAGACGTGAGGTTACATTGGGAGGGGAGAGTCTTCATCGTGCTTTGGGCATATTCTATATACATGAGTACTGGACTTTGGGTTCTCTATACGGAATCTAAAGTGCATATATCTACATATATTATCTTTTATTGGGTTCTCCCACACGGAGCCTAGAGGGTACTGTCTAGCATACGGATGAGTCCGTGAGTACCAGCCCGAGGTACGATACCATACTCTCATTTGCATATCACTTAGATGGTTATAATAGTTTATTATTGAGTATGTGGCATTATACTGTCTTACTTTTGGCATGTTGTTTCTTGTACCTTGTTACGTCCCCCTGAGTACCTGGTCCCCTGCCAGTTTTGTAGCTTAAACGGTTGTGGAGCCAGTTCAAAAATGCTGAGGCTAATTACCTTGATATACGAGCATTGGTATAAGGTACTTATTTCATTTCTACCGAGGTATGTTATTTAATCATATTAGTTACTCCTCTGTTGCCATAGCATAGTCTTTTATAGACTCATATTTTTTTCTCGAGTTTATTCGAGTTTCTGTGTTATTGGGCGGCCGACTTTAACACATGTGGCTCTTTCTTGTATTTTATTATATTGTGGATTGAGACATAGATATAGTTTTGTTATGTAGATTGTGTCCATTATAACACAGCGTATGCGTATTCGAGTCGGACCAGAGTCTGGTCGAATGCGCAGCTGGCATGTTACGTATTCCTAGTCCTACGTATTTTGGGACTGGTGCGTTACATCTATACGAAGGTTTACAGTATCGATAAGGTTCTAAATGGCGGTAGGCGGGTGCGCGGTGGAGAGAGTCCGCCTACCGCCTAGACGCCGCCTAAGCGATCAATACCGATACTCATAGAAATAGTCCAATACCGACCCCCTTCTACTTCGTCGCTCTACTTCTCCTGCTTCTCAAGAAGGCCCCCTCTCTGACCCCCCTCTACTTTCCTACTTCTCATTCGACTCTCTCAGCCTTCTATTCCACATGGGGATATGAAATAACCATAGTGGATGTATTGTTACTCTTGCTCCCATCAGGATAAATCTGACCCCTTTCCCTGTTCCCACCTACATATATCGGATATTTTAAGAAGTGAACGTCTTTCTTCATAGTAGGGTCGGGGGAAGAATGAGAAGGATGATTTTACTATATTTCTGACTTGGAACAGGACCTATCACAAGGATTCTGGCTCGCCCTACCGCCTTGACACCGCCTAGACGCCTAAGCGATCAATACCGATACTCATAGAAATAGTTCGATACCGATACCGATTCTTAAACTCATAGGAACCCTTCTATAGGTGGAATTGACTCGAATTGAACCCATAGGAACCCGAATTGAACCCTCATGACCCAAATTGAACCCTCATGACCCGAATTGAACCCATAGGAAGCCTTCCATAGGTGGAATTGACACTCTAATGCAAGATCTACGTGTTAGAAACCTTTAATTTGGAAGATCTAGGTTTTTACCATGATGAATGATAAATTCTATGCTCAATTTGTGTTATTTACGAATTTTGACCATCAAGTGTTCGATATGTGTTCCCAAAGGAAATTTTTTGTCCAGTTTGAGTTGTGATTGTGTTATTGTGTCCACAATTAGATATTGAGTGGTTGGGTCATGATGCACCATGATGTGTTTTGGAGCCTATTTTGTGTCAATTTCTCAATATTATTCGAGATCTATATATATATATATATATATATATATATATATATATATATATATATATATATATATATATATTACATATATATGGTTTAGATGTTGGTGTCGTAATGGTGTTGGTGGTGTTGTGCTTGATAAGGGAATGTGTGTTGTGTGTGAGAGTGTGTCATTTATGGGTGATGTTTATAGACATAAAAGTGTGGTATCAATTAAAATTTAGAGTACTTGGTATTAGTGTGCCTATAGATGGTGTGTGGGAGTGTTGAGTGTGTGTGTGTGTATACATATTAGTGTGTGTGTGTGTGTGTGCATGCATGAGCATTGAGATTTGTAAGGGAGTTACTGCTGATAGGCTGCAGAACAACAGTGTATATATAGCTTATTGCAGCTTATTGTGAGTTACTAGTGTCTGTGTGTGTGTGTGTCTATATATATATATATATATATATATATATATATATATATATATATATATATATATAGAAAAATATATATATATATATATTTATATATATATATATGTGTGTGTGTGTGTGTGTGTGTGTGTGTGTGTAGGGGATCGGGAGCCCGTCGTCCTCAACCGTTGGATCGAACAGACGCGCGTGCGGACCCACGCAGCCCGTTAAACCCCACGCATCCCCTCCCCTCCTCCACCCCCCACCCCGGGCCCCCACCCCCCTCCTCCCCCTCCCCCGACCACCAAGACCCCCCTGCTGTCACGCCCCGATTTCGTAGAATCGATAGTCGTCCCTCGGACATGATGCCGTACGAACCTAAATTACGATCACACAAGGCATAGTCATAAGGTTATCTAAAACACAACAATAAGAGAATGCGCAGAGTAGATTGAACACACATTATAAATAATGAACTTAAGCTTTATTGATAATGAACATCATTTTACAGACTCGATACAAAGGTGCCGTACGGGCTTTTTACAAACTGACTCCATTACAAAATGAACGTCGATGAGATAGTCGTTCCATACATTTTATCCTTTAGTTGCTACAACCAGTTTACAAAATCTACCTGGGATGGTGGAGAGTCGCTCCATCTGTCTTCTGGTCTTCGACAGCAGAGTCTTCAAAAGATTGGATATAGGCTTCGGCCGCACGGACGAAGCTTCAAAAACACAAGAGCGTTGCCTTCCTTCACGTAGCACGCTCCTCCTGATTTATCGCACCTGTAGAGAGAGCGAGGATCAGTACAATCAACATGTACTGGCGAGTGGCTATTTAATTTCCAAGCTCTCATTTGGTTCAAGAATTTAGATAAAACATGTAACTTGTTTATTTGTGATCTTTCTAACCATCTTAGTTATTTTTCATGCAAACAGTTTGGCGGAACAAAAACCAAGTGAATTACGCTAGAATTTTCTCCGGCAGAGCGTGCCGTGCAAAATAAAACTTACCATCACCTTCCCTGTTAGTTGATAATAATTATATTAGGTGTATTACCCACAAGTCTCCGACGTTAGTTAGCCATCCTGGACATAGCCTGGTAAACAGGATCCTTGTACCGCAAGTAGCGAGCTCCGATACAAGTTCCCGAACTACCTGTTGCTGCACACTCAACTCGGCTATACCCCGTTTCCTCCATGGTCGGATCGATCCCCTGGCACAAGGCTTTCTGATCCGAAGAAACGGTAAAAACACCCCTTGTCGACAAGTTGTCCAACGACCGTGTTATCTTTAGCTTAGGTATAATTTAGGGTATCGTTGGGGCTGTTAAGTAATCGATTTATTTACTTGGTTGTTTTGTGGACCTGAAATAATTCTATCTCTTTTCTAAACATCTCATCTTTTCTCTTCTAGAACATAGGACTTGTATTTTTCAAGCAAATCATTCAAATTTGATATCGTTACCCGAGTTCTCATTTTCAAATAGAAGGTCGAGACGAAGGTGGTCAGCCACTCACCTTGAGTTTGCTTGAGGCGAGAGAACTTGTTGGTCGCGCTAGACGTCGCCTACGCGATTACCTAAAATCGCACAAGCAACCGATTAGAACACTGTATTATTCAAGAAGTTCGACAGAAAATACGAGTTCGAAATGCAAGTCATGAAAACCATCGAAAACATTCATGAAAATGCATTCAGAAAACAAAGCCAAAACCAATGCAAGCGGCGTGAAAAACAAAGCAACGGGAGGTCTCTCCCGACTCAGCCGCAGAATCAATCCTTGAGGCACAATCCGCTGAATATGGGACTTGGTTCCGAAGAAGCCATTCCACAACGGAAAATGGATCTTAATTCAACTGTTCCCGTTCGACCGATTCGATCGATCCCGACCTATCGATCCCGACTGAATCGACGGCGACAGTATTCCTTTCTCGCGCACCCCGTGGACAGAGAACGCGGCACGATGTAGAGACGGGGCACTACACCATAACCAACTAAGAAAAATTTTTATCCTCGAAACTTAATAATAGAACCTACCTATATGAGAACAATGAAGGAAAATTTTCCTTCATTTCTAACTCAAGCTCCCACGTAGACTCCTCGACCGAATGGTTTCTCCAAAGGACGCAAACGAAAAGAATGGCACGATTGCAAAGAAGTTTATCTTTGCACTCCAAGACTTGCACAGGCTCTTCAACATATGATAAGTCCGCCTTCAGATCCAGCTGACCCAGATCTACCACATGGCTCGCGGATCGTGCACGTACTTTCGCAATTGTGAGACGTGAAAGACGTTGTGTACCTCCGACAACGCAGGCAGTAAAGCGATTTGGTAAGATACTGGGGCGACTCACTTCAATATATCGAATGGACCAACAAATCTTGGGCTCAAGTTCCCTTTTGCGTCGAATCTGGTAACTCCACGCATGGGCGTCACTTTCAGGAATACATGGTCGCCTTCCGAGAACTCGAGGGGGCGTTGGTGCATGTCGGCATAGCTCTTCTGCTGACTCTGTGATATCTTCAATCTCTCCCGTATCAACTTGACCTTCTGTACAGTTTGCTCCACCAGTTTCGGGCCAAGTATCTGCCGTTCCCCGACTTCATCCCAGCAAATGGGCGATCTACACTTCTGGCCTACAAAGCTTCATACGACACAATTTAGATGCTGGACTGATAGCTATTGTTGTATGCAAACTCGGCCAATGGCAGATGAACGTCCCATCTTAACTTCAATTCGATCGCACAGAGTCGTAACATGTCCTCGAAAATCTAGTTCACCCGCTCTGTTTGGCCGTCAGTCTAAGGATGATAAGCTGAGCTAAACTTCAACTTGGTCCCCAATGCTGAATGAAGACTACCCCAGAAGCGCGCTACGAACCGTCCATCCCGATCCGAGATGATAGATACTGGGATCCCGTACAGCCGAACTATTGCATCAAGGTATATCTGAGCAAGGCTGTCGATGCTCCAAGTAACTTTAATGGCTATGAAGTACGCTGACTTGGTTAGTCGATCGACGATGACCCAGACGACTTCGTTTCCCTACGGTGTCCTCGGCAAGCCAACAACAAAGTCCATAGTGACATGATACCACTTCCTCTCTGGAATGGCAAGGTTCTGCATCTCTCCGCCCGGTCGCTGGTGCTCGGCTTTAACTTGCTGACAGGCCATACACTTCGACACAAATAGCGCTACGTCCCTCTTCATGCCATGCCACCAAAAGACAACGCGGAGGTCCTTATACATCTTGGTGCTACCAGGATACAAGAAATATTTTACATAATGTGCCTCCGACATTATCTCCTTTCTAAGTTCTGCGTCATCCGGAACGCATAGCCATCCCTTCACTCGTAACACTCCCGACTCGTCCTCTGCAAAGTCAAACACTTTTTCTGTCGATATCAGCTTCTGCATCTTCTCCAAGTATTAGTCGTCCTTCTGAGAAGACTTGATTCTCTCCAATAGGCTTGGTTCCAGCCGCAGTTGTGCCAGTTTCATGTCTCTAAAACGAACTCGGAGTTCAATGTCCATTCCTTTCAAGTCGTGCATGTAACGCCCCAGTCCTAAAATACGTAGGAGTAGGTACGTATCCATGTCAGCTGTATTAATACGAGTACACTCCAATATATGAAAACCTCGTATGAATACATAAGCTGTAAAATGCGGTAGAACCATAACTAATCTCATCCACACAAAATAAATAAAATAAAGATGTCATATAATGAGAAAGAATTGTCTTGATACAATATGTTGGGCGGAGACAAATCTACTACCAACAAGTAAAGGAAAAATACATGAGTAAAGAAATGAATTTGGCGAGCGAAGCGAAGACGATCCAAGCGCAATCATCCTCGAAGAAATGGAGATGGTCGCGGTTAGAGCTAAAGCACCTGCGAAAGACAATAGCACACACCTGGAGAGATAACCAGGTCCTCAGAGGGACGTAACAAGACACATAATATCATGCCATATAAACTGAATAAATATTGCTCGAATAAATAAGTCAATCAAATTCTAACATGGTCCAATACGTACCTACTGAACGAGCGTACCATCCCCCCAACCAAACAAGGACAGGAGATGGTAAACTAATTCACGGCGACGTATCTTTCTATGCTATAAATCCAATATGGTATCCGGACCCCAACAAGGTTCAATACCTTCTCATCGAAGTAGTAAGTCACACCTACAACCAAACAAGGACAAGATGTGACGAACTAATCCGCGACAAGTTATTGTTCCAAGCCACGGTCAGATACAAGTACCCAAACCAAAAGTACTCGTACCTAACGGATAAAGGTGCCTAACCGTTCTAAGTGAAATGTAGTTAAGAACAATCCTTCCTACACATGGGCCCTGGCTAAATAGGATCGACAAAGTCCCCCCTTGGGCACCAGAGGCCCAATCATTAAGAGCATGACGTTCCGCAGAATCGCCAGTGGTCGTCAGTAATCTTGGGTAAGCTGACCCGCGTCTCCGACGGAGCTCACGGGTTACAAAAGAAAAGTGCATCGAAGCCCATACGCTAAGGAATTGTCCTCCCCGCCCAATGCCTACTATGTTGTATCCACAACATTAACCTCTATAACCGCTAAGTCAACTAGCATGCAACCTCTATTAGCGATTATTCCTATCGCATGACTTGTACGTACTGGTGGCCATCCAATCATGCACGTCCGTGTTCTACATGCGACACACAACTTCATGGTACAACGTGTCAAGGCCATGAATGCAACACACAAAGGTGGTCCCTTAAATCTAGGTTTAATGTGTAAGAAAAATAATACATAGCAGGAAAAAAATGAATAGTAAGTTCTAACAGGTTAAGCCATGTATCACAGTTTATTTTGCATAAAAAATGCATAAAATATGAGCTAAAATAAATAAACAGCAAATGGCAAGGTGTCTTGCCTGGTAATACGCCTGGTGTGCTGTGATAATCAATGGTGGCATGAACTACGACTTCGGTGCAACAACTACACAAGAGAACCTTTGGTGGTACAGACCGGTGCATCGGGTCCAGAACGGTCAATTTAGTTAGGGTGGACATAGGGTAGTCTAGAATTGGTGAGGGAATAAGAGGATTGGTTACGGACAAGAGAAAATCAAAGAAATATTGGATAAATATTATGTACACAAATTTTATAAAATATTTATAATTCCTAAAAATTAGTTTTTATGAGTCTAAATATTTATATAGAAAAAATACTTAAAATACTTAAAGTCAAGAAATTCGTTTTTAGGCAAGAACCCTAATTTTGTAAAAATATGATTTTTAGGGGGAGAATTATATTTTTAGTAGTCACAATAAATATTTTTGAAGACGAGGACATCATCATATATAAAATATAAAATCTTGTATAGTATTTTTAGGGCTAAAACTAATTTCTACTAATAACAAATTTAACCATAATTCTTAGTCAATAATAAAAAAAAATATATAAAATAATATTACTAATATTGACAATAATAATACATACATGTACATATAATATTAGTCAGTAAAAATACTATTACTGTAAAATCAGAAATAACATAACTAGATAATAGCAATAATAATAGTAATACTTAATACTAATAATAATGAATGATAATGATAATAATAATAATAATAATAATAATAATAATAATAATAATAATAATAATAATAATAATAATAGAGATAATAATAATAATATAACAGAATATTAATAATAATAATAATAATAATAATAGTAGTAGTGATTTAGGTAATGAAACACAGTAACCACAAAAATAAATAAAAATAAAAAATAAAAAAATATCAACCGAGCCATTACTCAAAGAGGGGGGGCTGTAAAGAACGAAGGAGAGAGAGAGAGAGGAAAGAAATGCATGAAAGAGGGGAAGGCAAGAGAGGAAGATCGAGCAGGCGGAGAGCTCACGGTGGAGGAAGAAAGAGGGGGCGCTCGGCTGTTCGGCGGAGAGAGAGAGGTTAGAGAGGGTGGCGAGAGGTCGAAATAGGGTGAAGGGGGCGACGGAGAGCTGCGGTGGCCGGGAAAGGGGGTTCGCCGGAGCTCCTTGCTCGGCGGCGCGATCTCAGCGGACGCTGTGAAGCTCGCCGGAGAGGTCGAGCATGGGGGTCTGCGGAGAAGAGGCGAGGGGGTTTTTCCGGTCGGGCGACGGCCAGCGGCTGAGCGTGGCGGATGCATGCGGTCCGGCCAGCAGCAGAGGGCTCGGAGCGGCCTGCGGTGGCCGGTGGATGAGGCACCGACGTGGGGGTGCTGGCAACCGAGGAGGGGGATCGGGGTTGTCGGCCGGCGGCCAAGGCGGTGGATGGTTAGGTTTTGGTCGGGCTCAAGGGCTGGGCGCTGTGGACGTTGGTGGTCGACGATGGACGGTCGGTGACAGCTGGGTCGCGGGCTAAGCGAGAGGCTGGTGGTGATGGCTGTGACGCCGACAAGGTTGGGTCGGCCGGCGGTGGCCAGGAGTAGCCGCACGCGGCGACGGTCAGGTGAGGGGTTTCGCTCATTTCTTCTCCTTTGGTCGTGGTGGTGTGGTGTTTTGCTAGGTTTGTGGGGTGATGGTGTCGGTGACGGGTTGACGGAGATGGTGGTGGTGGTTGTATGATGATGACGGAGATGGGAGGATTTTTGACGGAGTCGGGATGCTGGCAGTGGTGTATCGGGGTGACGGGGGTGATCGGGGATACGGTGGTTGCTGGGTTTGGTGTGTGCTTCGGGTCGACGGGAGACAGTAGGAGGCGAGGGTGGTGGAAAGTTATGCTAGGTTTAGGATTTTTATTTTGGTTGTATGTGTCGGGGAGTGTCCGACACAAGGGATACAATGTATATGTATATATATTAGAATAAGAACGGGGAGGAGACACGGACACGGACACGAACATGGACACGAGGTACTGCACTTGTGGTGGAAGAAATTTTGTGGCGAATGATAAAAAGTTGGAGGAGTACCTGCCTATTTATAGGATGTGAAAATTTCCAATTGGATAGGAATTATGAATATTTAAAACCCAAAGTAGATAATTCTCTACTTAATTTAAAATAATGAAATCAAATCCAAATCTAATACAAATCCAAATTAAATCTAATTAAATTCTTTTGGTTTAAAAATCAAATCAATTTCAAATATAGATATTAGTTTACTATTTAAATGTATACATGGAATCAAATCAAAATTTAAATCTTCACAATAATTTTGAAATATATTTTGCAAAATTATTAATAACAATAATTTCAAAAATTACATTAATATTTTTAAATATCTTTGAATAATAAATTATTAATATTAATAAATCTCGAAAATTATATTTTTATTTAAAATAATCTAGCAAAATATTTTTGAAATATGTGCATGCACTAAGAATATTATTTATTCTAAATAAAAGGCTTTTCATAAATAAAATCATAAATTTAGGAAATATTGATAGCTAAATTAAATATTACATATATTATTTTGAAACTATAAAAATAAGAAAAATATTTTTCTCAAAATATGTACGCTCGCACATATTCGCACTCGTCGAGTAATTACAAAAAATAAAACGTCGTGTGCGACGTACAATACGACTACGCGACGTACAATACAAAATTTTAAATCGGTCAAAATTTAATAATAAAAAAATAGTAGAAATTTAGGGGTTTTACATCCTACCCAACTTAAAAGAATTTTGTCCTCGAAATTAAGAATTAGTAGGGGGTGAGAGGACACAAGGGGGTATCAATGGGGATCCAACGATGATAATATTTTCACAAAATTATGTCGTAAGAAATCGCGATCTAGATCGTAGAAAAACAATACGGTATGGTCACGGGTAATGAATGAGGGTCACGATTAAGAGAACGAAATAGATTCGCTTTAATTAAGCGATTAGAGGGTCTTGATAGGGTCGAGTAGTTTAGGATGAAGATATAGCAACATCGAGTGAGAATGGTCATAGCCGATAGGAAGGCTAGAGAAAGTTCTAGTATAACGCCTTCGTCCTTCTAAAATAGGTGAAGGCGAAAGCAATATAGAGTTCGAAGGAGGCGTTATCGAATACGAATACGTGATTCAAAGACGATCAAAAAATTTCAAAAGAGTTGCCAAGGCAGCCGCGGATGGAACTCTAGAGGACAAGTTTAACTATATCCCCATCCACGTAGAATAATAGGCAAAAGCGAACCAAAGTGCACTTGGTTGATCAGACCATTATGCACCGCTTCTGATTAGACAATATGTTAGTGGGAGCTCTTCCAATAACATATGTCTTGAACAAGCTCGATAAAAAGATAAGCTTGCAAAAACTAGGCTACATTAGCATCATTAGTTTAGATAGTAAAAATATAGACACGATGGTAGATGAATAAAATCAATTATGAATAGTCTAAGAGTCATAAGGATCTAGGTCTTTTATTCCTATACAATCATTCTATGGTTTATTGACCAAGGTTTGGTTGACCAAATGGGTTAGATTCCTCTAGTCTCTATGGTCTAGATAATATTATTTGTATTCTCCTTAATGGTCAAGGGCGTGTCGGGTCGTGGGGTGTTCTACCCAACTTAAAAGAATTAATCTAAGGGTGTTTTGGGACATCCAACAAGTAGGATCAATCTCTAGCAAGCACGAAGGGAAGACAATGATAGAAGGAATCAAGCAAGATGCAGTCGATGAGTCGAACGATAGTTCAAATATGGAATCAAGGAAAGGGGTCAAGTATGTGGATGAGACCCTAGACTTCTAATCCTATACGCAGGCTTGCTTGGTACGGTAAAGTAACCAAACAAATTATCTTGACCTGCATGGGCCACCACAAAAACATGTAACGCTCCAGTCCCAAAATACGTAGGACTAGGTACGTATCCATGCCAGCTGTATTAATACGAGTACACTCTAATATATGGAAATCTTGTATGAATACATAAGCTGTAAAATGCAGTAGAACCATAACTAATCTCATCCACACAAAATAAATGAAATAAATATGTCATATAATGAGAAAGAATTGTCTTGATACAATATGTTGGGCGGAGACAAATCTACTACCAACAAGTAAAAGAAAAATACATGAGTAAAGAAATGAATTTGGCGAGCGAAGCGAAGACGATCCAAGCGCAATCATCCTCGAAGAAATGGAGATGGTCACGGCTAGAGCTAAAGCACATGCGAAAGACAATAGCACACACCTGGAGAGATAACCAGGTCCTCAGAGGGACGTAACAAGACACATAATATCATGCCATATAAACTGAATAAATATTGCTCAAATAAATAAGTCAATCAAATTCTAACATGGTGCAATACGCACCAACTGAACGAGCGTACCATCCCCCCAACCAAACAAGGACAGAAGATGGTAAACTAATTCACGGCGACGTATCTTTCCATGCTATGAATCCAATATGGTATCCGGACCCCAACAAGGTTCAATACCTTCTCATCGAAGTAGTAAGTCATATATCATTTATACTCGAAGGGTTTCACGTCGCTAAATAGCGAATAGCGATGGAATACATCCGTCGCTAAATATCCGTCGCTAAAGTGCTATATTTAGTTAGTAGAATCCTTGGTCGCCCCACCACCAATCCTTTGACGGAAAAGCCTCTGTCAAAGGATTTTGTCTCGCCCTGCCACCATTCAAAAACTTTTTACTTTTGATACTGATACTAAACCTTGGATATCATATGATATAAAATAGGAGGCTGAGAGAGTCGAATGAGAAGAAAGGAAGTATAAGGGGACAGAGAGGGGGCCTTCTTGTTGAACATGTGTCTATGCATCTGGAATATATTCGAATAATGTGTATCTATCTTTGCAGCATTATTGTCAAATGGATATGAATTACTATCTGCGACATCATTCGTGGATGTACAATCGTCATCCTGATGACATATACGATGTGCGGGATAAATTCATTGGGGGTGTATAGCAGTTCCTGCAGTTCGCTAAGGCGTTCCTTCGGTACATGGACTGTACCAAAATTAAGTATCCGTGTGTGAGATGTCGCAACTTGAAATATCATCAGAAGTGGAAGTTACATATCATTTATACTCGAAGGGTTTCACGTCGAATTACTATCAGTGGATCGTACACAGAGAACTTGTGTCTTTAGCATCGGAGTCAGAGCCTTATGTGGATGTCCACAACCACGCTCACTACCAAAATAACCAACTTTAGCGACGGCCACATCCGTCGCGAATTTGTCGGTAACATAAATTACCGACGGCATAGCGACGGATATTTGATGAAAATGGCCGTCGGGAAATACGTCGTCGCTAAAATTTGTCCGTCGCTAAGCCGTCGGACAAATGATTAACCGACGGACTAGCGACTGATTACCGACGGTTGCCTTTCAACGGATTAGCGACGGATTAGCGACTTGTTCCCGTCGGTTTACATGGCATATAATATTAAAATATCCGTCGCTAAGCCGTCGTAAATAGGTCGGTAAAAGCGTATCAGAGAGGTTCCTGATACGCAACATCGGTCGCTATTCCGTCGCCATCCCGTCGTTAACCTCGACGTTATAGCGATAGATTAGCGACGGGTTGGGCGTCGGCCTGGTTCTGGAAAGCTTCCATAATTCCAGAACCATGTCGACGGATAATGGGTCGCTAAGCCGTCGCTAGTCCGTCGTCATCCTCGACAGATTAGCGACGGATTAGCGACCCATTATCCGTCGCTAAGTCTCTGGAAACCTACCATATTTTCAGAACCATGTCGACGGATTTGCCGTCGCTAGGTAGTCGACATTCCGTCGCTAATATTAATTGTACCCAGTTAGCGACGGAAGTTCCGTCGCTAGTTGGTCGCTAGATCGTCGCTACCTGCAAATTTATTTCAACCAGTTAGCGACGGATTGTCCGTCGCTCGTCCGTCGGTAACTGCAAATATTTATATAACCCAGTTAGCGACGGATTTTTCGTCGCTAGTAAGTCGCTCATCGGTCGCTAAAAAGATATATCCGTCGCTAATTAGTCGCTAGTCCGTCGCTAAATGCAACATTAATAAAAAAAATTACAGAAATATTCTATTTCCTTTTCGTAAATATTACACATATTCATAATATCCAATATCCAAACATTCATGTACGATCAACAAATATCCAAATATCCAAATTCATAATATCCAATATCAAACAGAAATATCCAAACATCTATGTACAAATATCCAAACACAAACACACAAATTCATAATATCCAAACATTCATGTACGCTTCCAAAATATCCAGAATTCAAAATCCAAAAACAGTACAAATATCCAAAAACAGTACAAATATCATTGAGATGGATCGCGTCGTCGTTCGGCTCTGCGGATGTACTCTTCCACCATGTACGCCGGCACCTGGGACAACACATGCTCTGGAAGCGTGCGGAGCTGCTCTGGCGACATCAAGTCCATGAGCCCAATGAGCGCAGTATCCGGTACCAGGCGGACCTCGGCAGAACGGTCAAATGAATAACGTCCAGGGTCGGAAGGACCGGCAACCGCACTAGACGGACCGGGAGCAGACGGATCTGGACCGGGAGCAGAAGAAGGACGCGGAAGGCGCTCCAGCACATCCGACATTAGACTCCGCATTTTCGACATATCGGAGGTGAGAGTCGCAAGCTGCGTCCTCATATCGTCCGACGGGGGCGCGGGAGGAGGCGGGGGCGGTGGATATCTCGGAGTCGCGCCCTGCAATGACGCCGCCAGGGAACCTACGCCGTAGACGCGCCCTTTATTAAAGCCGCCGACAGACTCTACAAACACGTCGTCGTAGCGAGCGGCCATAGAAGAGGGCGTCTGGGTGGGCGTCGTTTCGCCGACAACCTCGGCAGGGGGCTCAATCTGACTAAGGGCCTCACGATATGCAGCCTATCCAATGAATGTGTTTATACTATAAGTTTTCCTAAGTTATAATCTAAATCCTATGTTTCCCTAAGTTATAATTTGAATCCTACGTTCACCTAATTAAGTTAACAATAATTATATTTCTAATATAAATCTCATAAACGTAATTACTTACATCAGTCGCCTGGGCCCTCGCGTCGACGAAGCTCCCATCTGCCCGCCTCTTGTGTGTATGCAGGAATACATCGTAGGCGGTGACCGACTCCGGCTCTCTCCCCTCCTTTACCGCCCGTTGTGCCTGCATACGAAATATACGTCGAATTTAATTAACTACGTATATTAATAGTACCGAATTTAATAGTGAAATGAATTTGCGGTATCTCACCAAATCTGCACGCGTCGCTGCGTGGGGCCTTGAACCTCCCGTATGCAGACCAGCGGCCTGTCTGCTCGCCTTCGCTTTCTCTGATTTCTCCCTGTACTGAGCAGTATTCATCTTATCCAACATCTGCTCGTAGTACTCCTCCCGGAGCCACTTCTTCCTCGAATGCGCCGTACGAACGTCGTACACCGCATCCCGTATCTTCTTCCCGGCGGCGGCTTTGTAGGCCTTGCGAATCAACTTCTCGCGATGGGGGGGCCACCAGAACGTCGTCTGACATACAAATTAAATTATCACGTAATTAAAAAATTAGTGGATTAAAGAATAATTAATAATTAACCAAAAGATATATATACCTTCATCTCCTCGAGCCAGACGTACTGCATGTTCTGAGGCACCTCAGAAAAATTGAGGTAGGGGCCATGGTAGTTTTCCCGGATAATTTGCTCGAGTATCCGGGCAGCATCATACGGGAAAAACCTACAAAGAAGCAAAGACTGGATTATTAACTTGAATAAATGAAACAAATTTAATAAATTAACTTAAATTTACTTACGTATCACCCGCGGGCCATAGCTCTCGTCGGTTCTCGCCTATCGGCCTCTCTGGAGGCGTCGGAGGATCCGCGGGTCCGCGGATGTACTCACCGGTAGCAGGATGAAGCTGAATCCGGGGGTACTCCGGAGCCCACCCTGCAGTAACTGATGGTGTACCTGCTGGTGCATCCGGGGGCGGAACGGATCTGCTAGCGGATGGAGTCTCAGGCCTCGATGAAGATGAAGGTCCATGCGCAGAGATAGATCGACGGCGGGAAGAGTCTGTGGCCGGGCTCTCCAGGTCGGGATCGGAGGACTCTATATCCGAGGAATGTGGAAGGCGACCACGACCGCTACCACCACGACCGCTACCATCACGTCCACGGCCAGTGCCGCTACCACCACGACCGCTACCATTACGTCCACGGCCAGTGTCGCTACCACCACGCCCACCACGGCCAGTACCGCCACCACCAGCACCACTACCATCACGTCCACGGCCACTGCCAGCAGCACGAGTGGTAGTGACCATGACCTGTAAATAGAACACATAAATATAATTAACAATATAGAAGTATAAATGAATATAAAACTGAACTAAAATATATATACCAGCAGCAGGGCGGCGAGTGCCGTCAAGACAATGAGAACTAAGAGTGCCATCTGTAAAAAGAAAATCATACAATAAGTAGATCGAACGACAAAAACATAAACTGAAATAAGAATGTGTCCGTCTAAACTCAATTCACTAAGTTAGTTGTAAGTGCTTCTAATATATACCGATATTTAATCTAATCATCGTTATCGTCCTCGTCCTCATCGTCATCGTCATCGTTCTCATCCTCATTCTCATCGTCGACTTCATCTATATCATCATCCTCATCGTCGACTTCATCTGTATCATCATCCTCATCCTCATCCTCATCCTCTTCTTCTTCTTCTTCTTCTTCTTCTTCTTCTTCTTCTTCTTCTTCTTCTTCTTCTTCTTCTTCTTCTTCTTCTTCTTCTTCTTCTTCTTCAGGCTCAATACTTGGGACAAGACGCCTCTTTCTCCCCTGGTTGACAGCTAAGTCTTGTATATCAACCTCTTCCTCCCCTCTATTTTCCTCAGCATGAGGTATATCGACATCTTCCACGTCCATGGTATCCGACTGTTGTCCCATGTATTGGGGCTTCTCGATCTGGTCCTCTTGGTATGCTGGGTCTCCAACGTTGAATGTATTTCTAGATTTAATCTTGCATACTGTCCACCAGTCAAATCGATCTCTACGACGCCTTGGGTAGCTTATATAGTAGACTTGAAGAGCCTGACTTGCTATCGCAAACGTGTCGGACCCTCTATACCTCCTGCGATGATTTATATCGACGAATCCAAATTGTTTATCGATTCTCCAACCGATATTTGGTCTCGTATCGAACCACTCACATTTGAACATCACAATATGCATATCATATGGGGCACTATATTGTAAATCTACAATCTCCCGAAGCACTCCATAATAGTCAAAGTCCGGCTCGTCGTCATAGATGGTGCCTCTTATGCAAATACCAAAATTCTTGGTATCGAAGCCGTCATTGAGAAATTCGGCATTTATAGCATGCTGAGTTGACTTAAACTTGAAGCCATTAACGACATAGCCTGACAAAGTCTTTGCATGCTTCTTCGGTCCCAATGCCAAATAACGAATGCTCTCATTTATGAGTGTTGTTTCAGGCAATAAAACCTGTAAACATGTATTGATAATTTAAATATTTTAGCTGCATATATTTTAATGGTAGCCGCATAACATATTATCTCAGTTACTTACGTATTTACGAAACCAGGACGGAAAGGTACAATCAACCTCTCTTTGAAGTCCCTCATCTGTAATATATGGTGTCCTCATTTTGACTTCACCTCTAAATACACTGTTAGAGAGAATAAAAATAAGTGTAGTCACTTAATTCACCAAATTAGAGATTATAACGAGGCGTAGTCACTTACTTCTCCAAATCTCTCACTTCTTGTATGTCACAATTTAACAAGACATATCGGTGAGCGGTATCATACTCATCGTCGGTCAACCACCGTTTCTTACTAGCCCCAATAGGCTTACCCCTTAAATTGAATATACCTCCATCCTCAACGTCTTCTTCATTCCTTTGAGGTCTATTTCGATTTGTCTCGACATGAGTATCAAAATAAATGGAGCAGAAATTTGACACCTCCTCGATAAGATATGATTCGCATATCGAAGCCTCTATATGAGCCTTGTTGCCAACTTTCTTCTTTAGATGGTGTAGGTACCTAAAGAGACAAATTATCTTGAGAATTAACAATGAATTGTAAAATCCACTTAAATTTCACTTAAATTATATCAATTTTTATTTACCTTTCAAAGGGGTACATCCATCGATAATGAACAGATGCACCGACACGGGCTTCGTATGCTAGATGAATCGGTAGATGCTCCATGCTGTCGAAAAAGCCCGGTGGAAATATTTTCTCTAACTTGCAGATTGTTAAGACAATCTTCTCCTCAAGTTGTACCATATGTTGCACCGTCAGCTTAGTTGAACAGATATCCCTGAAGAATGTAGACAGCTCGGCCAACGGAACCCATACAGCAGAAGGCAACAACTCTCTCAAAGCAATGGGCAGTAATCTTTCCATAAACACGTGGCAGTTGTGACTCTTTATTCCCGTTAGCTTGCGTTCATTGAGATCAACGCATCTAGACAAATTTGAAACATAGCCGTCGGGAAATCTTAAATTAGATATCCACTTGCAGATTATTAATCTATCTTCCTTGCTCAATGTGTATGGCGCTATAGGCTTACTTAATTGTCCACCAGCACCCCTTTGTATCAAGTTCAGATGAGGACGCTTGTATATCTCGGCTATGTCTTGTCTTGCTTTTGGATTGTCCTTCGTCTTTCCTTTAATATCCATGACGGTATTGAAGACATTATCGAACACGTTCTTTTCGATATGCATGACATCAAGATTATGCCTTATAAGATTATCTTTCCAATAAGGCAAGTCCCAGAAGATACTCCGTTTGGTCCAGTTATGGCTTTGTCCGAACCCCTCGACACGATGGTTCGATGGATCTTCCATTGCGGTGGGCAATTCCTTTACAGTTTCCCAAATATCGTATCCCGAAAATCTGGCAGGAGGTTGAGAAAATTCTTGTTTTCCATATCTGAACGCGTCCTTATTCTTTCTCCAAGGATGGGTCGCGGACAGAAATTGACGGTGACAGTCAAAGAAAGAAGTTTTTCCTCCATGCCTAAGGCGGAACGCCTTACTATTTTCTATGCATATCGGACAAGACATGTTGCCGTGCGTACTCCATCCCGACAGCATACCGTATGCTGGAAAATCATTGATTGTCCACATGAGTGAAGCTCTGATCTGAAAGTTCTGTTTCCTGGAAATATCATAGGTCGTGACGCCGATCTCCCACAGCTGTTTCAGCTCATCCACCAACGGCTGTAAATATATATCGATGTTCTTCGTCGGATTTTTAGGACCGGGTATGATAGCTGTCAGAAACATATAAGGAGTCTTCATACACATCCATGGTGGCAGATTGTAAGGGATAAGAATGACCGGCCAGCATGAGTACTGAGATCCCGACTGTCCGAAAGGGGCGAAGCCATCAGCACATAGCGCCAGGCGTACATTTCTAGGCTCTGCAGCAAAATCTGGATGACACAAATCAAAATGTTTCCACGCCTCTCCATCCGAAGGATGTGACAATTCTCCTTCGTCCTTTATGCGTTCTTCGCTGTGCCACGTCATGTGTTCTGCTGTATTTAGAGACATATACATCCTCTGCAAGCGCTTCGTGATCGACAAGTAATGCATATACTTGTAAGGACGTCATTTTCTAGTCGACTTTCCTTTTCCCTGTACTGGCTTGTAACGATCCGCATTACAGAAGCTGCAACTTTCTGATACGCAATTCTCTTTGTAGTACAACATGCATCCGTTGCGACAACAATCTATCTTCTCGTACCCCAGTCCCAGTTGTCGGACCATCATCTTTGACTTGTAGAAGTTTTTTGGTAGCTCTTTTGATTCCTTCGGTAACACCTTCTTGATTACTTCTGTGATCCGATTATAGCAAGCTTGTGGCAAGTTAAAATTAGACTTTATGTTCAACAACCGCATCGTCACTGACAGTGCGGAATGAGTCTCACAACCAGGATATAGAGAAGTATCTGCGTCCTGAAACATGTCATAGAACTCCTTCGCCTCGGGATTAGGATCCTCCGGATCAAAATTAGGCCCTGCCGCATCATACACCATATCTCGTGCAAGGTTCTGCAGATCTCCATAATCAACAGAGCATCCGTGGTCTTCGATGACATCCGTTGCAGCATTATCATCAAAAGCATAAGTAGCAGCTTCCGCAGCCTGTCTTTCCGAATATAGTTCACCTTGCGATGACCACAGGCCGTAATTACGTACGAAACCCTTACGGGTTAAATGATCTCTCACAGTCACCACTTCTTCGTAACGTCTATTGTGACATTTAACACATGGACACTTAATTTTGTTACCGTCCATGTACTGAGCTTTGCTCATTGCATAATTAAGAAATACTTCCACGCCTGCCTGAAAATCGTCACTCACACCAATTCTACTCTCGTGTTGCCGTTTGTACATCTATGTACGATCAACAAAATAACGACTCATCCTCAATTTGGATATGAAAATCTGTATCGTAAGACAAACTAAACATAAGAATAGCCCGATACCGATACTCATAAATTTGGATTAGGGTTAGGATGTTAGATATAAGTAAACTAGGTGATGTAGAGTACAATATAGGGAACTGTGAATGGACTAAAAGTTGCACATGAGAAGGTTCAATGAAGGGCCCATAAATGGGTTCACATGATAAGTTAGTAAGAATCCACATCACTATACATACTCCCCCGTCTCAGGAGTGTGTCTGGCTCCTATTTAGAACAGCACAGGTCACAACATGTCCAGAATAGCAAAACAGAGCTCTACAATGTATATCGGTATCGGACTATTCCTACGAGTATTGGTATCGGCGATATCAATACTCGTGTGAATAGGAGATTGCAATATAAGTCTAAGCTATCTAGCTAACATGTATACTTGTATTTATATTGTATCATAACTTGTATCTAGTTACCTTGCTAATCATGTATATACTCTTAACATATATGTGAAGACACTATACTAACATGTATTTAAATCAAGGTTCAAAGTATCGGTATCGAAATCGGTATCGGACTATATATTCCTACGAGTATTGGCATCGGCGATATCAATACTCGTGTGAATAGGAGATTGCAATATAAGTCTAAGCTATCTAGCTAACATGTATACTTGCATTTACATTGTATCATAACTTGTATCTAGTTACCTTGCTAATCATGTATATACTCTTAACATATATGTGAAGACACTATACTAACATGTATTTAAATCAAGGTTCAAAGTATCGGTATCGGAATCGGTATCGGACTATATATTCCTACGAGTATTGGCATCGGCGATATCAATACTCGTGTGAATAGGAGATTGCAATATAAGTCTAAGCTATCTAGCTAACATGTATACTTGCATTTACATTGTATCATAACTTGTATCTAGTTACCTTGCTAATCATGTATATACTCTTAACATATATGTGAAGATACTATACTAACATGTATTTAAATCAAGGTTCAAAGTATCGGTATCGGAATCGGTATCGGACTATATATTCCTACGAGTATTGGCATCGGCGATATCAATACTCGTGTGAATAGGAGATTGCAATATAAGTCTAAGCTATCTAGCTAACATGTATACTTGCATTTACATTGTATCATAACTTGTATCTAGTTACCTTGCAATATAAGTCTAAGCAATCTAGTATTGGTATCGGCGATATCGGTAGTATCGGCGGTATCGGATCGAAGTATCGGATTTATTTGGTATTGGAAAACAAATAATTATTAATAAATTATTTACATTTAAAAACATATAATTTATACATTTAGGCATAATTTTAAGTGTTTTAAGTATTATTTCTTAGTAGTTTTGAAATTAAATGAAATTAAATTAAATGAAATAGTATTATTTCTTAGGATCGGGACATGCCAAACCGTATCCGTATCGGGGAATGCAACCCATTCCCCACCCCCCCGACCCCCCTGCCCCCATTCAACACCCCCCCCCCCCGACCCTCCTGCCCTCTCCATTACCCACCCCCCCCCCCGACCCCCTGCCCCCATTCCCCACCCCCCCGACCCCCCTGCCCTCTCCACCCCCCACCCCCCGCCCCCCGACCCCCCTGCCCCCATTCCCGACCCCCCCCCGACCCCCCTGCCCCCATTCAACACCCCCTCCGACCCCCTGCCCTCTCCACCCCCCACCCCCCGACCCCCCTGCCCCCATTCCCCACCCCCCCGACCCCCCGACCCTCATTCCCCACCCCCCCACCCCCTGCCCCCATTACCAACACCCCCCCGACCCCCTGACCCCATTCACCACCCCCCCCCCCCACCCTTTCCACCCCCCGCGAAGCCGACCCCCCCCCACTCCCCCTCCGGCCCCAAAACCCAAAATTAGAGAAAGAGAGAGAGAGAGAGAGAGAGAGAGTGAGAGAGATACCTGGTAGAGAGAGAGAGAGAGCCGCGAGAGAGAGAGAGAGAGAGAGCCGCGCGCGAGAGAGAGAGAGCCGCGAGAGAGAGAGAGAGTTTTGGGGGGAATGAAAAATTCCCCCCCGTCGGTTCAATTTAAGTTAGGGCACAGAACCTAGCGACGGAATAGCGACGGAATAAATTAGTCGCTACACCGTCGCCAATTAAAAGGTCTTTTTCGACGGATATATCCGTCGCCAGTTAGTCGCTAAAGTTTCCGCCAATGTTTTAAAGATTTTACCGCCAACATTTGCGACGAATAAGCGACGAAAAAGAATCCGTCGCTAACGTTCGTCGACTTAGCGACGGAAACCCGACAAATTTTTACATTTAAAATTGGAAAAAATTATGTTATGTTGTCTATCGCTAATCCGTCGCTAAGATGTCGGAAACTGGTCGCTATTAGCGACGAAATACGTCCGTCGCTAAACTTCCGTCGGTAAAGTGGGGTATTTTAGTAGTGGCTACTTACGACGATGGGTGGGTAAACATGGTTTTTGATACGGCGGAGCCTAGTTTCATTCCGGACAATCATGATGCAGACGAGGAGGCATCGAACGTCTATGCTGCAAAGTTCATGAAGTTGCTAGAGAATGCAAGGACTCCATTATATCCTGGTTGTGAGGATCATTCACCGTTGGAGGTGGTTACAAGATTGTTGAGCATCAAGTCCAATTTTAACATGTCGTAAGATTTCTACAATCGACTGATGGTGTTGATTATAGAGATCTTGCCTGAGGGTGCTAAGTTGCCTAAAGTCTTCTACCAGTCTAAGAGGATGGTGAGATCACTCTGGATGGGATACAGAAAAATCGATGCATATCGCAACGGGTGCATGTTGTACTACAAAGACGACAAGGATGAAGATGCCTACAGATTTTGTGGTACTAATCGCTACAAGGAAAGTATTAGAGGAAGGTCTGTCGGTGCAAGGAGGCCTACCGATTTGATGTACTACTTGCCGTTGACGCCATGGTAGCAGCGGTTGTTTATAGTGAAGTAGACTGCAGAAAACATGAGTTGGCATAGACGGGAACAGATCGAAGGAGTGTTGGATCACCCATCTGATGAAGAAGCATGGAAGCACTTTGATCGAGAGTATCCAGATTTTGCTTCGTCAACAGAGCATGTTGAGCAGGAGAGGGTAACTGAGAGATGGGTGAAGATGTTGTCCTGATGAGTGCCATGAGAAGATTTGGTTAGGGCATCATCTACTGAGTTCCCACTCCTAAGAGGGTGCAGAATGGGAAGGTTATTGGGGGGAGCCTAAATCGACCCCCTTCCTTCTTTTTTATTCAAAGACACAAAAGCACAGTACAAAGAGAACGGACTCTCGGATGAGACTAAACAGATACCGTTCCGACGCTCCCCTGACCCTGGCACTATAGCAGGCACGAAGATCACTCGTTTGGTTCCTGGGTAAGCCATATGCCAAAGAAGAACTTTGGGCTTGGCTCCAGGATCCGCGTAATGTCATATTGGGGCTCTGCTCTGACGGTTTTACCCTAGTCAGACTTTCGGGCTCCCACTATTTGTGTTGGCCTGTGATCGTCACTTCGTACAATCTACCGTCTTGGATGTGCATGAAGACTCCGTTTATGTGCCTCACTATTATTATCCCAGGTCCAAACAATCCGAAGAGGAGCATCGATGTGTATTTACAGCCATCGATGTGTATTTACAGCCATTGGTAGATGAGTTAAATCAGCCATTTTTTATGAATATAATTACCTTTGTATAGATATCGTCCATCATCGGTATAGAGATGCCTGGGCCATTTTTGAGGTACAATTATGGTGGCCCTTGGATAAACTACTCTGATGCACCAGATGATAGAAAAAACTTCTGGTTTGCGCAGTTCAAGGTAAAAGTATATATGGTTATAATTTGAATCATCTTATTTATGTATATTATATAACTGACTAAATTGTTTCTTCTAGCAAACATATTTATCCACCGCACTGAGCCGAGTTGATCGATGGGATGTTTCCTGTCATCGCTGCCAAGCTGATGCAATTAATGACCAGAAGGCTCATGATCGCGCCGGAAAGTCGATCCAAGGTTGGATCACCCCTGATCAATGGACTACGATAAAGGCTAGGTTCGACGCGCCTCGATACAAGGAAAGGTCTGAGAAGGCCAACGTGGCTAGGCAGAAGGCATCAAAGTGGTACGGTGGGTCGATCCCAATGACGGAACATTTTCGTCGTTTGGTATGTTTTTTTATTTCAGAATTATTATCTTAATGTAAGTTCGATAAATTTCATAAATAGTACTAAATAATATATTTCTAACAGGTAAAGAGGGGTGATGACGCCAATATGGTGACCGTCTTCCTGGTCACCCATTGGAAGGGCGGAAAGCTTATTGACGAGAGGGCCGAGCAGACCTATGTATGTATTACAATACTTACAGTTAATTTTAATACTTTATGTTAATTTTAATATAACTTAGTAAATATGCAAATAAATATTCATGTAATTGGTAATAATAAGTACATTAGACATTAGAAATTATAGAGTATCCATACTTTCTAGGCCGAGTATCTTAAGCTTCACGAACGGGCGGCTATTAGTGCACCTACAGCAGGAGAGGCCGGTACTTTCTCGCAGCCCGCTCCAGCTTCGTCGGAGGACGAGCTGTGGGTGACCGCTGGTGGTCTCCATAGGGTTACGTACTATGGTACGGGATCCTATGGCACCCTAGTTGCGACACAGTCCTCTAGGGCCTTCGCTGCTAGTGTGCATGGCCCACAGCTCTCGCAGCAGTCTGCCCGAGTCCAGGAGATGGTTGACCGTCAGATTCATTCTCTCCGTGACGAGATGCTACGACGGATCTAGGAGCATCCCCAGTCTCAGTCGCATAAGGACGATGCCACGCTCCTCACACGATTTGATACTCTCGAGCGCAGCATCATGGAGCTCAGGAATATGATTGAGAGGACAAAGTATAGCGTTACTAATCTTAGAGCGTCGTTACAGCGCAGCGTAACGGAACTGCAGGCATCACAACTGTCCATGGGCCAGAGGCTGACGTTGATGCTGGATTTAATGGTTGATAGCAGTATAAGGCTGTTATCTACCATGGATTCACACAACCAGCGACTAGCAGCGTTAGAGCAGATACATCCTCCGGGTGTGCCTTCATCGTCACAGACCACCGACGTCACTGCCTTCTTCATCGTCACCGACTCCACCTTCATCGGTATCGATTTCACGAGAGCACTATGAGCTATTTTTATTCCTGATGCACGACGGTGCCCCTCCTGCTCTAGATTCGTAGTAGTTCTAGTTATGACTGTTTGTTGATTGTTTGTGTAGAGTGTTTGTTTGTGTGTAGACCCCTGATATTGGGTTTGAATATTATGCATTTGATTGGTTGAGTAGACTTATTTGCATGGATGTTTATGTGTAGACATTGGATATTGGTTGTGTAGTCATTGGATATTGGTTGTGTGTAGACTTTGAGACTAATGTGCTATTTTTATCATATTTTATTTTATTATTCGTTTTAACTGTATGTAAATTTACCGGTGTTGAGTGTTCTCTATCAAAGGGGTCGGCGAACCTAGAAAATTCAACAGAGGGTTGCTCCGGATCTATTCATATTAATTATTGTTTGGATAGGCAATTGGAGTTCAATTTAATGTATATAATGGTGCTTGGGTTAATTTTTGTATATATTGGGGTTATATTTAATGTATATCATTTGACTGTAATGTATATTGGAGTTATGTTGGTGTTTGTATCTATTCACAGGTTTGAGCAAAGCTGGAACAATTTAGTCTGGCAATAATAAGAAGTTTAGCAACTACCCAACGACGGAATAGCGACGAAAATCTGAAAAATTTGCAGGCTAGCGACTAACTACCGGCTGATTAGCGACAGAGTTCTGGAAATATTTTTAGGTTAGAGACGAATTAGTGACGTACATTTCCGCCACTGACCTTCTGTCTGATACCAAAAGCCTATCAGACGAGTCAGCGACGAAAATTTTCGTCCTTAAGTTTCTTAAAAAAAATTATTTTTGCTCACAAACTTTCGTTGGTATTCCGTCGCTAAGTTGTCGTCGCGTTTGCCGACGGTTTATATTCGTTGCTAATCCGTCGCTATGATGAGTCGGTAATTCCGTTGGTAAGCCGTCGCTATGGTGACGGATTACCGACGGAATTGTCATAGCGACGTTATAGTTATCGACGTCCTGTTTCGGTCGGTAATCCGTCTGTGAATTACATTAGCGACAAAAATATAGTATTTAGCGACAGATATTTCCGTCGCTAATTACCAATATTTTAGTAGTGAAATGAAAGTTTGGATTCGTGGAGATATGTTTTTCATCTTCCACAACTTATCCCACTTGATCGTATCTGTGGACGAGTTTGACGTGCTTGGATACTATCGACGAATAGCTTCATAATGAGATTTGGCCGAGAACTCGCCCGAACTAACTTCAGTCCAAGTTAGTTTATCCGGACCATCTCCATCGCACAAGCAAATGTCCAGGATTGCCTTTGCTTCAAAGGGAGAGAATAATGTCGTGATTAGAGATTTATTCCAGGTTCTAGAAATAGGATCCATTAGGTTCCGAACCATTTTCACTGTATCTTTAAGAAATAAATGTATAGTCCTCGAACATGCAGTTCCTCCGTTCAGGTTTAATGTTGTAGAAGTGGAAAACTTTCAGGCCTCGTTTGGTTCACGGAAAGGAAATGCATTCCTTTGTATTTTCCATGGAAATAGGAAAATAGGATTCCTGTCACATTTTCTTTCCGTTGTTTGGTTGGTGTAGGAACGCAAAGCAAAAATATAGCATTGTTCCAATAATATCCTTACATATAAAATAAAAATAACATTATGAAAAATAACATTAATGGTAAAATAAGCAATAACACATGGTTACTTTTGTCATAGCTTTTGTAATAAATGTTGGGAAAGGAGGAGGAAAATCAATCACATGGGTCATGTGAAACCCATTTTTCTGTAGTTTTATTTAAATAAATAGTTGTGTTATAAATTAACGTTTTCAAAGTTTAATTATTATACTTTTATTATTAGTTAATTTTGGGTGAAAAATAATTTCAAAAAAATATTAATAACATGGCTTTTGGATTTCAGACCCAGACCCGAGTCCGAGCCCAGACCCAGGCCTGAGCCCATTCTTCCTGTCTCTTTCTAATCCTGGATTTTGACTTGATTTATAATTAATAATAAAAAAAATGGTTTGGGCTGGTCCCGAAGGACCAGCGTATTTTCCTAAGAATTGGTAAACTCTTTCCCCCTAACTACTTTCTCCTCCACACATTGGTAACGTTCTGATCCAACTCCTCTACTTCAACTTCCCTCTCTCCCACGTTCTCTCCACACTCAACAGAAGAGAACTCTCATATTTTCTTAACTCTCTCTCATATCTCTCACAAACTCTCATCTTTCTCTCACTCCCCCTCTCTCTGAGTTCCTGGAGAAGAACTCCTGAAACCCCAAACTTCTCCCCGAGCCCAAACCCCCTCCCCAACTCCGGTGATCCCCGCGCGCGCGGCCTCGCGTCCCCGTCGGCGCCCTCTTCCCCGAGTTCGGCCGACCCGAGCCCGCGACCGCCCCGTCGCCATTCCGGCGCGTCTTCCCGTCCGCGCCCCCATTTTCTCTCCGGCGAGGCTGCCCTAGCCGCGCCCTCCGGCCACCCGAGCTCGACGGCGCCCCGCCGTCCGCGCCCCCGACCTCCTCGGCAGCACCCGACGTCGGCGCCGCCCCGCCTGATCCCCGAGCGCGCCGCTGCCGACCCGCGACCCCGAGGCACCGCTGTCCAGCGCGCACCTCCCCGCGCCGAGCCCTTCCGGCGAAGTCCCGCCGCCCGTGCCCGCTTCAGCGGGCCAGATCTGCTCGCGAGCCCCCTCTCCCGCGGACCCTCTCGCTGTCCAGCGCTCTGTGAAGTTTCTGTTGTCCGGATCCGCGGAGCTTCTGCTGTCCGAACGTCGTTTCGGTCTTTCCCAAGCTTTTCCCGCGGCTCCCCGCCAACGGAATTTGGTAAACCCTTGTTTATCATAGTAGTTCGTCCCTCCCGTAGAGTCTGTGATGAGAATCGGTCCCCGGTTTCCCTTTGGGAAATCCGGGTAGCTGCGTAGTATATTCGGTTAGCTGCGTTAGCATATTTTCTGTGATTTTTATCTGCTGGTTTGGGTGGTTTGGTTTGATTATGGGATTTCCGGATATTTCGGGAAGTTCTGTGGATTGGAAATTAATTTCTGGTGGCTTGGAAATATTTTGGTGGATATATTTGCGGGATTATTATTGGGTTGGAATAATTGCAGGTTTCTGTGGCGCATTTCCCAGTTTTGGGTTGTCCCGAAATAGAGGAAATGTTGCCCAAATTTTTACAAAAAACTATATTTAATTGATTTCAAAATTGGTTTTCGGAAATGAATTTTAAACTGATTTTTCGGGCGACGACCGTACCGGTCTGTGGGCCCCGGCAAAATGCAAACGCACCGGTCCGACCGGGCGTTGAGGTATTAGCTGGATTTTGAGGAATGGACCGAGTCTGAGACTCTTAGCTTTCATTTTTAATTATTTTATTTAATATTTAGGCTATTTATTATAGTTATTTAATTACTGCACTTTATTTAATAATTAAGTCATTTTTCTTTTATTTGATGTAAAAGATAATTGTACAGGGCATAAGCCCACTCTAGGATGTTTAGCTGTGCCATTGTATTGTGTAGCGTAGTTTTATTTTATTTTCTGGTGGATGTGATCTTGGGTGGTTTGTGATTAGACGTATAATCGTAGTTAGAGCGTAATTTACTGATTAATTAAGAATTAATTAAATGGATGAAAATTAGTAAATAACTAGTTCATGATTTGCCATTAAAAGAAAACCATATTTTTATAAATATATTACAGAAACACAAAGTTTTCCAAAGTTAATTGATTATCGTGTTATTTCCAAATAATCCAGTTAACCGGCTTAATCGAACGCACGTAGTTGCGACGTAAACGTTAGCTGTAGATTAATACAACTTAAAACATGACTAGGACATGACTACTAGAGATTGCAACTAGCACACTTAGTCTGGTTATTCAGGAATCTAAGTCGAGTTCTCAACTGTAGGAATTCAAAGATTCACCTGACGTTCCTCCTCGGTATCAACCCGTCTCTCCAGTCATTTTCCTGAGGCAAGTATAGTTTGTGTTAGTTTACAGTTATTTACTTAATCGTTTTACTGCATGTCTAAACCACGACTCAAACACGAAACTCTCTCCGAGAGTACTGTACTGTAACTACTGGGGACTGGGGAATAGCGTAATGATTATGACCACTACTGTAACAAAACCCATTATCCCTCCTGTAACAAACCCAAGCCGGTCATATGTCATTACCTGTTCAAATTACTGTTTTCTACTGTAACAAACCTGTTTTTAAAACTGTTTAGAACTGCATGATTCTATTTCTTATTTAACTGTTTAATTAGCATAAATTGTACTTTGCTCCCTCCTGACTGGAGACAACATTTTAGGTAACACTGAGGATGATGAGCTATACTGTAATAGCTACTATGACCCGGTCCTCTACCCAGCGACGGTACCGGAGCCGTCTCTGGAGGACGCTGATCCTGGGACTGCTGAACCTGATTCTTAGATAGTTTCTCTTTCTGCATTTTTTTCTTTATTTGGAGTTTGTAGTTTATTTCTGTATTTCCTTTCCAGTTGTATTTCTGAATATTTATTAAATAAAGTTTCAAATTCCGAATAGAACAGTTGTGACAAATGTATTTGTGTTGTTGTGATTACCTGCAATGGAACAGCTTACTGCCGCCGTCTCACCACGGTACAGGCTGGGCATGGTCCGGTTTGACCCATTAATTTGGGATCGGGTCGTGACATGTTTTCAGTGGTGGCCCATGCAGGTACCACAACAAACAACAACAACTTAGGAAAACCTATCTAGAAACAATTAGGACACTAGAACATTGATTTGTCACGACATAGGTCCGATTTATATATAAATAAATATTTTTGCTTGATTATAGACTGGTAGGCTACCTTGTTTATGTGTGCGTCCTAAACCTTCCAGAGAATGACCATTGACCAAATCCTGCTGGCGATGAGGTGTCATCTCCGGATCATACCCCATCTCCTCAACCAAGCCCAGGGTCTTTTCCCTCGCGGCTGTTTGACCGTCCTCATTGTGCATCCAGTGAAGTTTTTTCCTACACTGGAGATTCCTACCTCATCTCCAACTGAGTTGCATTCCCTGGTGGATTATTCATTTTGTTGCTCCACCAGTACCAGCAATCATCTTCCAAATGGTTGTTTTATTTCAAGAAATCATGGAGTTCCAGAAAGCTCAAGATGAAGCCCAGCAGGAACAGAAGAATATCACGAGAGAAGACATGAAGAACTTCATGTTGTAGCCTTAGTTATCCCCAACCAAGTTAGAGCAGAACTTTTGTCCTAGGAAGGATACCCCTGAATCTAGAAGATATTTGGGTCCCATCAAGTACTCTACTTTTCGGCAGCCTTGTCGTAAGAAGCTATGGGCTTGTAACTAATGCAAGAGGCCTGGTCATCAGGCCGTTAATTGCCGCAAGAGATTGGGACAATGTTTGGCATGTGGATCTGCTGAACATCGGGTAAAGGACTGCCCTTATCTTTCTATCAAACCAGAGCTCATATCCCAGCAACACCTGTTAGACTACAACCTAGGGACCCTCTTCCTATCCAGCAGACCCTGCCCTTACAATGAGGCGTGATGCATACTCGAGGTTCATAGAAAAGGAAGCAGTTGGAGACTGCTCATACAAGAGCCAGAACCATGAGGAATAGTACCTAGAACCGCTGTATAGCATCATCTTTTTGGATGTCCTTAGATCAATCATAAGAGTTTTGCTGTAATTCTCCACAGGGATAGAAGTTTTTGTTACACCCTTATGGCAGATGTTTTCCTGATAGTCTCCCCGGATTATCCCAGATCTAGATATAGGATTCACCCTTGACCTAGTCCCCGGCTCTTTCCCTAAAGGATGTTACAGAGTCAACCCGAAGGTGGCCAAGAAGATGAAGGACCAGATCAATAAAGGCTCTAGGATTTATTAGAGTGGAACTTTACCTTAGGGAGTATCTATCTTGTTTGTGCCCAGAAGGTTGGAACAAACGGATGTGCATCAATTACCAGACACTAAAGAACAAGTACTTTCTGCCCGGATCGAGGATCTGTTTGATCTGGTTGTGTGGAGTTAAGGTGTTTTGAAGTTTGACTTAAGATTTGACTACCATCAAATCAAAATCAGGAAAGAGGACATTTCCAAGACGACATTTAAACACCAAGTATGGGTAGTTTTCTCTGGTCAGGACGTTAGACTGACAAATACTACTGCTATGTTCATGAATCTCATGAACAGAGATTTTCAGGAGTATTTGAATCAGTTTATCTTCTCCATAGATAAATATTCTGATATACTTGAAGACTGAAGAAGAGCATAAGGAACACCTGAGAAAATTTTGGAAACTTTGAGGAAAAAGAAGTTTATGGTAAGTTATCTGAACGTGGATTGTTGACAAGGTAGACTTTTGGCCATGTTGTCAGGAGAAGAAATTTTGATGGAAGATAGCTGTTGTTGAAGAGTGATATACCCCAAGTTCAATTCGGAAGGTTCTTGAACTTGGCCGGCTACTATCAGAAGTTCGTGAAGGATTTCGCCAAGATTGCTGAGCCAATGACGAAGCTCACCTGGAAGAATGAAGAGTTCATCTGAACGAAAAGTTTGCCAGACGGCATTGAGGAGCTGAAGAAGAGACTTACCACTACACCAATCCTTGCGCTACCCGCAGGAACCGGTGGGTTCTCAATTTACAGTAATGCCTCTGGAAGAGGACTGGGTTGCGTTCTTCAACAACATGGGAAAGTAATTGCTTACACGTGTAGGCAACTACAGACTCATGAGAAGAATCATCCCACGCCTAATTTGAAATTTGCTGCAATTATCTTTACTTTGAAGCTATGGAAGCATGATTTTTATGGAAAGGGAGTGAAACATATACGGACTACAAAAGTCTGAAATATGTCTTCACTCAGAAAGGGCTGAATGTTAGACTAAGAAGATGGCTGAAGCAGATGAAGGATTTCGACATCAACCTGCAGTACCATTCAGGTAAGGCTAATGTGGTCGCTGATGCACTTAGTCGATACTGATGGCGAAGTTCTTAACCAAGGACTAGCACCTGCTAGAAGACATCGAGAAGTTTGGACTAGAGATTATGCTGCCTGGAAATGGAAGGAAGAAGCTGGATGCTGATTCAGGGTGATGAAGTTGCAAATGAGCTCGAGTCTGATGGACAAAGTCAAGGAGACTCAGTTTCAAGACGAGACACTTTGCAAACTTAGAGATCAAGTGTTGGCAGGAACACTTGAAGGTTTCTCAAATCGCCAATAATGGAGCTCTGAAGAATGGTACGAGGCTTTTTGTACTATCTAGCGAACTGAGGAACGAACTAATGCAAGAAGCGCACCAGTATTCCATACATCCTAGCAATACGTATTGGGATATGCGTACTATTATTGGGTAGTATGGAATGAAGAAGGATGTATTCAGAATTGAGGTTAGATGTTTTATTTGTTAACAAGTGAAGGCTAGTCGACAGAGACCCGCAGGGCTTCTACAATCGTTGGGCATTCCGGACCGGAAGTAGGAGCACATAACGATGGACTATGTGTTAGGTTTGCCTTGATTCCAAGGAGGGAAGAACACCAGTTGGATTATAGTGGACCGACTGACTAAGTCAGCACACTTTATTCCCTTCAAGGTTAGTTGTTCACCGAGAAGTTGGCAGCATTGTACGAGAAGCACATTTACCGGATCCATGGAGTACCGCGGGACGAGCAATCAGAGAGGTCAATCCAGACGCTTGAAGATGTTTTGAGATTTTGCGTCTCGGAATTTGGTAGGTCTTGGGAAGACCAAATTGCATTTGGTGTAGTTTCTCCTACCAGAGGAACAATCAGTTTTGACGGAGCTGGAAATTGAGGCCAGGTACATCAGGTCATTTGAAGTTTAAGACGCGTTGGAAGTGGCGTACCAGTTAGCTCTACCAGCTAATCTTGAGTGTATGCAACGTCTCCTACGTCACAGCTCAGACGTTACATTTCGGATCCGAGTCACATTTTGGATAATTCAGAGCTGAAGATTGGACTCAACCTTTCAGTGCCAGAGAAACCAGTTGCAAGCCTAGTCAGAGATGAGAATCAGAATTTGAGCCATCACTTAAACTCCTATTCCTTACCCTTTCTTTTTCCGTTCTAAATTTGACTAATGCTGCTAAGTTAGCCTAGTTTTGCAAGCTATCTTTTTTCAAGCTTGATCATGACGATATTTTATTGGGTGCACCCACTAATATATTGTCTAATCAGGACCGGTGCATGATGGTCTGATCAACCTCGTGTACTTTGGTTCGCCTTTGTATTTTTCTGCGTGGATAATATCATAAATAAAACTTGTCCCTAAACCATCTCATCCACGACTGCTTTGGAAATTCTTATGGTTGGACCTGAGTTACGGGCGCAGTACCCGTACCTGTTTGAGACTTGAGGTAATCCCTAACCTTACTTTAAATTTCGAGGACGAAATTTTCTAAGGAGGGAAGATTGTGAAACCCATTTTTCTGTAGTTTTATTTAAATAAATAGTTGTGTTATAAATTAACATTTTCAAAGTTTAATTATTATACTTTTATTATTAGTTAATTTTGGGTGAAAAATAATATCAAAAAAATATTAATAACATGGCTTTTGGATTTCAGACCCAGACCCGAGTCCGAGCCCAGACCCAGGCCTGAGCCCATTCTTCCTATCTCTTTCTAATCCTGGATTTTGACTTGATTTATAATTAATAAAAAAAATGGTTTGGGCTGGTCCCGAAGGACCAGCGTATTTTCCTAAGAATTGGTAAACTCTTTCCCCCTAACTACTTTCTCCTCCACACATTGGTAACGTTCTGATCCAACTCCTCTACTTCAACTTCCCTCTCTCCCACGTTCTCTCCACACTCAACAGAAGAGAACTCTCATATTTTCTTAACTCTCTCTCATATCTCTCACAAACTCCCATCTCTCTCTCACTCCCCCTCTCTCTGAGTTCCTGGAGAAGAACTCCTGAAACCCCAAACTTCTCCCCGAGCCCAAACCCCCTCCCCAACTCCGGTGATCCCCGCGCGCGCGGCCTCGCGTCCCCGTCGGCGCCCTCTTCCCCGAGTTCGGCCGACCCGAGCCCGCGACCGCCCCGTCGCCATTCCGGCGCGTCTTCCTGTCCGCGCCCCCATTTTCTCTCCGGCGAGGCTGCCCTAGCCGCGCCCTCCGGCCACCCGAGCTCGACGGCGCCCCGCCGTCCGCGTCCCCGACCTCCTCGGCAGCACCCGACGCCGGCGCCGCCCCGCCTGATCCCCGAGCGCGCCGCTGCCGACCCGCGACCCCGAGGCACCGCTGTCCAGCGCGCACCTCCCCGCGCCGAGCCCTTCCGGCGAAGTCCCGCCGCCCGTGCCCGCTTCAGCGGGCCAGATCTGCTCGCGAGCCCCCTCTCCCGTGGACCCTCTCGCTGTCCAGCGCTCTGTGAAGTTTCTGTTGTCCGGATCCGCGGAGCTTCTGCTGTCCGAACGTCGTTTCGGTCTTTCCCAAGCTTTTCTCGCGGCTCCCCGCCAACGGAATTTGGTAAACCCTTGTTTATCATAGTAGTTCGTCCCTCCCGTAGAGTCTGTGATGAGAATCGGTCCCCGGTTTCCCTTTGGGAAATCCGGTTAGCTGCGTAGTATATTCGGTTAGCTGCGTTAGCATATTTTCTGTGATTTTTATCTGCTGGTTTGGGTGGTTTGGTTTGATTATGGGATTTCCGGATATTTCGGGAAGTTCTGTGGATTGGGAATTAATTTCTGGTGGCTTGGAAATATTTTGGTGGATATATTTGCGGGATTATTATTGGGTTGGAATAATTGCAGGTTTCTGTGGCGCATTTTCCAGTTTTGGGTTGTCCCGAAATAGAGGAAATGTTGCCCAAATTTTTACAAAAAACTATATTTAATTGATTTCAAAATTGGTTTTCGGAAATGAATTTTAAACTGATTTTTCGGGCGACGACCGTACCGGTCTGTGGGCCCCGGCGAAATGCAAACGCACCGGTCCGACCGGGCGTTGAGGTATTAGCTGGATTTTGAGAAATGGACCGAGTCTGAGACTCTTAGCTTTCATTTTCAATTATTTTATTTAATATTTAGGCTATTTATTATAGTTATTTAATTACTGCACTTTATTTAATAATTAAGTCATTTTTCTTTTATTTGATGTAAAAGATAATTGTACAGGGCATAAGCCCACTCTAGGATGTTTAGCTGTGCCATTGTATTGTGTAGCGTAGTTTTATTTTATTTTCTGGTGGATGTGATCTTGGGTGGTTTGTGATTAGACGTATAATCGTAGTTAGAGCGTAATTTACTGATTAATTAAGAATTAATTAAATGGATGAAAATTAGTAAATAACTAGTTCATGATTTGTCATTAAAAGAAAACCATATTTTTATAAATATATTACAGAAACACAAAGTTTTCCAAAGTTAATTGATTATCGTGTTATTTCCAAATAATCCAGTTAACCGGCTTAATCGAACGCACGTAGTTGCGACGTAAACGTTAGCTGTAGATTAATACAACTTAAAACCTGACTAGGACATGACTACTAGAGATTGCAACTAGCACACTTAGTCTGGTTATTCAGGAATCTAAGTCGAGTTCTCAACTGTAGGAATTCGAAGATTCACCTGACGTTCCTCCTCGGTATCAACCCGTCTCTCCGGTCATTTTTCTGAGGCAAGTATAGTTTGTGTTAGTTTACAGTTATTTACTTAATCGTTTTACTGCATGTCTAAACCACGACTCAAACACGAAACTCTCTCCGAGAGTACTGTACTGTAACTACTGGGGACTGGAGAATAGCGTAATGATTATGACCACTACTGTAACAAAACCCATTATCCCTCCTGTAACAAACCCAAGCCGGTCATATGTCATTACCTGTTCAAATCACTGTTTTCTACTGTAACAAACCTGTTTTTAAAACTGTTTAGAACTGCATGATTCTATTTCTTATTTAACTGTTTAATTAGCATGAATTGTACTTTGCTCCCTCCTGACTGGAGACAACATTTTAGGTAACACTGAGGATGATGAGCTATACTGTAATAGCTACTATGACCCGGTCCTCTACCCTGCGACGGTACCGGAGCCGTCTCTGGAGGACGCTGATCCTGGGACTGCTGAACCTGATGCTTAGATAGTTTCTCTTTCTGCATTTATTTCTTTATTTGGAGTTTGTAGTTTATTTCTGCATTTCCTTTCCAGTTGTATTTCTGAATATTTATTAAATAAAGTTTCAAATTCCGAATAGAACAGTTGTGACAAATGTATTTGTGTTGTTGTGATTACCTGCAATGGAACAGCTTACTGCCGCCGTCTCACCACGGTGCAGGCTGGGCATGGTCCGGTTCGATCCATTAATTTGGGATCGGGTCGTGACATGTTTATGAGTGGAACCATATTCCCCCCAATTTTTCCCCTTGTGAGAAAATTGATTCTCAAGTTTGTGGTTACCAAACAAAGGAAAGGAACAACTTTCCTTTCCTACTTCCTTGAATCCGTGAACCAAACGAGGCCTCAATGTAAGAGAGGATTTCCATAGGGAGATCCTATTCCTTCGTTATATTGTTTATAATTGTTGCATATGTTCTTAGATAAATGCTTAATATGCTAGATCTAATAAAGGATCTGCGGCGTTTGGTACACTAGATTTTTTTCTTTTATTTTCGGACAAATTTAGGGTAAGAAAACTATTCTCAGATTTTATTTAGCTTATAAAAATTTATTTTAAATTGCGATTTACCTACAGAATATATAAATTTTCTCTCTTAAGAATAGGTGGATTTTTTGTATGGGCAAAATCTTTATTGTTTTATTTTTCTTGTTTTTATTCTTTTTAATATTTTAAGTTTTTTTTTTTTTTACATTTTTTTGTTTTTTTTTAGCTTTTTCATTTTATAGAATTTTTTAAAATCTTTTTTAATGATTTATTTTCATTTTTTTATTTTTAAATAATTTTATTTTTCATAGTTTTTGTTTTTGATTTTTTTTTCTCAATTTTTTATCCTTTTATTTTATCATTTTTTTGTTTATTTTGGGAATATTTATATATTCCCAACTTGGGAATATACATAATTTTCAGCAAATTTAATTATCAAAAATTTGATTCCAAAAAATATAGAACTATTGGCTATATATTTTCTGCGTACTAAACATCCCCTAAATTTATTCATGAGGACAAGATTACAAAAATATTACTCAGTCTGCAATTTGCTGATATGAGAAATTGGCCACATCGAGTTCATTGAGTACCTCTCCCTCTTCTTTTGTGGAGTGACTTCCTTCTTCCTCTTCCTAAATTTATACAATCAATCAAATTTGATGTACATGTATGCCTAGGAGGGCAGCACGTTTGGGAATGCGGATGAGCTATTATCATCTTGTTCACCTCCCTAACCTAGTGCTGATGAGGCTACCAATGCATATTAAATCTTTATTTTACATGTATTAATTTTAACGACAGTTTAGTTAATTATTGAATACCATAGTATTATCAAGAAATTCATCCAAGCATAAGAACTCACGGGACAATTGAACTAATTACCATCACAAAAGTGGTGGTAAACTCACCAAATATTAGAAGGGGACCAGTTACCATATCTCTACTCTACTTCACTTTCATGTTACATCCAAAGCATGTGAACTACTCTAGTTACACTTTCAAGTAGTTCAACCCCAAAGCAAACAGCCGAACTAAAGAATTTACCACTCGAAGTAACCAAACGGTTAAATGAAAATTTTATATATATATATATATATATATATATATATATATATATATATATATATATATATGTATATTATTTTCTTTGAAGCAATGGGTACTTGTGGCGAACTCGCCTCCACTCGGACTCAAACTCCCGACCACTTGGACCGCATGCATCTCTCTTAACCACTAGGCTAGAGGTCATTTGCATATATATATATATATATATATATATGAATTCGGATCAAAAGTCCCTCCAAAAGCACCCCCCCCCCCCCCCCCCCCCCCCCCCCCGCTTCTCTAGTACACCGTTGGATCGAGCGGACTGTGCGGAGCCCGCGGGCGCGTCCCCTCGATCCAACGGTGGTGCAGTAAAAAGAGGGCTTTTGGGAGACTCCCGCTGGAGGGCTTCCCATCCGGACTATATATATATATATATATATATATATATATATATATATATATATATATATATATATATATATATATTAGATATTAGATATTTTTTCTTTTACTTTTATTAGATTTGACTAATATATTCAAATTCTCTTTAATTTCTTCTTTTTGTAACAGGATGAGTAAATCTTCCAAGTTTTTAATGTAATCAATAATTGAACCAAACCAGATAGGCAAACAAAGAGAAGCTAAAAAGATCATTTTTTCAATGGGTAGAATTTTTTGATTTTGTAAGTCCTACTCAGTACTCTCCCCTAGTAGTTTCATGTATTAATGTTTTTTTCCCAAAATACTCTTTTTTTTTTACCCCAGCCATTGAAGACATGATAAATTTAGCCTAGTACTCTCTTCTTTTCAGACGAGACTTACTTTCCTCTCATGGACAAACTAGACCACCTAATAGGTCGAAATTCCTTCAGAGTCACTCGTAAGTTAATTAAATAAATACCAGACTATGCTATTATATCATGCAGCAGATTGAAGATGGGTAACGATAAGAAAATTTATACAAACTAGTAACGATATGAAGATTCATACAATATTTATAGCAATATGAAGGTTCATACAAACTTTAGTTTACATAGTGGGGAAAAACCTGATAATACATGACTAGGGGATTTTCCTTTCGGGAATCCCTTTTAATGACAAGGCAAAGATAAAAACTTACAGATAGTAATTAAGCTGGTAGGCAGATTTATGCAACACAATAAGGAAAGGAGAACTTGATCGCCAGAAATATTTGCTAGGAGTTCGTGGAGGTGGTTCCAGAGTTCCGACCTTACGCAAACAAGAGGACCCCCATTTATAGGATTTTTTGGACAGCAGAAAGACAACAAATGCCCAACAAAATTTCAATCATGTGAGGGTAAAATAGTCATTGCATAAAGCAACAGGTGAACGGACAGAAATTAGATAAGAGACAGCAAGGAAGGTGAGTCACAAGGCTTCACAAAGAAGAAAGAGGTGAGTCAAGAAATAGGACAAAGGAGTGAGTTAAGAAAAATATTCATGAAAGATTTATCGGTCTGGAGAAAGATTTTTCGGTCTGGAGAACAGTAAAAGACAAAGGAGATGTGATGATTAAAGTTGTCAACAAATAGTGTCTAGGTTGTGTTCTGCTATGCTGTCAAAGGACATGGGTGATATATCACCATCAGGGGTCATTTCAGCAGTGGAGCTAGAGTCTTCTCCAGAAACAGTGATATGTTTTACTGGGAGAGTCGGCCTGGCTTTCTTTTTATCTTCTTCCATAAAAAATTCTTTCATTCCGTTCTCGATTGCTCGGGATACTTCTTCCATCATATTCTTCGACTTTATCTTTTTTTCTTCTAGCAATTTTTACTTTGGCAGGAGCTTTATCGTCAGAGATTTCTAGAATATAAAGAATCACATGATGTTAAATGAAAATATACAATTCATGACAAGAAGCTTTATCGTCAGGAGCTTTATCGTCAGAGCTTTATTGGCAGGAGCTTTATCGTCAGAGGTTAAATAAAAATATACAATTCATTTAACCTCTTAACAGTTTTAGAGAGTACCTCGCAATGATCACAAAACAAAATCTTCTCATTAGTATCATGGATAATAGAAAACTCAAGAGGCTTATCTTGTATACTTCTCAGAGATGGAGAAACAAAATAATTTGTTCCAAGATGTTGTCTTGCTAAATCTAATGCTTCTGATAAATAATAAAAGCCTTTATAAAGTGGACTAGTAAAATCTTTAATATTTTCAACTACCTCTATCCAGGTATGGTATACTCCAGGAACTTTTCCTCTAAATATTACATAAAATTTAAAGTTGGTCTTAGTCTGGCTAAATAATTCAGACAATGCATTCATGCTTGCTAGAAAATATCTTTGGTCCTTTTTATGAAACGAAATCCACAAGTTATCTACCAAGCATTTCTGCTCCTTTGTAAGAGATATATGCGTATGAGTCCTAAAGGAGATATTACTATTTGGAAAAACTAGTAGTTCTATGCTACCAAATATTAGTCTTTTTGAAAGTAAGAAGTCTGTGCTACCTGATTCTGACTAGAATTATTCTGACTACTACCAGAGTGCTGGAGTAATCTTTGAACAGGAGGCTTGTCCATCTGTAACATGAAAGAATCTCTATTAAATAAAGCATATGTGTAATTGATTTTATTAAAACTCATTTAAATTTTTTGGATTTTTGGTGTTCTTAGTTTGATGTTTTCTATGCCCACTTCGCTTCCTTGAGAACTCTGATAAATGAGACGACTAAGGATGTCTGCTGCTATATTATTAATTCCTTTAATGTGTTCAAAAGAGATCTGCAAACCAGTATAAAGACAACGATCGATGAAATTAAGCCAACGTCTTCTCGTTGATCTTTTACTGTCTAAATTCATCTTATTATGAAAAGCAACTATTGCCTCGCAATCTGTTCTAATGGTGATTTCTTTCTTTGATATTATAAATAACTCAAAGCTGTCTAAAGAATAAGAGATTGCTAATAGTTCAGCGTCTATGCTACTAACATTTCCCTTTTCTTTACATCTTCCACTGGCATATCTGCATATTTTTTCTATATTTTTATCTGAATATTTATTTGGTTTAGCCAAAAGAACAGCTCCCCAACCAAGATTACTTCCATCTGTTTCTATAATTAAGTAGTCTGTATCAAGGGGTAGTTGTAGCTCGGGTAACTTTTTGATAAGTTCTTTTTTTGATAAGTTCTTTTATTTCTCTTACTATCTTAATATCTTCATGATTAAAATATTTCTGTCCTGTTTGAGAGGTTTCAGCATATAAAGGGTCAACAATTTTTCCTAAGTCTTTTAGAAATGATCTAGCATAGTTTACTAGGCCTAGAAACTGTTGTATTTCTTTTAAATTTTCTAACTTGTCTGGAAACTCAAGAGCCTTTTGAGCTATATGGGGTTGAAGCCTAATTTTTCCTTCTCCAATAATAACTCCCAAAAATTCTATCTGAGGTTTAAATAGATGAATTTTCTTTTTACTAATTATTAGTCCGTGATTTATAAATTCTGAAATGATGATTTGTAGATGTCCTCTATGTTCTTGTCTGTTTTTACTAAAAACTAAAATATCATCTATGTATGCAATTATAAAAATTTTATGTTTTAAAAAATATCGTCCATCTTTCTTTGAAAAATAGGAGGTGCAGTTTTTAAACCAAAAGGCATTACAAGCCATTCAAAATGTCCATCTGGACAAGTAAAGGCAGTCCATTCAACGCTTTCTGGATGCATTCTTATTTGCCAAAATCCTGATTTTAGATCAAATTTACTAAATATTTTGCAATTTTGTATTTTATTAATTAGCTGGATTTTATCGGGTATGGTATACCCGTCGTCTCTAGTGTTGTCATTAAGTCTTTTATAATTTATTACCATTCTACTTTTTTTTTCGTACTTTTTCACTATGATTTCTTACAATAAAGGCTGCAAATCTGTGAGGACTCTCAGATTATCTTATTATCCCTAATTTTAATAATTCATTAATATGTTCTCTAAAATGTTCTTCGTCTTGATTTGTAGCATTAATTTTTGCTGTTCTAATTTTATAATTAGGATTTATTATATCTAGTTTACAAAGTATTTTATCTTTTTTCCAGTATTTTAATATATTTTCCTATTATTTCTAATTTTTCTAACTTATGCATCAATTTTTCAATATCTTGCTCACTTACTAATGTATAATAAAAATTTTCAAGATGTAAAAATTCTGAACTTATTTCATAGTTATTATATTCTATTTTTTCTTCTTCAGATGTTATTTCTTGTTCTTCTAGTTTACATTCTCTTTCTCTTTTACACCTACATTCTTCTATTTTGAGTTCTTCTATTAGTTTTGTCATAGTAGGCTCGTCATTTAGGAAAACTGGGGTAAACAAAGTATGTTTTTGTAGTTGTAAATAATCTTTGCTTATTAGTATACTTCCATTGTCTTTCAGTAATAAACTTAATCCTAAAACAAGGTCTATCCTAAGCTTTAGTGGTCTTACCCAAGTACTATCAGCAGGAAGAGAGTATTCAATACTTTGTCCGCAATTAGTCTCAAAACTGATTTTACTTCCTGGGATTAATAGGCTATCATACAAATGTAGGCCACCATCCATTTGTTGAGCACTAACGGGTTTAGAGGCTTTAACAATATATCTTTGTGGAATTATGTCTTCGTTTATAATGCAATTGCTGCATCCAGTGACTACTAATCCTAGGCATCTTATCTGATAATCTTTTATTCTTACTAGACATTTAACTTTTAATATTTTTAAATTTTCAGAATTATATATTTGGACACAGTTTTGAGTCTGTGTAATCTGTATTTGTTTTTCTTTACTATTTACCTTTTGCTGTTCTATTATTTCTATTTTGTTATTTACTAGGCTTAATTCATCTTCTAAGTTTTCTACTCGCTTTTTTAATATTTTAAATTCTTCTGTTCCGCATTCTTGAAAGCTTTTAAGCGATTTTTCTATGATTTGAGTTTTTTCTATACATTTAATACACCCTTCTATGTAACATTTCTTACATTTAGCCCTTTTATCTTTACTAGGATACCATTTATACTGGTAGAAAGATATACTGTCAGTTCCGATGTTTACTTCCCATTCATGTATACAGTCATCTGAGCTGCTAGAGGCAATTTCTACTAAATCAAATTCTTCTAAATCTTCAAACCATTCTTCTGTATTATGTCCAAAGCTATTTATAAATTCTTCGTCTTTTATATCATTATCGTTTCTTTCTCTTAATGATTGGTCTTCTAAAGATATAATAGAATAAATGGATTCTGTATCAGAAACAGTTTCATCTATATCGATTAGATCTTCATTAGTGCATTCTACTAATATACCATTTCTGTCATGTTTATTTATTCTTTTAGGGCAAGTTCTACTCAAATGTTCCTGGCTTACATAAGTGAAGCATTTAAGTTTATTTTTATATAGTCTATTGGGCTTAAATTTTCTAACATGTTTATTTGGATCCAAATAAGGTTTCTTTCTGTTAGATTTTCTAAGATAATATTTCTTCTTTGAGTAATATCCTTTATTATTATTTGTATTCTTATATTCTCTATTTTGTCTGTCACTAGCTCCATAAGTTTGGGCAATGTATATCTCTTTACAAAATCCATAATCTGAATGTTTTAATTGTTTTTGTATTTGTATTTCTGTGCATTTTTCTTTTAATATTTTTATAATATGTTGTATTCTCTGTCCAATAGTCCAAGGATGTTGAGGCTTTTCTTTTATACCTGGTTCTTCTTTCCATTTTTCAGCTATTTCTATTCCTAGAGCTCCTGAAAGTTTTCTAAATAGTTTATCTCCTAAGTCTTGATTGAAAGCATTACCAGATATGCAAGTATAGTAGAAATAATCATTCAAAAATTGTTTAATATACTTCCATTTGTATATACTCAATTGTTCTAGTTGTCTTATTGCATCTTTTTGTATACCAATATGTCCTGAATTTGGATCTTCTCCCGTAGCAAGGCTATGGATTTTATTTACAAAATTATATGGGTTTGCTCCTAAAGCTATTAGTTGATTATATTCTGTTACCTGTGTGCTTTTAAAAGCTTCCCACATTGCTCTTATACTTTCTCCTAAATAGGTTTCTAAATATCTAAACATTTTTTCTGGTTTCATATTATATGCTGATCTATAGTATTCTCCTACTGTCACTCCCCGTTCCCAGAATGCGTACTTTATACATGTACTACTCAAATGTATTTATTTAATATTTATCATATATTATCCTGTATTTAAATTCCTTTAAATTCATGTTAATTAATTATCTGTATTTTACTTTCTGCTTTTATTTCTCTGCTGTAGCTAGACTTGGGTTCGGCTTGGTTTGGTTTAGTTAGTTGGTTCATCATGAACCAAACCTAACACCCCCACCTACCACCACCTTTTCATTTAAAGCCAACCCCCCTCCCCCCACCCTTTCTCTCTCTTCATTATTTTTCCTTCACCATCACTCTTCTTCTTCTTCCTCATCACTCCCTCCACCTACCAAACCGTAGGCAAGTACAACTTGCTCCCCATGAGAACCCATGTTTTTATAGTTCATTTATCTTCCTCTCATGATCCTAAGAGAGTTTAGAACTTGGCATTTTTCATTTCGAAGCCTTAATTTTTGTAGATATAGAAATGAGTTATTTTCGAATTTTGGTGGTTTTGATCTATCAAACTTCTTTGTTTGTAAGTTTTGATGGTCCCATGTTGTAGAGAATTTTATTCTACCCAAATTTGACCTTTGGAAAGTTGGATTTGGACTTGTTTTGACCAAGTTATGGACTTTTGAAGCCTTGGTTGCAAACCATGGAGTTCTTGATGTTTTGGAGAAGACAGTGAGCAGTGTGTGCTAGCTTTTTAGCTTGCGTCACTAAGTTGCGCGCGCTCTTTAGCGCAGCGCAGTTTGATTCGTACGCTGGCTTGGATAGTAAGGAGTTGTACCTGATTGAGCGTAACCTGACTTGAGCGTAGCCTGACTTGGGCATAGACCAACCTTGGCGTAATCTAACCTTGGTGTTTCTATTTGCTCTATAATAGTTGACTTTCATGCCTTGGTACGAATTAACATTGATGGGTAATTTTACTAATAATTGATCATGTGTTTCTAGTTGGAACTGAGAGACTGGTTAGTCGTCTTATTGAATTGAATGAATGAGACACGTTCATATTAACTATGAACTATTGTAATCGACTGGCTAATCCTGAACCTCGGCATACAGACACATACATGCTTCAATCTAATTAATTATTTATTTATTTATTTTTTTACAAAAGCAGCACGTGTACTTTATGGTCAAGGCATGATTATTTTGTGGTTAGATTTGATTGTTGAATTACGCTATGTAAGACCTACAACCTAGTCGCACGGGTATCGTTGTAGAGTTGCGCATATCGTACCCCGTACGAACGTACTCATTTGAATAACCATGATCCACGGCATGAGATTTCACTCAACATAGAGATTATTAAGTTAAATAAAATAATAATTGTATGGAGAGAATGGATTCCCGAGTTCTTACATGGCAGCCCTCTTGGGACTATTAAGTGTCCGACAGGTCGGCTGGTCCCTACAGATACTGCAAGCCTGCCACACGGGCACGGACCGGTATCTGGTTATATTATTTATTGTATATTATATTGATGACGGGCGTCCTGCTGGGACTCGTCTAATTCATGATTGGCACAATTGATTGACTGGGTAAACTAGCCTTGCTTGCACATAGTGAGAACTGAGGAATCTTTTATTGCATAATTCCGGGATAACTTGGAACACACAGTAGCAAGCCGTAGTAGTTGAATGGCCGTTTAAATTGATTTGTTTGTGTACTGTACCTACTCTGTTGCCTAACTAAGATGATCAGAATGTCAGGACATGACGGGCCAACTTCTATCCTTGTTTGGTTGGGAGGTTGGTTCGAAGTGTCGCGATGTTATGAGAATCCTAGTGGCAAGCAGAGATCTATTTATCATATTTCTCATTACTGGTTTTAGTTCTCATTTCGTGCTTCCTTGTGGTACTTGCTATTAGAGGTCTAACCTCTCTGGTTTTGCATGGCCAGATTTAGAGCCGGTTCCCGAGGACTCAGCTTACTTCTACCTCCAAGATGGTCAACACTAGAGGGATGATCGCAGGAGGACTTGAGTGGGTTTCTTACTTTCCCGCTCGTTTTGTTATCTACTTATACCTTGCCGTTTGGCACCGACATGTTAGTCGGATCGTCTTGTACTTACTTTTACATAATTATAACTAAGTCAGGCTGCAACTGATAACAATTGTGTATGCCTTGCTACATCATCTGGCTATGTTTTGTAAAGCCAGATATCATAGAACATTTTGACTAAGCGTTTGGGACGCCCTACTGCTTTATCTTATATGTTCTCTATTTTTGTTTCTTGTTTGAATGATTGAGACAATAGATGTGAAGTGACCATAGTGAGACTTTCATGTAGTATGCACCCCCTCGTCTTGTAGACAGCATTGATCGTATTATACGGTATTCATCTACTCGTAATACGTAGCTGGCTGAGTCATTCCCCCGCTCTCCAGTATTCTGGTTCTGGGGTGTGACAAGGTTATAGTGGTGGCCCATGCATGTCTGATTTTAGACTTGTGGGGTGTTTTGATTTGTAGGATATCTCAATCACACACGTTTTCCCTTGATCTCATGATTCGTTGTTCTCAATTCTATCTTGACATTCCAGTATCCCTTGACTTCATTGATCTTTCCTGTCCGGTCGTTTGATGGTTTTCTTGTCCCTTTTCTTAGGGGCACCTCGTCCGCATCTGTCAGGATTGGGCAACAACAACAAGGGCAGCATGGACAACCTGACCAGGTTGGTCAGCAACAAGGGTCCGAACCACTTCATGAGACTATTCTAGAAGATGTGATAGTAGAACCAGCAGTTGGACCGCAGTATCCGGAGGTTCCAACACCACCAATAGTTCCACCTACCCCTGTAGAATTGGATACACCAGCCCTTCTGGAGATCATGAGAGGGATGATGGCTACTCAGCAACACCAGATGTTAGCCCAGCAGCGCATGCACGCTCAGTTACAAGAGCAGAATGTACTACTCAACCAAGGGTTGCAGACAGCTTTGGAAAGAGGGGCAAGGCCGGATTCTAGAGCATCGACCAGATTTTGCAAGTTCAATCCCCGCCGTTTTAAAGGAACGAAGGATGCCATCTCAGCAGATGCATGGCTTAAGGATATTGAGGCTATTTTGACAGCCGCTAAGGTGCCGGCAGAAGAACGTATGGATCGGGTGAAGTTGTTACTTCAGGATCTCGCACGTGATTGGTGGGAATCAGAGGAGGTAGGCATCAGACGTCCTGTGGCTTGGGACGATTTTACAGCAAGATTCAAGACAAAGTACTATGGAGTTGTGGCGCAGTTTGAGCTACAACAGAAGTTTATCAACCTCAAGCAGGCCGGCAAGACGGTAGATGCTTATGCAGCGGAGTTCTGCAGATTAAGTAGGTTTGCCCCAGAGATGGTAGCGACGGAGCGCCAGAGGGCTATGAGGATTCAGCAAGGGTTTCATCTTGAGCTCTTGCAATTGATAGAGGGGCACAATTACTAGACTTTTGATGAGATATTGACGGCAACCCGAAGGCATGAGATCACCATTCAGAGGATCACAGTAAGGACTGGAGGTCAGAAGAGATCTCACAGTCAGATTGAAGGAGGAGGGGGAGCAGCGCCCCGAACAACAGTACCATCCCTTGGCATTCGCATTCACGATATGGCAATGCGAGGGCCAGCACCACCACCCAGGCAGCAGCAGCAACAGAAGAAGAACCAGCAACCCCCAGCGGGCTGTACTTATTGTGGGAAGATGGGGCACACTAGAGATGTGTGTCGGGCATTGAACGGACTGTGTTTGATATGTGGAAATCCAGATCATCGGGTTACCACATGTCCAATGAATTCAAGGTCAGGAGGACCAGGCCAACAGTTTCCTGCTCTGCCAGTACCAGGGGCAGGGCAGTATCGAGGACCAGCGGTAGCAGTGAGACCATTGGCCCAGCGTCCGTTAATACCACAGGCTCTGATTTTCCGGCAGCAGGGACCGCCGATGCAGCAGCACCAGCGTAGACCACCCCAGCATCATCAAGGCAGGGGCCAGCAGCAGCACCAGACTTGGCCACCGTATGGAAACCAGCAAGGAGGTCGAGGGCAGGCATTCACTCTGTCCTTGGAGGAGGCATTGGCATCAGGGGATGTTGTGGCAGGTAACATTCTCGTCGCCTCATATCCCGCAGTAGCATTATTTGATTCGGGAGCATCCCACTCATTTATATCTGCACAATTTGCGACACGGCTAGGAATGGAGTTCGCAGCATTGCCAGGGAGGTTGAATATACTCACTGGCAATGGGCTCATAGGAGTTAGTAGAGTTATTCTAGCGTGTAGTGTTGTAGTTTACGGGCATTCCTTACCTGTCCAGTTGATAGAATTTCCTGTTGGAAATTTTGACGTTATCTTAGGCATGGACTGGCTGAAAGACAGTCATGCGACAATAGATTGTCGTAGTGGGAGTGTTGTCACCCTCACTTTTCCCAGTTAGGGGTAAAATGGTAATTTTCCATTTTATAATATTTTTGGGAATTTTATTTCATGAATATTATTATTTAATTATTATAGGAGTCGGGTTCGAATTTCATCGCATTCCGAGTTAATTCGGGACCCCGGTAAATTTCGACTTGAGCTGTAATTAGCCTGTTAGCTAACCATGGTCCACCATACTAAATTTTAGGGTTTGAGAGTTTGGACTAGTTCTCCATGAGTAATCTAGTTTAATTATGATTTTTATTTATTTTTAGCAACTTCCTAAACCTAATTTGGAATTTATTTAATATTAGGCTTAGGGAGGGACAAACTTGTAATTTACAAGTGCCCCTCACCACCATGCTTGGCCGACCATGAAGGAGAGCCCCCCCCCCCCCTCTTCCTTCTTCACTAAGCAACACTCTTTCTCTCTCTCTTTCAAATTCATTTCTTTCCAAGCTTTCTTCCTTTTCCAACTCCATTTTAGGTATGCTTTTAATTCTTCACCTATTTCTCTTTTGCATTCATGTCCCACACATTAAATGGAGAGGAGAAGATTCTCTACCATTTGCCCACAAATTTGTAGGTTTTCCCTAGAAAAATAGGTTAAGGATTTATTAGGATTTAATCTTTTTGAGAGTGGTATATATATATATATATATATATATATATATATATATATATATATATATATATATATATATATATATATATATGTATTATATATGGTTGGAATCATAGAGAAGAGTAGAAGAAGATTATGGAATGAGAAGTTAGAAAAGAATTAGAGGTTAGAAGAAAAGATTGGAAGAAGTTGGAAGAATAGGAAGAAAGCTAGAATAGGAAAAAGGGAAAAAACGAGTTAGAGGGCGAAACGGAGCTCGGAGTATCCGATTGAGTTAAAACTTGGCGTGGGGCATGAATACGTGATTTAGATTTTGCGGATAGACTTCCGGGTGGAATTCGGGGTTGTAGGGCGCCGGTATCGCGCCGTACCATTCCGTATCTTGAAATATTCAAGATACCGGCAATGGGCCGTAACATGGACTAGATGTCCATTTTACTTAGGTATCTTGGTAGTTAATATATGTATAGGCTAGTACCTTACTACCCTAGAGAGCTCGGGTCAAAATACCAAGCGTAGGTAGGCTAACTGGATAGTTGCCGAAGCTAGAATTTTACCCTTTTTATGGGTAAAATAGGATATAGGCCTACGGCCAAGATATGAGTTTCGAAGTCCAAGATGGACTTGGATATGGGTTGTAGAGGTTGGTAATAGTTAGAAATAGTCGTCTAGACCTAGTCTTGGCCCCGGTTGACCACGGTTGACTTTTTGGACCAAAAGTCAACTATGGGTCAACGCTTTACCCAAATTAGTCTCGATTTCCATTAGACTTGTGTAGTTGACCAAAAGTCAACTATTAGTCACCTTTGACCTAGGGTTGACCAGGGTTGACCTAGGGTTGACCAGAGTTGACCAGAGTTGACCAGTTGACCAAAAGTCAACTGTAGGCCAACTCTTGATCCCGTTTGACTTTCTTCGACTTGTTTTGACCCGTGATGACTGGTATAACCTAGGATTGACTTGGTTAGGCTTAGATTGACTTGATATAACTTGATTTGACCTAGATTGACTTGACAGGACTTAGTGTGACTCAGTGAGACCTAGTTTGACCTAGATTGCATATCATTCATTGTAAATCATTCCTAAACTTGTTTAAACCTAAATTAACTTACAGTATCTCATATTTAGGTCTTCTGATACCGCTCTGAGCATTGATGTACCATACAGCTCAGGACAGCAGGCGAGTACATTCACTGATAGTTTTTATTGTCTTGATATCTGCTATATCCGATTCAGTCGTAGTGTCTTACTTGATTCTTAGTCACGATAGCTCACGGACTAGTACACATCGGATCATGACATGAGATGTTGTTCCTAGATTTCTGGGTATATGGGTACACTCCCTGTCTTGTTCCCTGTACTTGTATAGACATCGATTTCTAAGAGGATTTGCTACCCTCTTACGAAATCACGTGCCATGACGTGTCATGTCCAGATCCATTGTACTATTCGGGGATGGGGAATTATTAGGGGCTATGTGATCCAAGCCACCCTGTCACTGTTCATGTGCTCGTGCCACTCTTCCCTCACGAAGGGTGTAGCGAGATCCCTTGCCTTGTGCTCGTTATCCAGGTTGGCCGGCATGTCTCTCCGTTGAGGTCACCGCGGATTGCCGGGCCAAGTGGATAGCATGTCCTGTCACTTATCCCAAGCCGATCACATATCGCTCTAATAATTCAAATCACATTTTATATTTACTTTGTCTTATCGTATATCATGTTCTGTTCTACATTCAGTATTTTTTCACCATGCCATGATATACAGTTACTCACATGCTCTACTTGCCTTTACATTGTACCTTGATTGGAGACTAAGTTCTGCTCGGGAGAAGAGTTACAACCCCGGTCCTTGTTTGGTTTAAGGGTTGTAACTCGACTTCCGAATGGTTCCCAAGTCTTCGTATATCTTTGTCTTGTAGTTCATTATACTGTCTCTTATAGAATTTGTCAGTTCACATGGAACTGCTGTTAGTGTTTGTACTTGCTCATTTTCCTGACAGGATACCGTTATGATATATTACAGATAATTTCGAGGCGGACTGCTCGACCTATTATGGGCTCGAGTCAGATGGAGTAGCCTTAGATCGTGGCCTTATAGTAGAGCCACTAGATTTTGTACTTCCAGAGTAGTGTAGGTTAGCTAGGTTTGACTGGACTGCGATCCAGCTAGCTTATCAGACTGTAGTTCTATATTCTATTTTGATACTCTGTGATGTATATATCTGGGCTTGTATTGGACTCTGCACTTGTTTACTCTTTCATCTATCTTATGTCTTTCCTCTGAGCTATCTACCTTAGTTTTATTCTGTGATTGAGACTGTATTGCTATGTCACCTCCATTCGGAGAGTATATACTGTACATGTACATTTTAACTGTTAGTCGTAGGTATTTACAGACGTTATATACAGCGTTCTACCGCCGATTCTGCGGCGTAGGCTGGACGTACCCACGTGCTCGTGCCCCTCATAAGGGTGCGGATCGTGACACGTTTTTGTGGTAGCCCACGCAGGTCCAGTGTCGCAATTAGTGCGATCTCGTAATGGTGCTCGACTTAGAGTACTAATTACGAGCCTGCGATTAGGACGTAGGACCTAGGACATGATAGGAGTTTTTCAATCACACCTAGGAAATTTCTGATCTTTTGATTGTCATGATTATTCACCTTGTATTAAATTAACTGTCCTTCTTTGATAATCTACTCATGTGCCATATTGATCTCTTGTTTTAATTCGTCTCCAGGATGACGAAGACACATCCGCAGTCCTCTGGATCGAGTAGCTTGCCTGAGAGATCTGATCAGGCCGAGGAGGAGGTTCATGAGACTGCCCCCAGTGATTCTACTATTCCAGAGACCCAGGCAGTTGCGCAGGGAGGTCTACCACCTCCACCCCAGAGGGTTACGGCCGTTCTTCCAGAGATACTGCCGCCACCACCACCGGTACCGACGGATACGCATCATATGTTCCTTCTCCTTCAGCAGATATTGGAGACACAGCGGGCCCAGGCAGAGGCATCGCAGTGCCAGTCGGAGGCGTCACACCGACAGATCGAGATGCTGAGGCAGAGTATGGAGAACTCGCATCAGCTTGCCCTAGCAGCAGTAGAGAGAGTGGCACCGGGTACGGTACAGGGCCCTACTGGCCAGCAGCCGTACCAGCAGGGGACAGTATTAGACTTCAGAAAGATGAGCTCCAGGGACGTCACAGGCACGGAGGGCATCCTTTACGCAGACGACTGGCTAGAGGATGTAGAGCGGAGCATGGAGCTGGCAGAGCTTCCTAGAGCGCTTTGGGTTTCGATCGCAGCCAGCCGATTCTTCGATATTGCGCTGACATGGTACCGCACGGATCCTCGTGCGTCGGTGAGAGGGTTGACTTGGGAGAACTTTCGGAGGCTCTTCAAGGAGAAGTTCTTCTCGGACGTGGCTCTTACAGCATTGGAGGGCCAGTTCGTGGGTCTAGTTCAGGGGAACTCGTCGGTGGACGAGTATGCAGCTGAGTTCTTCCGCCTTAGCAGGTTCGCTCCCGGTATGATCCAGGATGAGGGGCAGAAGGCTCGTAAGTTCCGCAGGAGACTTATTCATGCAGTGCGCACCCGCACCTCGGGTCGCCGTGACGCGACGTTCGATCAGATACTGATGGACGCACAGATCGCAGAGGAGGACTTCGGCCTCAAGCTGAAGAGGAGCGGAGATACTATGGGGGCGAGTTCCAGTGCGGGACCGGCCAAGTGCCCCCACTTTCAGTAGCAGCAGCAGCAGAGGCTGTTTTAGCAGCAGTCTCTGTTGCAGATCCAGCAGGCACCGGCGCGTGCCCAGCAGCACCAGGGACAGGGCCAGAGACCTACTATACCGTGCGGCTTCTGCGGGAAGCCGGGGCACACCAGAGAGGCTTGCAGGAAGAGGTTGGGAGTCTGTCACTACTGTGGGGCGCCCGATCACCAGCTGAAGGATTGCCGCCTTCACGGAGTCAGAGGAGGCCAGGACAGAGCACAGCCGGCTAGAGGACCAGCGGTTCAGCAGAGGGGTCCTCTACTCCAGACCCAGCAGCAGCATTTTGTCCAGCACCAGAGGGGAGCACCCGCGGGCAGGGTGTTCGCTTTGGCAGCAGAGGAAGAGACAGAGCCCGTGGGAGATGTTGTTGCAGGTCATGTTCTCCTAGATTCTTTCCCTGCTTTCGCCTTATTTGATTCTGGGGCGACCCATAGTTTTGTGTCTGTTTTTTTTGCTCTGAGACACAATATCATTGCTGAATATATGGGTAGGACTTGCAAGATTATAACCGGGGGAGGTATTATCCTGGTTAATAATATTTACAAGGGGCGGAGAGTCACTCTGAGAGGCCGGGACTTGAGTGCGTGTCTGCTCGTAATGCCCCTACCGAGGTACGATATGGTACTCGGTATGGATTGGTTGAGCATGCACCATGCTAGCATTGATTGTAGAGGAGGCAGAGTTCTTTTTAGGACGTCGGGTGAGCCAGAGATCGAGTTTGCTCGAGGAGCAGCGGAGCCGGAGGCTGGATTCTGTGGAGCTTTGTTGGCGGGACAGGATTTGCCATATCCGTTGATTGCTGAGTTCTCGGATGTCTTTCCCGAGGAGTTGCCGGGGATGCCGCCAGACAGGGACATTGAGTTCTCCATAGACTTGGTGCCGGGCGCCGAGCCCATCTCGCAGCATGTCTATAGGGTGAACAACAGCGAGTTGATAGAGCTGAAGAAGCAAGTCGACGAGCTGCAGGACAAGGGGTTCATCAGATCCAATTCTTCGTCCTGGGGAGCGCCAGTCCTGTTCGTATCGAAGAAGGACGGTACGTCCCGCATGTGCATTGATTACCGGGCGCTCAACAACCTCACTATCAAGAATAGGTACCCTTTGCCGAGGATCGACGACTTGTTCGATCAGCTGAGTGGGGTAAAGGTCTTTTTGAAGATAGATTTGAGGTCCGGGTATCACCAGCTGAAGGTGAGGCGGGATGACATTCCCAAGACGGCATTTCGGACTCGGTACGGCCAGTACGAGTTTACAGTGATGCCATTTGGGTTGACCAATGCTCCCGCGGTGTTCATGAACTTGATGAACAAGGTATTCCATCAGTACCTTGACAAGTTCGTGGTGGTCTTCATAGACGATATCTTGATCTATTCGAAGACGCAGGAGGAGCATGAGGAGCACTTGAGAGTTGTGTTAGAGACTCTGAGGAGGGAGCAACTCTACGGGAAGCTTTCGAAGTGTGAGTTCTTCTTAGACCAGGTGGAGTTCCTAGGTCATGTTGTGACCGAGCACGGGATTTCAGTAGACCAGAGGAAGATTTCGGCAGTGGAGTCTTGGTCTACGCCCAGTTCAGTTGCCGAGGTTCGGAGCTTTCTGGGTTTGGCTGGCTATTACCGAAAGTTCGTCCAGGACTTCTCGAGGATTGCAGAGCCGATGACTAGACTCACCAGGAAGGGCATGGAGTTCGTCTGGACTGATGAGTGTCAGGCTGCATTCGATGAGCTGAAGAGGAGGTTGACTTTAGCTCCGATCCTGACTTTGCTATCTGGGTCAGGAGGGTTCTCGATCTTCAGCAATGCTTCCGGGAAGGGTTTAGGGTGTGTTCTTCAGCAGCACGGGAAGGTGATTGCCTATGCATCCAGGCAGTTGCGTCCTCATGAGAAGAACTATCCTACTCATGATCTGGAGTTGGCCGCGGTAATACTTGCTTTGAAGTTGTGGAAGCATTACCTGTACGGAGAGCGAGTTGAGATCTTCACAGATCACAAGAGCTTGAAGTACGTGTTCACTCAGAAGGAGTTGAACATACGGCAGAGGCGGTGGCTAGAGCTGATGAAGTACTTCGATATATCCTTGCAGTACCATCCGGAGAAGGCCAACATAGTTGCAGATGCCTTGAGCAGGTATCCTGTTGCTATGTTCTTGACGACAGATCGTTATTTGTTGGCCGACCTGGATAGTTTGGGTATCGAGGTCATCATTTCGGACATGGAGATCCAGATGTGGGGTTTGCAGATTTAGTCTGAGCTGATGGATAGAGTCAGGTCAGCGCAGTATGATGATGATGCCCTGAGGAGCATCAGGGAGCAGGTGAGGATGGGCTTGCTTGACGATTTCTCTGTAGCCGAAGATGGGTTGTTGCGGCACGGTACTAGGCTGTATGTTCCGCGTGGAGAGCTTCGGGAGGAGGTTCTTCAGGAGGCGCATCGCTCTCAGTATTCTATGCATCCTGGAGCCAACAAGATGTATAGGGACCTGAGAGAGCACGTATGGTGGTATGGCATGAAGCGCGAGGTAGCTCAGTTTGTATCTCGTTGTCTTGTGTGTCAGCAGGTGAAGGCCGAGAGGCAGAGACCAGGTGGATTGCTATAGCCACTACCCATTCCCGAGTGGAAGTGGGAGCACATCACCATGGACTTTGTATCTGGACTTCCACGGTCGCCAGGAGGGAAGGACGCGGTTTGGGTCATAGTTGATAGATTTACCAAATCGGCCCACTTTTTGCCTTTCAAGGTGGGTTTGTCTACGAAGAGGCTGGCTGAGCTGTATGTTCGTCAGATTGTGAGATTGCATGGAGTTTCGGTGAGCATAGTTTCAGATCGGGATAGCCGATTCACTTCCCACTTCTGGAGGAGTTTGCAGGCTAGCTTGGGCACCTCGCTCAAGTTTAGTACTGCTTATCATCCTCAGACAGACAGGCAGTCGGAGAGGACCATCCAGACTCTGGAGGATATGCTTCGCACATGTGTGCTAGATCTTGGGGGTTCTTGGGAGGACCATCTTCACCTGGTAGAGTTTTCTTACAACAACAGCTACCAGGCCAGTATAGAGATGTCACCATTTGAGGCTCTATATGGACGGAGATGCCGTACTCCCTTGTCTTGGGACGATGTTGGCGAACGGGCGCTTCTTGGGCCGGAGATGGTTGTGGATGCGGCCGAGAAGGTCAGATTGATTAGAGACAGACTCTGGGTGGCTCAGGATAGGCAGCGGCATTGGGCCGATAGTCACCGAAGACCGTTAGAGTTCGAGGTTAGTTTCGGTTCTTGTCATGTTGTTGTGATTGTTTGTTAGTTGTGTGTTGAGTTTTTGTCTTATGTCTAGGTTGGTGACATGGTATTTCTGAGGATATCCCCGACACGTGGCACTATTCGCTTTGGCGGCGGTGGGAAGCTCAGTCCGCGCTACATCGGACCTTTCACCATCTTAGAGAGGATCGGTGCAGTAGCCTACCGACTGGACTTGCCTACCAGGCTCGAGGGAGTGCACAACGTGTTTCATGTATCCCAGCTGAGGCGGTACGTGACAGATCCTAGCCATGTATTGGACCATTCAGCGATACAGGTGGGACCTACTCTGAGCTATCCACAGCAGCCAGTGGAGATTCTGGATCGCAGGGAGAAGGTGCTCCGGAACCAGGTCATACCCTTGGTTCGGGTTGCGTGGAGACATCACTCTCCAGGTGAGTCTACCTGGGAGAGGGAGGACGACATGCGGGAGCGTTTCCCTTATCTTTTCGCGTCCTGAGGTATAAATTTATTTCCTTTAATTCTGTTTGTGATTTCCTGTGCTTGTTGTCTTCAATTTCGAGGACGAAATTTTTTTTTAAGGTGGATAGACTTGTCACCCTCACTTTTCCCAGTTAGGGATAAAATGGTAATTTTCCATTTTATAATATTTTTGGGAATTTTATTTCATGAATATTATTATTTAATTATTATAGGAGTCGGGTTCGAATTTTATCGCATTCCGAGTTAATTCGGGACCCCGGTAAATTTTGACTTGAGCTGTAATTAGCCTGTTAGCTAACCATGGCCCACCATACTAAATTTTAGGGTTTGAGAGTTTGGACTAGTTCTCCATGAGTAATCTAGTTTAATTATGATTTTTATTTATTTTTAGCAACTTCCTAAACCTAATTTGGAATTTATTTAATATTAGGCTTAGGGAGGGGCAAACTTGTAATTTACAAGTGCCCCTCACCACCATGCTTGGCCGGCCATGAAGGAGAGCCCCCCCCCCCCCCCCCCCCCCTCTTCCTTCTTCACTAAGCAACACTCTTTCTCTCTCTCTTTCAAATTCATTTCTTTCCAAGCTTTCTTCCTTTTCCAACTCCATTTTAGGTATGCTTTTAATTCTTCACCTATTTCTCTTTTGCATTCATGTCCCACACATTAAATGGAGAGGAGAAGATTCTCTACCATTTGCCCATAAATTTGTAGTTTTCCCTAGAAAAATAGGTTAAGGATTTATTAGGATTTAATCTTTTTGAGAGTGGTATATATATATATATATAGATATATATATGTATTATATATGGTTGGAATCGTAGAGAAGAGTAGAAGAAGATTATGGAATGAGAAGTTAGAAAAGAATTAGAGGTTAGAAGAAAAGATTGGAAGAAGTTGGAAGAATAGGAAGAAAGCTAGAATAGGAAAAAGGGAAAAACCGAGTTAGAGGGCGAAACGGAGCTCGGAGTATCCGATTGAGTTGAAACTTGGCGTGGGACATGAATACATGATTTAAATCTTGCGGGTAGGCTTCCGGGTAGAATTCGGGGTTGTAGGGCGCCGGTATCGCGCCGTACCATTCCGTATCTTGAAATATTCAAGATACCGGCAATGGACCGTAACATGGACTAGATGTCCATTTTACTTAGGTATCTTGGTAGTTAATATATGTATAGGCTAGTACCTTACTACCCTAGGGAGCTCGGGTCAAAATACCAAGCGTAGGTAGGCTAACTGGATAGTTGCCGAAGCTAGAATTTTACCCTTTTTAAGGGTAAAATAGGATATTGGCCTACGGCCAAGATATGAGTTTCGAAGTCCAAGATGGACTTGGATATGGGTTGTAGAGGTTGGTAATAGTTAGAAATAGTCGCCTAGACCTAGTCTTGGCCCCGGTTGACCACGGTTGACTTTTTGGACCAAAAGTCAACTATGGGTCAACGCTTTACCCAAATTAGTCCCGATTTCCATTAGACTTGCGTAGTTGACCAAAAGTCAACTATTAGTCACCTTTGACCTAGGGTTGACCAGGGTTGACCTAGGGTTGACCAGAGTTGACCAGAGTTGACCAGTTGACCAAAAGTCAACTGTAGGCCAACTCTTGATCCCGTTTGACTTTCTTCGACTTGTTTTGACCCGTGATGACTGGTATGACCTAGGATTGACTTGGTTAGGCTTAGATTGACTTGATATAACTTGATTTGACCTAGATTGACTTGACAGGACTTAGTGTGACTCAGTGAGACCTAGTTTGACCTAGATTGCATATCATTCATTGTAAATCATTCCTAAACTTGTTTAAACCTAAATTAACTTACAGTATCTCATATTTAGGTCTTCTGATACCGCTCTGAGCATTGATATACCATACAGCTCAGGACAGCAGGCGAGTACATTTACTGATAGTTTTCATTGTCTTGATATCTGCTATATCCGATTCAGTCGTAGTGTCTTACTTGATTCTTAGTCACGATAGCTCACGGTCTAGTACACATCGGATCATGACATGAGATGTTGTTCCTGGATTTCTGGGTATATGGGTACACTCCCTGTCTTGTTTCCTGTACTTGTATAGATACCGATTTCTAAGAGGATTTGCTACCCTCTTACGAAATCACGTGCCATGACGTGTCATGTCCAGATCCATTGTACTATTCGGGAATGGGGAATTATTAGGGGCTATGTGATCCAAGCCACCCTGTCACTATTCATATGCTTGTGCCACTCTTTCCTCATGAAGGGTGTAGCGAGATCCCTTGCCTTGTGCTCGTTATCCAGGTTGGCCGGCATGTCTCTCCGTTGAGGTCATCGCGGATTGCCGGGCCAAGTGGATAGCCTGTCCTGTCACTTATCCCAAGCCGATCACATATCGCTCTAATAATTCAAATCATATTTTATATTTACTTTTTCTTATCGTATATCCTGTTCTGTTCTATATTCAGTATTTTCTCACCATGCTATGATATACAGTTACTCACATGCTCTACTTGCCTTTATATTGTACCTTGATTGGAGACTAAATTCTGCTCGGGAGAAGAGTTACAACCCCGGTCCTTGTTTGGTTTAAGGGTTGTAACTCGACTTCCGAATGGTTCCCAAGTCTTCGTATATCTTTGTCTTGTAGTTCATTATACTGTCTCTTATAGAATTTGTCAATTCACATAGAACGGCTGTTAGTGTTTGTACTTGCTCATTTTTCTGACAGGATACCGTTATGATATATTAAAGATGATTCCGAGGCGGACTGCTCGACCTATTATGGGCTCGAGTCAGATGGAGTAGCCTTAGATCGTGGCCTTATAGTAGAGCCACTAGATTTTGTACTTCCAGAGTAGTGTAGGTTAGCTAGGTTTGACTGGACTACGATCCAGCTAGCTTATCAGACTATAGTTCTATATTCTATTTTGATACTCTGTGATGTATATATCTGGGCTTGTATTGGACTCTGCACTTGTTTACTCTTTCATCTATCTTATGTCTTTCCTCTGAGCTATCTTCCTTAGTTTTATTCTGTGATTGAGACTGTATTACTATGTCACCTCCATTCGGAGAGTATATACTGTACAGGTACATTTTAACTGTTAGTCGTAGGTATTTACAGACGTTATATACAGCGTTCTACCGCCGATTCTGTGGCGTAGGCTGGACGTACCCACGTGCTCGTGCCCCTCATAAGGGTGCGGGTCATGACAAGTGTATCTTTTGATATTCCAGGCAAGAAGAGATTCACCTTAGTCAGATCAGAGGCAACTCAGCAAGAGCAAGGAGTAATAACGGCAATGGAAGAAGTTCAGGTTCCGAAGGTAGTTGAAGAATTTCTAGACGTATTTCTCGAAGAACTTCTCGGTCTGCCACCGGTTAGAGATATTGAGTTCAGTATAGAATTGGCACCTGGGACTAAACCGATATCAGATCGGATTTACAGAATGGCGGATTCAGAGCAGGCCAAGGTATATCAGCACATAGAGGAACTGAAGGAGAAGAAGTTTATCCAAGCCAGCATATCGCCATGGGCAGCACCAGTGGTACTTGTGGGGAAGAAGGATGGATCATCCAGATTGTGTATCGACTACAGGAAGCTTAACGCGGCAACAGTAAAGAACAAGTACCCACTACCCAGGATCGACGACTTGTTTGACCAGTTGAGCACAGCTAGAGTTTTCTCCAAGATAGATCTTCGTTCAGGGTACCATCAAGTGAGGGTTCGAAAGGAAGACATTCCCAAGACAGCATTCAGGTCGAAGTATGGACATTATGAATTCTTAGTAATGCCGTTTGGTTTGACCAATGCTCCAGCTATATTCATGGATTTGATGAACCGTATCTTTATGCCGTATTTAGATCAGTTTGTCGTAGTATTTTTCGACGACATTCTTGTGTACTCTGCTAGTGAAGATGAGCATGAAGACCACCTCAGGAAAGTGTTGCAGGTTCTGAGAGAGAACCAATTGTATGCCAAGCTCAGCAAGTGTGAGTTCTGGGCGGATCACTTTTTATTTTTGGGTCATATCGTATCAGGAGCTGGAGTAGCAGTGGATCCCAAGAAGGTAGAAGCAGTAGAGAGTTGGCCAGTACCCAAGACCGTAGCTGATGTACGGAGTTTCTTGGGATTGGCAGGATATTACAGAAGATTTATGTCAGATTTTACAAGACTTTCAGCACCCATGACCCGCTTGACACGGAAGGATGTGCCATTTGTCTGGTCGGCAGAATGCCAGTCATCGTTTGAGAATTTGAAGCAGAAGTTGATATCAGCGCCTATTCTTATATTGCCAGTTGGACCCGGAGGTTTTACCGTATATTGTGATGCGTCAGGTAAAGGACTTGGATGTGTCCTTATGCAACATGGGAAGGTGATAGCGTATGCATCTAGGCAACTTCGAGACCACGAGAAAAATTATCCAACTCATGATTTAGAGTTGACGGCAGTAGTATTTGCTTTGAAGCTATGGAGGCATTACTTATATGGTGACCGAGTAGACATGTACACAGACCACAAAAGTCTGAAGTACATCTTTACTCAGAAGGAGCTGAACATGAGGCAGAGAAGATGGTTAGAGCTGATCAAGGATTATGACGTAGAGCTTCAGTATCATCCAGGCAAGGCTAATGTGGTAGCAGACGCTCTCAACAGAAGAGGCGGCGCATTTATGTTGACAACACAGAAGCACATCTATCAACCTCTGATTTTCAAAAATTTATTAAACTGGTGTTAATTAATTATTAAATGTCATTATTGGTTTTAAAATAATTTAATATGATTTTAGGAATTTTCTAGAATTTTTAAATGAATTTTTAATGAGTTTTAAATACAAAAATATTATTTTGTTATTTATTTAAATGTTTTAATAGCATTTTGTAATTTTCTGAATTGTTTTAATAGTGATTTGTAATTATTAGAATTGTTAATATATTAGTTTGTAATTTATTAATTGTTTTAGTGTGTGGAGTGTAAATTTTTATTTGCACTTAGACCCGATAGGACCTAAATGTAATTACCTAAAACCTAGGGACTCTAGTGCAAAACCCTAATCTACTCCCGACGACTGCCCCGACCGACTCGCCGCCCTGTCCCCGCCTTTTCCGGCTGCCCGACCGCCTCGATTCCCCCCTATTTAAACCCCAGCAACCCCCCCGACCTAGCTACCACATCCCCGACCACTGACGACCGCCACAGCCTCCGTTCTTCCACAAAACCCTAGACCTAACCCTAACTCCGGCGAGACCCCCAGCGTCGCCCCTACGCCGAGTGTCACAGCCCCCAACCACCGCCGACGAGCTCGCCACGCCGAGACGCGTCGATCGCCACCGCTCCGCCACCGTCCCAACGTCCCTAGCCGCCGTCTCCGCCTTCGAAAACTTCTCCCGAAGTCGGACACGTGAGTAGCAGAGCCCATCTCGTGTCGTACGTGTCCCAAAGCCACGTGCGTGGTTCGCCAGGACACGGGGACACTAGTTCAGTGTCTCGACACGCGTTCTAGCCTTCGTGCGTGTCGTGCAAAGCACGGACACGAGAAATCCTGTGTCCTTAACTGTCAGGACACAGGACAGATGTTTATATTTAAATGCTAACCTAAACTAAATAAAAGAATCAAAACCCTAACCCTTAACACGAGCAGCGGGCTGACCCCCTGGCCAGCCCGACCTAGCCTAAACCCCCCCCCCCCCCCCCCCCCCCCCCCCCCCCCCCCCGCTCTGTTGGCTCGGGTTCGAGCCCCTGCCACTGCTGTCTTTTCCTTTTTTTTTTTCTTTTCCTTTTTCCTTTTTCTTTTTCTGTTATATTTATGTATAAATTATATATATATGTATATACATATATTTGTATATATATATGTATTATTATATATACTATATTTATGTATATATACTTGCTGTTTTTTTATATATATATACTTTATTTTTTGTACTTTATTATTCTATGTGTGTATATATTTTATGTATACATATATATTTATGTATATATATATATACTATTTTATATATGTATTTCACTTAGCTTAGTGTAAATTATTTATATAAAATAATGTTCATACTTTTATAGTTACTATGCATAACTTTACCATATTAAAATAATAATATTTATTTTGACTATTACCAAATTGTATTTTTATTGTATTTAAATTACTGCAACCATTTGGTGTCCAAGCCTAGCATGGGTATTTGGGCCCAAATGTGTTTTCACATATTCAAGACCTGTACAAGTCATATTGGACTTGATTCATGGCCTTGGGCCCTGTATTTGAACTTTGGTTCAAATTATATACATGGACAAAATACGCAGATAATTAATTATTGTGTGCAATGCTGTTTTTGATTTTCTAAAAATACTTAAAGTACTGCTAAAATTATGGAAAAATAGTATTTAGTTATTATGTTAAGTTAGCTAATTTAGTATAATTTTTGTAGTATTTAATTTACTGTTTTGCTACTAGTTTGGCATATGAAACCAAAACTCATTTTTCTGTATACTTAGGAAAACTGATTTTTATAAAATATTTGTACTGGTTAATAAATTCTAGAAAAATTATAATAAATTTCTATGACTAACAAGGATCACTTTGGTACTTTACTTTAAGAAAAACTAGGCTTTTTGTCTATCTCTAAAATTGTTAGAACACAATGGTCTTTTGATTTATTTATTGATTAATTACGACTTGTAGCTTTTTGTGTTATTTCGCGTTTAAGCCGTGTTAAACCCCACCCCTCACTAGTGTAAAGACCCTAGAAAGTTAGTTAAAGTAGTGTGTCACCCCACATTGGTCTCCTAAGCTAAAATTATCATTTTGGCTAGGTGCCCAATCACAAGTCGTGTTTCACCAACTAGTGTCCTAGTGTTATAGCTTAGTGTAAAAACTAAGTTATTGTATTTACTTCTACAGCGACGAGTTACCGGACATCCATAGTACTGTTATCGCGGCTTGTTTTGTTTTGCTTTGCTAGAGGCAAGTACTTTCTACGAACTTTATATATTGTCACATAAATGAACTGCAAAACCCACCATGTTAAATGCTGATCCTTGGGGTTGCAAGTTAGATCTCTACATGTTGTACTTTCAGTTACTACCATGCTTAGAACAGTCTTGATGTATCTCTCACATGATTAGAATATGGGTTATGGGGAAACTGTTAGTAGTGTACGTGATCATACCCCCTTCTCCCGTACGTCTGTACCGAACAAAGTTTCATTTTATATGATTACTGCGTCGTAGGCCTTTATATCAAGGCGGAGTTGTGCGTATGTACATCTATCGCCCTATCACTTGTACGGAAGTACATTTTATTATGTGCCACATCACATTGTACATCTATTGACCGATCACGTACTTGCTACAGTTTTAAACATTACATGTACATCTGTCTGTATGACATATGTATCCTTGCCATAATAGATTGTGTGATGCCATGCTTTCCAGTTATTCCTTCCATGTTCATTTTCATATTTCATATGCTAGTTTGCTAGATTTAGTACTTGCTCCCGTCCTGACAGGATAACGTTGTAGGTGTCCTTACTGAGGAGGAGTTACTCTGCGACACATATTATGAGGTTACTGCCGAGGATCCGGCTCTGCTTTACGAGGATGTTCCTGCGGGAAACCTCGTCTAGTTGTCTTTTGTTTTACTTAGACTTTTGAGAGTAGACATGTATTAGACTATATCTTTTTGTAACTGGACATGTATCCAGTTTTACTTTACAGTTCACTTATACTTGGACATTTCACTATATACGACGACTTTTGTGTTTGGAGCATTTATGATTCTTCTTCACTTATAGAACTGTTAGCATATTTAGTCTTATCATGTTGTCTCTAGAACAGCTTACTACGTTTTATCTCAACGTAGGTGGTGGCCCATGCAGGTCCTGACTAAACTGTTTGGTTACGTTATTGTACCAAGCATGCCTGCAATTAGGAACTTAAGGTAATTAGACAACATTAGGAAAGACGCTTAGGACACCTAGAGGAATGCTAGGATTGCAACATAGAAAATATATCACATGTTTGCTATTATAATTAGATTTCCTTGCATATGATTACTTACTTTAAACAAGTCCTTATAAAGTCCTTTATGTATAATTTAGATGGTGCTTACTCGTTCATCCCAGTATGTTACCCCCGAGAATGGGGCCCTCCATATCCAGTCAGCTGACCAGTCGACTGATACACCTCCACCTACCACATTCCCCCATTCCACAAATCCACAAACCCAGATACCACAACCACCTTCCACATCACGGGCCCAGCAGGACCCGATACTTCCACCACCCCCTATCACTATACCCACCCAGGCTTCCGTCGCACTCGACGGGACCCAGCTGCTCACACTGATCCAGGGGTTCCTAACAACCCATCAGGAGCAGACAACCCTACTTCGCCAGAGCATGGAGCGTTCTGAGGGACGTCCCGTGGTCCCACCACATGTAGAGCTACGGCAGAGAGCGGGGACGATCAAGGACTTCATGGGTCTGAATCCCAAGGAGTTCTCAGGGACTGAGGGCATAGTAGTAGCAGATGACTGGCTAGATTCGGTAGAGAGGAAGCTTCTGGAAGTTAGGATGCCGGATGACCTCCAAGTCGAGGCAGCGGGATTTCTGCTGATAGACTTAGCAGGAGTCTGGTTCCGGAATGAGCCATTGTTTGCGAGAGGGAGAGCCACCTGGGACCAGTTCAAGACCCAGTTCAAGAAAAAGTTCTTCTCGACCACTGTTAGAGTAACCATGGGGCTACAATTCCAGAACATCCAGCAGGGGAACCGTTCTGTTGACGAGTATGCGGCAGAGTTTAGTCGCCTGAGCCGTTTCGCTCCTAGTCTGGTTGCTGATCCAGAGGAGATGATCCGTAGGTTTTGCCATGGTCTAGTTCCAGACATTGGCATTCTTATAGTGGCGAACGATACGACTGACTACTACCAGAGCCTAGAGTTGGCCCAGAGCATTGAGGAGCATCTTCTGTCATACAAGAGGCCGGCTCCTGTACATCATGAGGGACCGTCCAAGCGTCAGGCTTTCCAGCAGAGAGCACCGACGCCACCCCAGCAGACTTACCGTCCCCCTACACCACACCATCAGACCCCGCCAGTTCGAGCCCCGGGACCCCGACAGCAGCAGCAGCAGAAGGGAGCTATATGTTCTTTCTGCGGAAGACCAGGGCATGATTACTCCATCTGCAGGAAGAGGTTGAAGCAGTGTCTAGCTTGTGGGTCTCCCACCCACCAGCTGAAGGGTGCCCAGTAGCGAAGCCTAGAGGACCACTCCCGACACAGCAGTAGAGGTTTGGGCAGCATCTGCAGCAGCAGAAGGGACTTCAGGGGAAGGTTTATAGCCTAGCCCTTGAGCCGGAGCAGGTTTCAGAGCCCGATTACTTAGCTGACGTCATTACAGGTCATGTTTATTTGCATACTTTTCTAGCTCTATGCTTGTTTGATTCTGGTGCATCTCATAGCTTCCTATCATTAGAGTTTATGCAAGAACATCACTTAGTGTCTACACCTACTGCGGAGATTAGTAGAGTAATGACGGGAGGAGGACCAGTGCCTATTAGAGCTAGCTATAGATGCTCTATTATGATAGCCGGGAGAGAGTTCGAGGGGCAATTCTTTGTGATGCCACTCCCCGGTTATGATATCATATTGGGGATGGACTGGCTTAGCTATGTTCATGTATCTATAGATTGCCATGAGGGTAGTATTTTGTTCAGTCCCCCAGGCACAGCACCATTCAGTGTCAGGAGGACAAGGCCGGAGATCAGCCTAGAGCCGAACTGTTGTGCGACAGTCGGGGACGCAGCACCGCCACACCCTATCATTAGGGAGTTTATGGATGTATTCCCAGAGGATCTTCCAGGACTTCCGCCTGACAGAGATATGGAGTTCACTATAGATTTAGTGTCGGGTTCATCACCAGTATCCCGGGCTTGCTATAGAGTGAATCCCAAGGAGGCCATAGAGATGAAAGAGCAGATTGATGACCTGTTGAAAAAGGGTTTCGTTCGATCCAGTGCTTCTCCATGGGGAGCGCCAGTGCTCTTTGTGCCTAAGAAGGATGGTACAGTCCGGTTGTGTATTGACTACCGGGCCTTGAATGCCATCACTATCAAGAACAAATATCCTCTGCCCAGGATAGATGATTTGTTCGACCAGTTGAGCGGGACGAAGGTATTTTCCAGGATAGACTTGAGGTTCGGGTACCACCAGGTGAAGGTTAGGCCAGCAGACATCCAGAAGACGGCGTTCAATACGAAGTACGGGCAGTACGAGTTTCTGGTGATGCCATTTGGTCTTACAAATACGCCAGCTGTCTTTATGAACTTGATGAATAAGGCATTTCACCAGTATCTGGATAAGTTCGTCGTAGTATTTATCGACGACATCCTGATATACTCGAAGACGCCAGAGGAGCATACAGAGCACTTGTGGATAGTTTTGGGGATTCTGAGGCATGAGAGATTGTTTGCCAAATTGCCGAAGTGTGAGTTCTTTTTAGACCGAGTGGAGTTTCTCGGCCATGTAGTCACTGGAGATGGAATCTCGGTGGATCCCAGGAAGATTGCTGCAGTTGAGACGTGGAAGGCTCCGACGTCAGTTTCAGAGATCAGGAGTTTTCTGGGTTTAGCATGCTATTATAGAAAGTTCGTCCAGGACTTTGCTAGGATAGCTGAACCCATGACGAAGCTGACGCGAAAGGACGCAGAGTACATCTGGTCAGAGGACTGCCAGACAGCATTTGAGGAGCTGAAGAGGAGGCTGACGACCGCTCCAGTTCTGACTTTACCTTTAGGTTCTGGAGGTTTCACCATATACAGTGATGCTTCTGGAAAGGGACTAGGATGTGTCCTACAGCAGCATGGGAAAGTGATTGCTTATGCATCTAGGCAATTGCGGACTCATGAGAGGAATTATCCTACCCATAACCTAGAGTTAGCTGCGGTGATCTTTGCACTCAAGTTATGGAAATATTACTTATACGGAGAGCGTGTGGAAATCTTTACTGACCACAAAAGCTTGAAGTATGTGTTCACACAGAAAGAACTGAACATGAGGCAAAGACGATGGTCGGAGTTGATGAAGGACTTCGACATCGATTTACAGTATCATCCCGGGAAGGCAAATGTGGTGGCGGATGCGCTGAGCAGGCATCCGATGGCATGGTATCTGATGATTGATCGGCATTTGCGGAAGGATCTGGAGAAGCTCGGTATCGAGCTAGTTCGGCCAGGATCAGTGATACAGATGATGGCGCTTGACATTCAGTCAGGTTTGATGGAGCAGATCCGGGAGGCACAGTCTACAGACGAGAGCCTTCGCAGACTTCGACCCCCGGCATTAGCTGGATTGCTGGATGACTTCACTATAGCAGAGGATGGATCCCTGAGACATGGCAGCCGATTGTGCGTACCGAAGGGAGAGCTAGTAGAGGCAGTCTTGCAGGAGGCGCACCGATCGAGATATTCTATTCACCCTGGTGCTAACAAGATGTACCGTGACTTGCAGGAACATCTTTGGTGGCACGGGATGAAGAGGGATGTGTCGCATTTTATTTCGAGATGTCTAGTTTGCCAGCAGGTCAAGGCGGAGCGCCAGAGGCCAGCTGGTTTGTTGCAGCCGTTACCCATTCCCGAGTGGAAGTGGGAACATATTACGATGGACTTCGTCTCAGGGCTTCCTCGTTCCCAAGGAGGGAAGGATGCCATTTGGGTCATCGTAGACAGGCTGACGAAGTGTGCGCACTTCATACCCTTCAAGGTGGGGCTTTCCACCGAGAAGTTGGCAGAGCTATAAATACAGCAGATAGTTCGCCTACACGGAGTGCCGATGAGCATCGTGTCAGACAGAGACAGCAGATTCACATCCCACTACTGGAGGAGCTTGCAGGAGGAGTTGGGCAGTAGGCTCAAGTTCAGTACGGTGTACCACCCGCAGACAGATGGGAAGTCCGAGAGGATGATACAGACACTGGAGGATATGCTGAGGACCTGCGTGCTGGACTTCGGAGGATCATGGGAGAGCCATCTGCACTTGGTAGAGTTTTCATACAACAACAGCTACCAGGCCAGCATTGGTATGTCTCCTTTCGAGGCGCTATATGGACGACGATGCCGCACACCGCTCTTTTGGGATGATGTCGGAGACAGAGTTATGCTTGGGCCAGAGATGATCACGGATGCAGTAGAGAAAGTCAGGATGATCAGAGACAGGCTCAGAGTAGCTCAGGATAGGCAGAAACACTGGACTGATGCTAGTCGCAGACCGATGGAGTTCGCAGACGGTGATATGGTGCTAGTAAAGATATCACCTACTAGAGGGACGATCCGGTTCGGACGAGGAGGGAAGCTGAGCCCCAGATACATCGGGCCATTCGAGATACTTGGCAGGATCGGAGAGGTAGCTTACAGGATTGTACTTCCACCCAACCTAGCAGGAGTTTACGACGTCTTTCACGTATCTCAGCTGAGGAGATATGTTTCAGACCCCAGTCATGTGCTAGATCATTCGGAGTTGGAGGTCGGATCGAGCCTTACAATTTCTGAGCAGCCAGTGGAGATATTAGACCGGAGAGAGAAGAGGCTGAGGAACAAGGTTATACCCCTAGTACGAGTAGCTTGGAGCCGTCACTCTCCAGGTGAATCTACTTGGGAGAGGGAGTCGGACATGAGGGAGAGATACCCTTACTTGTTCGATCCAACCGCTGCGAGGGAACCACCCGTTTCCGCTTGATACCTTAGAGGTTAGTTTCGATCGCAGCCTTAGTCATTTTGTTGCATTGCTTGTTACGTTAGAATATTGTAGGATCTTCAATCCTTGTGAATTTCGAGGACGAAATTTTTCAAGGAGGGAAGACTTGTCAACCCCTGATTTTCAAAAATTTATTAAACTGGTGTTAATTAATTATTAAATGTCATTATTAGTTTTAAAATAATTTAATATGATTTTAGGAATTTTCTAGAATTTTTAAATGAATTTTTAATGAGTTTTAAATACAAAAAATATCATTTTGTTATTTATTTAAATGTTTTAATAGCATTTTGTAATTTTCTGAATTGTTTTAATAGTGTTTTGCAATTATTAGAATTGTTAGTATATTAGTTTATAATTTATTAATTGTTTTAGTGTGTGGAGTGTAAATTTTTATTTGCACTTAGACCCGATAGGACCTAAATGCAATTACCTAAAACCTAGGGACTCTAGCGCAAAACCCTAACCTACCCCCGACGACTGCCCCGACCGACTCGCCGCCCTGCCCCCGCCTTTCTCGGCTGCCCGACCGCCTCGATTCCCCCCTATTTAAACCCCAGCAACCCCCCCGACCTAGCTACCACATCCCCGACCACCGACGACCGCCACAGCCCCCGTTCTTCCACAAAACCCTAGACCTAACCCTAACTCCGGCGAGACCCCCAGCGCCGCCCCTACGCCGAGTGTCACAGCCCCCAACCACCGCCGACGAGCTCGCCACGCCGAGACGCGTCGATCGCCACCGCTCCGCCACCGTCCCAACGCCCCTAGCCGCCGTCTCCGCCTTCGAAAACTTCCCCCGAAGTCGGACACGTGAGTAGCAGAGCCCATCTCGTGTCGTACGTGTCCCAAAGCCACGTGCATGGTTCGCCAGGACACGGGGACACTAGTCCAGTGTCTCGACACGCGTTCTAGCCTTCGTGCGTGTCGTGCAAAGCACGGACACGAGAAATCCTGTGTCCTTAACTGTCAGGACACAGGACAGATGTTTATATTTAAATGCTAACCTAAACTAAATAAAAGAATCAAAACCCTAACCCTTAACATGAGCAGCGGGCTGACCCCCTGGCCAGCCCGACCTAGCCTAACCCCCCCCCCCCCCGCTTTGTTGGCTCGGGTTCGAGCCCCTGCCACTGCTGTCTTTTCCTTTTCTTTTTCTTTTCCTTTTTCCTTTTTCTTTTTCTGTTATATTTATGTATAAATTATATATATATGTATATACATATATTTGTATATATATATGTATTATTATATATACTATATTTATGTATATATACTTGCTGTTTTTTTATATATATATACTTCATTTTTTGTACTTTATTATTCTATGTGTGTATATATTTTATGTATACATATATATTTATGTATATATATATACTATTTTATATATGTATTTCACTTAGCTTAGTGTAAATTATTTATATAAAATAATGTTCATACTTTTATAGTTACTATGCATAACTTTACCATATTAAAATAATAATATTTATTTTGACTATTACCAAATTGTATTTTTATTGTATTTAAATTACTGCAACCATTTGGTGTCCAAGCCTAGCATGGGTATTTGGGCCCAAATGTGTTTTCACACATTCAAGACCTGTACAAGTCATATTGGACTTGATTCATGGCCTTGGGTCCTGTATTTGAACTTTGGTTCAAATTATATACATGGACAAAATACGCAGATAATTAATTATTGTGTGCAATGTTGTTTTTGATTTTCTAAAAATACTTAAAGTACTGCTAAAATTATGGAAAAAATAGTATTTAGTTACTATGTTAAGTTAGCTAATTTAGTATAATTTTTGTAGTATTTAATTTACTGTTTGGCCACTAGTTTGGCATATGAAACCAAAACTCATTTTTCTGTATACTTAGGAAAACTGATTTTTATAAAATATTTGTACTGGTTAATAAATTCCAAAAAAATTATAATAAATTTCTATGACTAACAAGGATCACTTTGGTACTTTACTTTAAGAAAAACTAGGCTTTTGTCTATCTCTAAAATTGTTAGAACACAATGGTCTTTTGATTTATTTATTGATTAATTACGACTTGTAGCTTTTTGTGTTATTTCGCGTTTAAGCCGTGTTAAACCCCACCCCTCACTAGTGTAAAGACCCTAAAAAGTTAGTTAAAGTAGTGTGTCACCCCACATTGGTCTCCTAAGCTAAAATTATCATTTTGGCTAGGTGCCCAATCACAAGTCGTGTTTCACCAACTAGTGTCCTAGTGTTATAGCTTAGTGTAAAAACTAAGTTGTTGTATTTACTTCTACAGCGATGAGTTACCGGACATCCATAGCACTGTTATCGCAGCTTGTTTTGTTTTGCTTTGCTAGAGGCAAGTACTTTCTACGAACTTTACATATTGTCACATAAATGAACTGTAAAACCCACCATGTTAAATGCTGATCCTTGGGATAGCAAGTTAGATCTCTACATGTTGTACTTTTAGTTACTACCATGCTTAGAACAGTCTTGATGTATCTCTCACATGATTAGAATATGGGTTATGGGGAAACTGTTTGTAGTGTACGTGATCATACCCCCTTCTCCCGTACGTCTGTACCGAACAAAGTTTTATTTTATATGATTACTGCATCGTAGGCCTTTATATCAAGGCGGAGTTGTGCGTATGTACATCTATCGCCCTATCACTTGTACGGAAGTACATCTTATTATGTGTCACAGCACATTGTACATCTATTGACCGATCACGTACTTGCTACAGTTTTAAACATTACATGTACATCTGTCTGTATGACATATGTATCCTTGCCATGATAGATTGTGTGATGCCATGCTTTCCAGTTATTCCTCTCATGTTCATTTCCATGTTTCATATGCTAGTTTGCTAGATTTAGTACTTGCTCCCGTCCTGACAGGATAACGTTGTAGGTGTCCTTACTGAGGAGGAGTTACTCTGCGACACATATTATGAGGTTACTGTCGAGGATCCGGCTCTGCTTTACGAGGATGTTCCTGCGGGGAACCTCGCCTAGTTGTCTTTTGTTTTACTTAGACTTTTGAGAGTAGACATGTATTAGACTATATCTTTTTGTAACTGGACATGTATCCAGTTTTACTTTACAGTTCACTTGTACTTGGACATTTTACTATATACGACGACTTTTGTGTTTGGAGCATTTATGATTCTTCTTTACTTATAGAACTGTTAGCACATTTAGTCTTATCCTGTTGTCTCTAGAACAGCTTACTACGTTTTATCTCAACGTAGGCTGGGCATGACTCGGTCTGGCCCAACAATTTGGGTAGCGGGTCGTGATAATATCTTAGAAGACCTTTAGGAGATGGGCATCGAAGTTATACTTCCTAATGATATAGGAATTCTGGCGAGTCTACAAGTTCAATCCGACTTTGTAGGCAGGATCAAGGCGGCCCAGGCACAGGACCAAAGGATTCAGAAGCTTAGGGCAGAATGTGAGTCAGGGCTCAGAAAAGAGATGCAAATCCACGAAGATGGTACGCTTAGGTTTGGATCACGTCTATGTGTACCTAGTGGAGATATCAGACAGGAAGTTATGACAGAAGCTCACAGTTCTCAGTATTCTATACATCCTGGAGGGACCAAGATGTACCAAGATATCAAGCAGCACTTCTGGTGGAACGGGATGAAGAGGGAGATAGCCAGGTTTGTTTTTCGTTGCTTGATATGTCAGCAAGTAAAGGCAAAACAGCAGAGGCCAGTTAGATTATTACAACCGCTTCCTATCCCGGAATGGAAGTGGGAACACATCACAATGGACTTTGTGACCGGTTTACCGAGATCACCAAGTGGTAAAGATACTATTTGGGTGATAGTAGATCGGCTTACAAAGGTAGCACATTTTCTTCCTTTCAGAGTAGGGCAATCTACAGAAAAGTTGGCAGAGTTGTATATGCAACAGATAGTCAGGCAGCATGGAGTCCCTGTCAGTATTGTGTCAGACCGAGATACCCGCTTTACATCATATTTCTGGAAGAGCTTGCATCATAGTCTGGGTACCAAGTTAAGATTTAGCACGGCTTACCATCCGTAGACGAACGGGCAATCAGAAAGGACAATTCAGACTTTGGAAGATATATTGCGAGCTTGCACTCTGAATTTTGGAGGATCTTGGGAAAGCCACCTGCACTTAGTTGAGTTCTCATACAACAACAGTTATCAAGCCAGTATCCAGATGGCGCCATTTGAGGCACTATATGGTAAGAAGTGTAGATCGCCACCAGCATAGGATGATATCGGGGAAAGGAAGATGCTAGGCCCAGAAATGATTATCCAGACGGTTGAAGTGATTAAGGGAATTAGAGAGCGACTTCGTGTTGCGCAGGATCGGCATCGTCATTGGGCGGACCAGCATCGTAGGCCGCTAGAGTTTTCTGTTGGGTACCACGTGTTCTTGCGGATCTCACCTACCCGTGGGGTCATTAGATTTGGCGTTCGCAGGAAGTTGAGTCCACGATACGTAGGCCCATTTGTTATTCTTAATAGGGTAGGCGATGTTGCTTATCGTTTGTCCCTTCCACCTTCATTACGAGAGGTGCATGACGTGTTTCATGTATCTCAATTGCGAAGGTATGTATCGGACCCCAGCCATATCCTCGATCATTTAGAACTGGTTGTTGGTACCAACCGTCTTACGAGGAGCAGCCTGTGTCCATCTTGGACCGAAGAGAGAAGATACTCAGAACCGAACAATTAACCTTGTCCGGGTTGCTTGGGGTCATCACTCTTGGGAGAGTCAACGTGGGAACGTGAGGATGATATCCGATCACGGTATCCACACCTGTTTGACTCACAAGGTATATTTTTTCTGTGTACCTTGATTGTCTTGATTCCTCATGCTTATCACCTTTTGGGTAGAATTGCTTGATATCGTAGATTGTTAAATATAGATATGTTACTTGCTATGGACATTGTAAAATGATTGCTTGATTGAATTGCTTGTACTTAGATTAGTTTAGCCCCGATGTTTCTATCTTCTTGCTTGGATTTGAAATTCCGAGGACAAAATTTTTCTAAGGAGGGTAGAGATGTCACTCCATGTTTCCAGAATGCGTATTTTATACATATACTACTCAAATGTATTATTTAATATTTATCATGTATTATCCTGTATTTAAATTCTTTTAAATTCATGTTAATTAATTATCTGTGTTTTACTTTCTGCTTTTATTTCTCTGCTTAAGCTAGACTTGGGTTCGGCTTGGTTTGGTTTAGTTAGTTGGTTCATCATGAACCAAACCTAACACCCCCACCTACCACCACCTTTTCATTTAAAGCCAACCCCCCCTTCTCTCCTCATTATTTTTTCTTCACCATCACTCTTCTTCTTCTTCCTCATCACTCCCTCCACCTACCAAACGTAGGCAAGTACAACTTGCTCCCCATGAGAACCCATGTTTTTATAGTTCATTTATCTTCCTCTCATGATCCTAAGAGAGTTTAGAACTTGGCATTTTTCATTTCGAAGCCTTAATTTTTATAGATCTAGAAATGAGTTATTTTCGGATTTTGGGGGTTTTGATCTATCAAACTTCTTTGTTTGCAAGTTTTGATGGTCCCATGTTGTAGAGAATTTTATTCTACCCAAATTTGACCTTTGGAAAGTTAATTTGGACTTGTTTTGACCAAGTTATGGACTTTTGAAGCCTTGGTTGCAAACCATAGAGTTCTTGCTGTTTTGGAGAAGACAGTGAGCAGTGTGCACTAGCTTTTTAGCTTGCACCACTGAGTTGCGCGCGCTCTTTAGCAGCGCAGTTTGATTCATACGCTGCCTTTTGGAAGCGTATGACTTGCGTACGCTGGCTTGGATAGTAAGGAGTCGTATGGAGTTCATACGCTGCCTTTTGGAAGCGTATGACTTGCGTACGCTGGCTTGGATAGTAAGGAGTCGTATGGAGTTCATACCTGCCTTTTGGAAGCGTATGACTTGCGTATGCTGGCTTGGATAGTAAGGAGTCGTACCTGACTTGAGCGTAACCTGACTTGAGCGTAGCCTTACTTGGGCATAGACCAACCTTGGCGTAATCTAACCTTGGTGTTTCTATTTCTCTATAATAGTTGACTTTTATGCCTTGGTACGAATTAACATTGATGGGTAATTTATACTAATAATTGATCATGTGTTCCTAGTTGGAACTGAGAGACTAGTTAGTCGTCTTATTGAATTGAATGAATGAGACACGTTCATATTAACTATGAACTATTGTAATCGACTGGCTAATCCCGACATCGGCATACAGACACATGCATGCTTCAATCTAATTAATTATTTATTTATTTATTTTTCTACAAAAGCAGCACGTGTACTTTATGGTCAAGGCATGATTATTTCGTGGTTAGATTTGATTGTTGCATTACGCTATGTAAGACCTACAACCTAGCCGCACGGGTATCGTTGTAGTTGCGCATATCGTACCCCGTACGAACGTACTCATTTGAATAACCATAATCCACGGCATGGGATTTCACTCAACATAGATTATTAAGTTAAATAAAATATAATTGCATGGAGATAATGGATTTATGAGTCCTTACATGGCAGCCCTCTTGGGACTATTAAGTGCCCGACAGGTCGGCTGGTCCCCACAGATACTGCAAGCCTGCCACACGCACGGAACGGTATCTGGTTATTATTTATTGTATATTATATTGATGACGGACGTCCTGCTGGGACTCGTCTAATTCATGATTGGCGCAATTGATTGACTGGGTAAACTAGCCTTGCTTGCACATAGTGAGAACTGGGAATCTTTTATTGCATAATTCCAGGATAACTTGGACACACAGTAGCAAGCCGTAGTAGTTGAATGGCCGTTTAAATTGATTTGTTTGTGTACTGTACCTACTCTGTTGCCTAACTAAGATGATCAGAATGTCAGGACATTACGGGCCAACTTCTGTCCTTGTTTGGTTGGGAGGTTGGTTCGAAGTGTCGTGATGTTATGAGAATCCTAGTGGCAAGCAGAGATCTATTTATCATATTTCTCATTATTGGTTTTAGTTCTCATGTCGTGCTTCCTTGTGGTACTTGCTATTAGAGGTCTAACCTCTCTGGTTTTGCATGGCCAGATTTAGAGCCGGTTCCCGAGGACTCAGCTTACTTCTACCTCCAAGATGGTCAACATTAGAGGGATGATCGCAGGAGGACTCGAGTGGGTTTCTTACTTCCCCGCTCGTTTTGTTATCTACTTTATACCTTGCCGTTCAGCACCGACATGTTAGTCGGATCGTCTTGTACTTACTTTTACATAATTGTAACTAAGTCAGGCTGCAGCTGATAACAATTGTGTATGCCTTGCTACATCATCTGGCTATGTTTTGTAAAGCCAGATATCAAAGAACATTTTGACTAAGCGTTTGGGACGTCTTACTGCTTTATCTTATATGTTCTCTATTTTTGTTTCTTGTTTGAATGATTGAGACAATAGATGTGAAGTGACCATAGTGAGACTTTCATGTAGTATGCACCCCCTCGTCTTGTAGACAGCATTGATCGTATTATACGATATTCATCTACCCGTAATACGTAGCTGGCTGAGTCATTCTCCCGCTCTCCAGTATTCTGGTTCTGGGACGTGACACCTACCAAAGTATATTTTCATACATCAACTACATTATACCAACTTTGGGGGTCATGAGCTGGTAGATTAAGAATCTGTGGTTCTCCTTTAGCCTGAAATTTTACTGGTTGTTCTAACGGTTGTCTTTTACCTTTATTTATAAATTTGTAACCATATTTATATTTATCTTTGTATTCTGTGTATGGTATTCTAGGTATATTTCCTCCACTATAATGGATGGGTACTAAAGGAACAGTTTTATGGAAAGGAGAAGCAGATGTTGCTGTGCTATTTCTTCTTCTGTCAGATCTTTTAAATAGGATATCTCTGAAACATTTGTTTCTATATCAATCGTATCTGTCTCTTGTGTAATTTTTCTATTCTAATGTTTTTAACTTCATCATAATACAAAAATTGGTCTTCTATTATGGTCTTATTCCTATAATGGATTTCTTCTAATTCTAAAAGCTCTTGTTTTGTCATGCTGTTCAATTCTAATTCTTTTGGATATAATATCTTGTCTTCTTCTAGTAATTCATATTCTATTTCTACATAATTGCATCCTATTTCTGCTTTTGTTTCATTGTTTTCTTGGCTTATTTGGGTAACATAATCTGTAAATCTTAAATTTACATGGCCACAATGATCTTTATAAACTAAAGATTTTTTTGGAGTTAGAGTTTAACTGGTTTTATAAATTTGTCTAGACTCCATTCTAATCCTGCTAACCTTTCTGGTTCATAGTCTAATGGTTTAATCATTTTAATGCCTTTGCTGCTCTCTTATCTGAAATACGTCATCAGTGTGTACTCTATATTTTATTTTTGAGTTTATAGTACATCTTCCTAAAAGCCAAGGTATATCATAAGATTTTCACTAGTATGTACTTCTTCGTAACCTTTTGTTTGTATTCCTACGTAAATATTGTTTATGAAATCTTTTATTGTTATTAGAAAGTCTGAACTGCAATAAAAGATTCCTGAGTTACTATTCATCCACTTCTATGCTTGCTAACACCTTTGGCTATGTCATTCCATCTTTTATCATATATTGACCAAAGTCTTACATCCTAGATTCTTTCTCAATCAAACCTTTTATACCTATAACTATTAACCCTAAGTGAATAAGTTTATAAGCAAATTTTTAATTCATTAATACCTTCTTTACTTAATAAGGATAAGTTGATATTTTGATTTCCTAAACAACTTATAGCATGTTTTCTTTTTATATATATATATATATATATATATATATATATAATATATGGGAGCGGATCGGGAGCCTCGCCCGCGGAGCCCCGTCGAAGCCCCCGCGATCCTTAGCCGTTGGATCGCGCGGGCGGGACGGGCCCCACGCGGGTCCCCGCGCGATCCGATGGTGCAGGGAGGGGCGGGCTTCGGCGGGACTCCGCGGACGGGTATCCCGATCCGTTTTATATATATATATATATATTATATATATATATATATAATATATATAATATATATATATATATATTATATAACCAATAACATTTGTCCTTTGATTAAGAGTTGAGAAACCTCATAATTAAGAAGAGAAAAAGTACATACGTGCTATTTTGTACGCGCGCATGCTATTGCTCGCGTCTATATATATATATATATATATATATCAACCAAATAGACATTTGTCCTTTGATTAAGAGTTGAGAAACCTCAATAATTAAGAAGAGAAAAAGTACATACGTGCTATTTTGTACGCGCGCATGCTATTGCTCGCGTCCGTCCGTGGTCAACAGATTGTAAGTTCGCGGCTACGGTGCGAGCTATACTCCTTTTCTTTCTTCTTTTTTTCTTGGAAAAAAGTATTCTTCTTCTTTTTCAATAGGTTATTTCCTTTTCCACCTCTCATAGCATATCCGAACTAGCATAGCCAAAGCATCGAGCCAACGCCCAAGTTCGCTTAGGGCCTGTGTGTAAATTATAAGTGTGATAATATTTGAATTTACACTTTCATTGATAATTTTATTATAATCTATTCACTTTCTTGTCCCTCTAATAGAAAAAATGTGTTTGGTTGAGATAGGAAAGTAAAAGATAGAAAGTGAAAAGTAGACAAATATGTTTGGTTGAGATATGAAAGTGAAAGTGAAAGAGTATATTATAATATAGTAATTATAATTAATTGACATATTAATTTAATAATATCAAATAATTATTTTGATAATTAAGTTAATTAATTACTACTGATTAAAAATTATCATCTCAAAAGTAATTACTAACTATTTAAGAATTAAAATTGTATATAAAGAAAGAGAAAGTTGAAAGTGGGAGAGTATATAATAATAAATTTAATGATAATTTGTTTAACAATAAAAATAATTAATAGTAGTCACAACTACTTAATATTAATATATTTTTATTAACAAATTAATTATCCTAATTACATAATAAAATAAGTAAATAATCTCAATAATAATTTATTATTTTATTTGCTAATTAATCACTAATTATTTTATTTACTGCTTAATCTTCTACTGTATAATGCGGCTTCGAAAAGGCTCAAAATGATCCGTCTAAGCAGTATGTATATCATCAAACCATTTAATTTTAAAAAATTATAAAAATTATAATTATAATTTAAATTATATCAAATTTACATTTATCCTCTTTTTTATTCACATATATGCATACAAATTAATTAAATTTCTATAAATCTTCATTAATATATATATATATATATATATATATATATATATATATATATATATATATATATATATATATATATGGCAAATCTTAATTTAAATTTAAAATATTTAAATTATATTTTGATAAGATTAGAAAGAAGAAAAGAATATTTTACGTGCAACGCTCATACTTTTACTAGTTTACTAATACATTATCAATACATATGGCCGTATGGGACACTCCATGGGCATACAAAAATAATGACACATATTAGTTTCATGCAACATGAGTCCAAATCTACTCACAAAACTAATGTCAATAATTTTATTATACTAATAGTTAACACAATTAAGAAAAATATTCATATTAAAATGTTAACTTAATATAATTATTTAATGCTTATTTTATTTATTAGTTTAGTTGTCAATTAGTTTACTAACAAATAATAAAATATAGCTAATAATAATAAACCCGAACTCACCTTTTCCTCCCACATCCTACTATAGGAAGAGGAATGGAAACAGTGATTAAGGGAGGGGACAATACTGAGTGCCTCGTTATCTCCCCCAAACTAGCCAACTTCATGCCTCAACCAAACACTAGTTTTTCACTTCCACCCTCCAATCCCGTGAATTGGAATTCCTCCCTCCACATCCATTTTGTCAAACATGCCCTAACTGCAACCATGTCGATCTCAAATTAGTGGCCGCGGGAGGTGTACATTAACCGACCAGTGGAGACAGAGCGTAGCTAGCCATTCTATTCCTTGGAAACTAAAATTCTATAACATAAATTTAGATCGAACCTTCTTCTTTTCCTTAAGTCTTGGAGACAGATTTAAGTAAAAAGAATATTGATAGATAAAAGTTTAAGGAATACTAAAAATTTAAGAAAATTGATACTGATTTAGGAAATAAATAAGATTAATTTAAAAAATATTGTATTAAAAAAATTTAGGGAACGGCGGACCCAATCTTTCTTATGTAGCTTCGCCCATGAGTCGATATGTTAGTTTTGGCAAACGCTCATAACTCAATTACACACAATTTATGTAACCAAAATCATTCAATTTATATAACCGAAACTTAGCTCAAGTTTTCTCGAAGCTCATTACTCGCACTGAACTTGTAGGTCCACCGGTAATAACTGATGGGCTTTGAATCCGTCCACGCTTAAATCCGTCGGACCCGCAGGTCCTCTCTCTAAACATAGTAAATAAGGCAGTGCTACGTTCTCCGCGCTTGGACTGCAGTCCTGGCCCACGGGTCACGTGTTGCACTCCATTGCCGGGAGAGGTGGGCCCGGGTAGTGCAGGGGAGGCCAATGAAGGGGTGACACGTGGGCGCACAGCACGCGCACGATCACCTCCCGCGGAAACAAAAAAATTCTGTAGTAAATATATCTATATAAATAACAAAATAACAAAAAAAATGGTTCACAGTATGTATTTGTTTCTGTTGAAATTACATGGTCTTCAAACTCGAGAGATGCAATCTAAATTATTTTCTCTAATTCTCCAGAACCACCGCTGGTCCACTAGATTGGATTGTCCTATCCGAAATTAATTTTGGTTGTCTCCTAATTCTTGTTGTGTGCCGATCCTATAGAGTCACCTGCGACCCCGACCTCTTGTAGGGTTACATTGAGTCTGGAAGTTGCTCTAAGTAGAGGGAGTTGTCCAAACATAAAGTCTTATCTGACTTACCCATGAGTCGGTCCTATCCATAACATATTTCGCAGCCACTTATTTGTGATGACCAATGTAATCTCTCTCTCTCTCTCTCTCTCTCTCTCTTTAATTATCACTAATTCACAATCAACACCCGCTCGATGGATTGATCCACAATGAATAGGGTTTATATTTCATTTAATTAGGAAAGCACCACCTAGGGAGAATTTAGAAGACCCTAACCAAACTGACCAATTCTTGGAATGGAATGGAACTTTAATAGGTGGTTGCATACAAACATAATTGTAAGAATTTCAAATTTATGAACTTGATGATGCATTGAAGAAAATAAAAGATTAAAAAATGATAGTACCGATGATATTGTTATTGAAGTTTGAAAATATCTTGAGAAAAAAATTGATGTGATGACAGATGAATTAAGAAACAATATTATAACACCCTATATAAATATAAAGAAGATATACAAAGTTTATGAGTCATACTATGAAAGAATAAAAAAAAGTGATCGAGAAAGATTAAATAAAGGTACCCGAATTTCAGAAAATTAGTTTAATTTTATATCGAAAATATCTACTAGAAAAGTCATTTGTCTAGTGCTTATAACTCATGTGGAAAACACATAGACATCGGACATGGTCGGCATGGTTCAAGCCTCCCAACTCTAAGGATGTTTAGGTATGTGTTAAGAAAATCAATGAAAAATAGAGGGGAAAAAAAAATATATATATATATATATATCTATATATATATATAATATATATAATATTATTATACAAAACACAAAGGTTTTTGAATCCTAGGGCTGACTGTGCCAAGATAAGAGTGGTTGGAATTTAATCTTGGTGAATCAACGGTTGTGGGGTTTATGGGAATCCAAGAGTGGGGTTTGCACTCATATGGTTGTGGATGAGCATTATTGAGAGTGGGATTTTATGGGAAATGAGCATTATTGAGAGTGGGGTTTTATGGGAAATCCAAGAGTGGGGTTTGCACTCATAATGGTTTGGATGAGCATTATTGAGAGGGGCCTCATAATTATTATTGTTCGTTTAAAATTGGGGGTCCAAGATTTTGAGGAAGAATACCTTAAATGAACCATGTCCTATGGGCACGGGTTATGACTAGTATATATATATATTATATATATGTGTGTGTGTGTGTATTTATTAACTTACAAGAAAAACTTATAATCGAATTCTTGGGAACATAATGTGGTAAATTTTCTAGAAGAAAAATGTTTCTAGTACTTATATTGAAGTTATTAAGAATATGTACATAGAGTTACGACTTGTGTGAACTATTGGAGAAAATAATAACATGTTTTCCTTTACTATTAGCTTACATCAATGATAGTGTTGAACTATTACCTTTTTGCGATAGTTATGGATGAAACTACTACGCATATTAAGAAAAAGTTTCTTGGTATATGATGTTTGTTGGCGTCATTATGTTAGTTGATGAGAGTAAACAAATGTTAATACTAAAATAATTTTAAAAGTGTGAAAAGTGACTTTATTGGTGTAAGAAATTTACAACTAGTAGAATTAAAATAAAATGTTTGAAATAGAGGAGTATTTCTAGAGTATCATTTGATGGATCGCAATATATCTTTGAAGCTGAAAGAAGAATTTACAAAACTACTGTAAGACAAACCATATTTTATGTATAGAAACAACATACCCATAAAATTAGTGTAGCTTGATGGAAATTTTAAGATGGATGAATGATAATAAATAAAATATAAGATACAAAATGTGTAGGTATCCCTTGGAAGATATAGATGAGGTCAATAGGGGTAAATGAGGGATTAACTTTGCTTGAAATGGTAAAGAAGAATTTAGATCTTGTTACATGACAACAACTCCATAATTTGGAATAAAGACCTTTTTTTTTCTAATTAAAAAAAAAACTTTGTTTTGGCTCGTAGAAAGCATGCCGAATGGAATACCCAAGCAATTAATATATTTCTCATCTAAAAACGAGACATAAGGGCATAAGGGCTCGTTTGGTTTGAGGAATTATGAGTTTGGAATTTTTTTTATTATTTTTTAATATTTGAATGCTTAAAAAATTGAGGAGAAAAATAAAATGATTCACAATAGAAAAAATCAGGTAGGAAAAGACTACCATCGATACTCAATGTTTCTGAGTTCTGACATTCTCCATGCATAATTTTCTTGATCATCAAGAACCTTAGTCATATTTCATCAACACAACCAAATAATCTTTCGTCATTGGACTGTATTGGGAAGATGGAGAAAAAGAGAGAGGAAAAATTGAGAAAAAAAAGTATGTAGGTCCCACTAAAAAATTTCTTCCAAAAATAGAAAAAAAAATGAGAGAGATAGAAATTTGAGAAATTTTACCCCATTACCCTCTCAAAAATGTAACATAAATTATTATTTAAGAATACCAAGGACTATGTAGCAATTATATCTCTATCTATAAATAAACAAAAATATTTTAAATTTTTTTTTTTCTTACTTTTTTTCCATCCAACCAAACAAACTGGAAAAAAAAAAAAAACTTTACTTTCAAAATACTCTCCTCTATTTTATTTTTATTTTTCCTAAAATTTTTCTTGCACAACACCCCCACCCGCCCCCCCCCCCCCCCCCCCCCCCCCCCCCCCCCCCCCCCACACACAAAGGTCCCAAACTTCATTTTAAAGTTTGACGAGGATGACGACACGGACAGCCCTCCAAACCCAGTGGGCCAACACGGTGCAACCCTGACTCCTTCCATAGCTCTCATTAGCTGAGCTACAACTAGCTAGAGACGAGCAATGGAGTTCCGTGCAAGAAGACTAGCACCATGGTCATCCTCTTGTTCTGGCTGCAGCGATGGCTGTTGCTGAACAGGAAACATGACCACCGACGGTTTCGACGCGTGCAAGCCCTTCGTCAACATGCCCCCGAGCCCCACCAAGCCATCCAAGGAATGTTGCACGGTGTAGCGGACGCGTCGATCATGAGTATTTTTTTTTTTTTTTGGATGTCCACACAAATTCTGCCTCTTAAAAATTACAGCACAAGTACGTCCTTTTAATTCACGTCCCTTTAAATAAAAGGGGGTAATTAAAAACCAACTTTAACGAAGTGGCACATACTGTGGCCAGATTTTTCCTACACCAGTCTTCCAATGATGTAGAGATCATATTACACTCTCCACCTGAATGTATTTCTCAGCTTCTGGCAAAAGAAGCTATCACCAATGTAAACTCTGCTCATGAGATTTGAATAAAGTCTAGTTTTGATTCCAAAAAAAAAAAAAACCCAACTTTCATATAGCTTTGCTATGTCTACAACCAATGTTTACAACCTTCCTACAAACCGTCACGTGTCAGACTTCGTGGGAGGAGGAGAGTAAGTGGTGAGGTCGAGTGGAGGCTATGTAGCAGGGTGTGAGGGTGGTGGGACCCATGTGGGGTGGTAAGTGAGGTTGTAAGAAGTTTGAATTTTGGTAGTAAGACCATCTCCAATTGGGGTTTCTATCTTCCCTATTTCTATGGAAGAAATCCATTTTAGAAAACTTCTTCCAATGATGATTTCTATTACCATTTCTATCCTATGTGGCAATGTAGGATGGAAACTTTCTAGGAGGGTTTCTACATGTAGAAACTCTCATAGAAATTCTCCTATCTCTCATGACAATTATTATTGGGCCCCACACCATTAAATTGGTCCTTTTACTATGTGACACATAGGATAGAAATGGAGAACCATTGGAGAGCATTTTTGTATGTCTACAATTTCTATGTAGAAACTCTTCCAACTAGGATAGAAATCTCCTTAAAGTATAATGCCAAGTAGATAAAAACTCAATTTTAGAAATCACCATTGGAGATGGTCTAAAGCATCTCCAACCCTATTGTCTTGTTAAGTGTTGTGAATCTTAGGTGGCTCCTATGTGGCATGAGCCACAAGACAATGTCTTGTTTATGTGGCAAAATTATATCTCAAAAGACAATGAGATATAAAAACTCTCTCCAATGCAAAGTATTGAGAAGACAATAAAAATATTTTTTCCAACTTCCAATGCAACTTTTAAGACAACTACTCATCTTCTTTCTTTTTCTAATATTTTTTATCTAATTGATGACATGGAAGAGAAGACATTGTCAAGTGCATTGTCTAGAACAAGACAATCAACTTCACAATGTCTTCTTTAATTTTTGCTACATAGCTTCACAATTGACTTGACAATTGCATTGGAGAAGAACTTTTGAATAAAATTTTATCATTCCTATGTGGCATTAACTTTTTTCCAAGTCACAATAGGGTTGGAGATGCTCTAAACTTTGATCATCTTCAATGGGGGTTTCTATCTTCCCTACTTCTATGGAAGAAATCCATTTTAGAAAAAAATTCTCCACTTTCTAGGAGATTTCTACATGACAATTATTATTGGGCCCCACACCATTAAATTGCTCCTTTTACTATGTAACACATAGGATAGAAATGGAACCATTGGAGAGCATTTTTGTATGTCTACAATTTCTATGTAAAACTCTAGTTGATAGATATCTCCTTAAAGTACAATGCCAAGTAGGATAAGAACTCAATTTTAGAAATCACCATTCGAATGGTCTTAGCATTTTCCCTTTCATAAATGAGAATTTTGTTTAATTGTGTACGAGAAATCATTCACAGTGGAGACACTCTAAATATATCTTCAAATTATTAAAAATTATATAAAGTATAACTTTTGGAGTGTTTTTTTGATATAGACAAGCAATGATACACTCCAATTAACTCTCTCTTTTTTCTCTTTTTTTTTCTTTTTATTTCCTTCCATATTTAGTAATAGTTTTTCCCCCTTTTTTTTCATGTTTGGTAACGATTAATTTCGATGGGCTCAAAATTAATAGAGGAGTTAGGACACGCTCCAAATCTGGAGTGTCTCTTGGCTTTCTAAGCAATTTTAAGCATGGACAAGTGTCCATTGTATCATTCAAGTGCTACAAAATTTATTAAAGTCAAAGTAACAATTGAAACATTTCCACTGTGTATACTCTAATAATAATATTGAAACAAAAATGTTATTTTCACCCAAAAATTTAAGTGATACCATTTTTCATTATGTGTCATCTAACATTGCATATTCATTACAAAGTTCAACATTAAATTTAAAATTAACATTACATTAACAATAAATTAATGAGTAATGCTACAGTTACAACCAAATGCTACAACTCTCTTACAACCTTCACCCATTGCTGACATGTGGGCCATAGTCCACATGTCAGCACATGGGTGAGTGGTTGTAAGAGTGTTGTAAGTATTTGATAGTAGACTTAGCATTATTGTAAATTATATTAATATTAATATTAGCATCAAATTTAATATTAAAATTAACTTTAAAATTAAAAATATTATTAGTATTAATATTAAAGAATTTGTTTTAGATCGGACATGGTCGGCATTTCTATATATATATATATATATATATATATATATATATATATATATATATATATATGGAAGCGATCAAAGGCCCCGCCCGCGGAGCCTCGTCGAAGCCCCCGCCCCCCCCCCCCCCCCCCCCCCCCCTCCTGCACCATCGGATCGCGCGGGGCCCGCGTGGGGCCCGCGCAAGCCCGCGCGATCCAACGGTTAAGAGGGGGGGGGGCTTCGGCGGACTCGCGGGCAGGGCTCCCGATCCGCTCCCTATATATATATATATATATATATATATATATATATATATATATATATATAATATATATATATTCAATCCATTCTCAAATTGAGAGAAAATTGAAGGATTGATAGATCCAAGATGGAGGGAACCGTCCTCAATTGAGGAGGGGAAGAAAATATTCTCAATTTGAGGATCAAATATTATGCTCAATTTAACTATTTTTTAATTTACAAATATAATTAATATAATAACTATTTCTACTATTATAAAGAGGTTAAAAGGATTCAAAATTAGCCTATCCTCACACAATTAAAAAAAATCTAAAATCTTTTCTAACTACCGCATATGTATACTCACCTAAATAGAAGAAAAAAAATTCTATCCTCTTGAACATATATCCAAAGCTAGCCTATAACACATGTATAAAAAATCCAAAATTAAACTATATCTAAATTATATTTAAACCACAAATATCTAAAATTTTAAAAATATGTCTATAACAAATTTTAATTAAGATATATAGACTATATTTAAACTACTTTAATATAATTTATTTTATCTAATTTTTTAATAATGTCATAGAAATAAACAAATTCTAATTAAAATATAAGTAAATTATTCTAATATAATTTAAATTTAATTATATTTTTTTAATAATATTAGAGGATTTTTCTTTTTCTTTTTCTTCTTTTTGTTAAGTGCAACACAGGTGAATATGACTAAGTATAGTTAAATATCTTGTTGAGATTTTTATTAGAGTACGATGTATATATTTGTTGTTAGATTAAAAATTATATATAATTTCAGAAGAAAAAAATTGTATCCTCACCGAATTTTGCTTCCTCAAAAAAAATCTATATAAATACTGTATAATAACAATGTATGATTTATTAAAATATTGCAAAAAATATATATATAAAATAAACAATAGTTGTTTATATTGGACGATAAATGGGATAGAGTTGTAAATTATAATGATGGAAATATAAATATATTTTTTTGGTCCCCAAATTGAAAAAAAAAAAATTAAGATTGGTTGGAGATGATATAGTATTCATGTATGGTACCCATGCATGGAGTACTCTTTGTTAATTTAGAATTTTTATATAGGATAAAGTATATAAATAGATTATAGAAAAGTAAAAAAGTTTTACAAAATGCACATAAGGTAAAATCGTCGACATGAATGCATGCACTCATGTCAATATTAGCATTGACGACATAATCATTATATTGCCATCATTTGCATTGTTATTTTTTTAAAATCAATTATTCATTAATTGTTTAATGTATATAAATAAAAATAATAAAAACGCTATACTATGGCGACATGATGAACATGTCCAATAACTTTGGGGACTTGGTGCAAACTTAGTTGTTCAACAAATGGCATGCATGCAAACATGAACATGGATATAATTACTCCACCATGCATGCAAATTGCGGAAGCATAACTGTTGTTCCATTTATTTTATTCAATATTATTTTTCTTCCTAGTACAGTAAGCCACCGTCCACATATAATCTATATGTATTAGATTTAGAGAGGTGATAAAAATATTATTAACTATACCGTAAGCCATTCCTAGTACACGTAAGCCACCGTCCACATGTGTTAGAAGGTGATAAAATGAACAAAATTAAATAGGATAACACCACTCCGATAGATTGCATGTACTCAGTTACTTTGGCAGCTAGCCAATCTCGTTAACCACTAGTAATCTCTCCATAACATATATTAATTAATACCTAATGGTGATGTATGCAAACATGAACATATATAAAATGATTCACCATGCAAACATTTCCACCATTCGTCAAAACTATTGGCGATGTCGTCAGTGCACTCATGTACAACTTGTATCTTTATATGTATTTCATAAAAAAAATTATCTTCTTTATAATTTATTTATAATATTTATATTATATAAAAATTTATTTGTTAATTTGGGGAACAATGCTGTGTATCTCTTCTAGACAGTTTATGTTGAATCCACTGTAACCATAATATCTTATTGTACGGTGTTCAATTTATGTTGACTATCCAATAGTAATGTTTCATACTTATTATATATGGGTCAGGGTGTTATTTGGGCTGAACCCGACCAGTCCGAGCCCACGAAAATTAGGTCCACCGGACTTGGTCCGGGCCCAGCCCGGACCGTTCATCCAGCGGGCCGAACCTGTCCGGCCCGGTTCTTGTTCAGAGGACCCAGCCCGCCCAGTGACCCGATCTGGGTAGGCTGGCCGGTCCGGTCCGGGCCGTGGGCGGGCTTGGGCGGGCCGGGTTCGGGCCGGTCCGTTTAAGTTGGTTTTTTTTTTAAATTTTCTTTAACTTTAATATTTTTACTTTTATATCTTTTAATTTTTATATTCTTTTATTTTTTTTTCTTTAACTTTTGTATTCTTTTAATTTTTTAATTTTAATCTTTTAAATTTATTTTGAATTAAATTATTTTTTAATTTTTTCCTCCTCTTTTATCCGGCTTGGGACCGGCAGACAAGCTATGCTTGTCATAGGCAGAGTTAAAAAAATTTGTTTTTTAAATTTTTGTGTTTTTTTTAAAGTTTTAAGTTTTTTTTAAAGTTGTACTTTTAAAGTTATATGTTAATTTTAAAGTTAAATTTTAAGTTTTTATTTTTAAGTTTAAAGTTTTTTAAGTTTAAAGTTTAAATTTTTTGAAGTTTTTAATAAGTATTATTAATTTTTAAATTTAAAAGTTTAAAGTTTTAAAAGTTTTTAAAAATTTTAATTTTTGAATATTGAAAGTTTGAAAATTTGAAAGATTTTTTTTGAAGTTTGAAAGTTTGAGTTTGAAAGTTTGAATATTTTTTTGGAGGGTCACCTTAGACTTGATCATTCTTCCTACTCCTCCTCCTCGGTTGCAGCTCATTGATGTCATAAGCTTCATCCCTCTTGTTTGGTTTTTTTTTTGCTAAAATCCAATCTTGAACGCAAACACAAGCTTCTAAGATATCCGGCTTCAACCGGCTCCTCTTTAGGCTCAACGTCCTTGATCCTGCACTAAAACAAGACTCCGATGCTACCGTGGACACCGGCACCATTAGTAGATCACGTGCAATTATAGAAAGTATAGGAAATCTTTTGTCGTATTTTTTCCACCATTCTAAAATGGTGAAGTGATTTGAATTCCTCTTCTTCTTCATAGAACTTAAATACAAAGTGTCACGACCCGCACCCTGTATAGGGGCACGAGAAGTGTTACGTCCAGCCTACGCCGCAGTGTCGGCGTAGTAAGCTGTTCTAGGTTGCTAACTAATCTCATGCAGTGAATATAAAAGTACTTGTCCAGATATCAGCTCCAATGGAGGGCAAGTAAAGGGATGATCTACTCAAACACAGTCTAAGCACGAAAAGATACACAGAAGTTATACCTAAGGAATTAAAGACAACAACTAACTGCTAAATAATACCCCAATATCTCAAACCAACTTAATACAGACTCAATATCTAACTTTAATACAACAGCCAAACATGAAAGCTAAAGTGGTCTACTAGCTAATCTTCTGAATCACTTCTGAGAGTCGGAAACCAAAGGAGCTAATCCCTCGCCAGGTCCATGGTAAGCAGGGCATGTGTCCTCAGGATTATAATCTGTAATATTTTCAACAGTCTAATCAGACGGGAACGAGCACAACTCATCTAGAAAAACCCAAGTAAATGACAAAGAACTATAAAGCAGTTAGAGACAGTTTTATTGATGAGCATGGCAGTTCTATACAGGTAATGATGGCATAGAGGGACAGTAAGATACAAGAAAGAAAGGTAACTATAACAAGAGAAGAATCTGGCAATGAAGACTGTAATAAGCTAACTGAACTAGAATAATATGTACGAGTCCAGACAGTACGATATAAGTCTAAAGTAATCCCAGTGTAAATCCAGTCCATATAATCCGATACCGATGATTTCCAGTACAGGATGAGTCCAACAGTGATCAATGAAACCAGGGTGAGTCCAACTATGATCTAACAGTGTTTTTAAAATACCGAGGTCGACATATAACGGCTGTAGGTATCAGGCACATCTCTCACTGATCAGGCAGAGATGGCTATGCTTCCAGTAGATTCCGTAGGAGATTCCAGATTTGGGGTATGTCTACATGTCTACTCAATATTTTCCCGCCCAGCAAGTGAATCCAAAATCGACAAAAGAATCGAGATGAGTCTGGCCAATACATGATAATTCCAGAAATGATTCCAGAATGATACTAATGACTCCAGTATAGAGGCCAGCAAGTAAGGTATGTGTCGATACATGAATCCAGAAATATCCATACGTGTTGATACAGAGATCACACAGAACTAACTAGAACTGAATACAGTAATCGACAAATAAAGAGAGATTATCAGAGAATACTCGCCTGTTACTCTGGAAAGAGTAGTGTAATCAGATGTCTGTACCAGGGTCACAATGTCCTAAAATAGAGCAATACCTTATGACATGTCCAAAATGAAGGTAAATAAAATCTACGATGCAATCTCTATATGAATTCTAAGCCAATCTAGGTCAAAGTCAAACTTGGTCAACACTACAGTCACACTAAGTTATACTAGGTCACAAGAAGTTAAACTAAGTCATACAAGGTCAAACAGGTTAACAAATCTAATCTAGGTTAAGTCCCCCTTGGTCAAATATTAGCCAAACTAGTCAAGTTATCTAGGGCTTAGTCAATAATGGTCAGATTAGTCATACTAGTCAACATGGTCAAAGTCTAGGTCAATCTTAGACTAACTAAGGTTTGGTTTAATCATAGACCTAGTCAATAAGACATTAGGTTAATCTGACTAATGTCACATCCAGTCAAACCCTATAAGGCTAACTCAAAACCAAACATAGGCTAACCTGTCTTAGGATACCTAAGATAATACTACTACAATTTCCTATACAAAGTATACCACACTAAATACATATGTACAATACCAACCTTAATCCTGTAATCAAGCTAATCCTATTCTCCACTCAGTCATGACTCAACTCTAGGTATCTACTTAACCCCATACATATCTTCATCTATATCGGATTACCCTCCTAATCCATATGGTCAACCTAATCATCTAGTTTAGTCAAACTCAAGTCAAATAGTCATTCTATGTTCATCCAAGTCATTTCTAGGTCATCTAGGTCATGGTTGACCAATTAGTTGACTTTGGTCAACAATTGTCAATTATCTAGTCAACTAGTCTACTAGTCAGTTAGTCAACCAATGTCAAACTATCATCTAGTTAATTTAATTCAATCTAGGTTAACTAGGTCAAGTTTGACCTAAGGTTGACTTGGTCAACCCTTAGTAATCAAGGGTTACAAGTAGGGTTTTGGGCCATTAGGGTAGCCCCAAGCCATATGCTAATGATCTTGGCCATAGGCCAATGGTTAGGTTCTATAGGCTAGTGACTTATAGGTTTTCAACTCTATAAGATATATATATATATATATTATATATTATATATATATATATATATATATATATATATATCTATATACCTTATATATTATATACACCACAATCACATAGGCCTATGGCCTATGTAATACTCCATATTGTTATATATACATATAAGATAGCTATCTATATACCTATATATACATTTCACATATATATATATAGAGACCCAATACCCTCACTTATATACCTACTATATATATCATATATAACCAAATCTACAAAATACTATATTAATACTCACATATACATATATATATATATATATATACATATATATTTACATATACATTTATTATATATTAGAGAGAGGGAGAGATAGAGATGTGAAGAGAGTGAAAGAGAGAGATACTGAATAGAGAGAGGGAGAGAGTTAACAGGAATGGGGGGAGTTCCAGCTTTCCTGGGAATCCAGGAAAGCCCCCAATCCACAGGAAAACACACACACACCCAGCCATATATACACATATGTATACACACACACACAACTACCTATACACTCAACCAATTACTCTCAAACCTCACCTACACACACACATACATACATACTACATATATAATC